>CM075977.1:286701786-286783936 GCA_038087875.1 Malacoraja senta | reverse complement strand
ATCGGACCAAATTAGCTTCGGTGCGTACCACTCAACGTACGCGGGTTCAAATTCAAATTTACTCGAACAATGAAATCTCAAACTGACTAGAGTATACCCAGCCAATCTATACTCCAGCCACCAAGCCCGGTGCCTTTACGAGAGTCCTCCCCCGTCTTTCCAGGAGTTTTAGAAACTCACACAGGCGTGGCCTATAACCAACCTTGCTCACCCCATCAAAAGGGCCTATTCCTTATCGCCTGCTTGGCACCAGGTGTCAGCGCCTATCCTATTCACGCTGGCAGTCGATGCCGAGTTTTGGACGCACGTTTTCAATCAGCGCTCCCAGCCACCACAGGTCAAATGCTTCACAGCTTAGCACATATACCAGACTTGTTTTCAATATCCTGTCAATCGGATACCATTCTGGGTAGGACTTTTAACCACAAATCTGAATTTGTGGCTTTTGCCACCTGCTGCAGCTACCAACAATGACCATGTTTTGGGCCTCTAACCCAGGAAAGGGCTTCTAACCCAACCCCAGCAGGGCCTCTAACCCCACCCTGGTTTTACGGGCCTCTAACCCAAAGGAGCACTATCACCCCCACCGTGCTTGCTAGACTCTGTTCTAACGATCTCGTTGGGACCCTTTCCCAAGCCCGCGAATGATCGATCTGCTCCCACTAGTGAAGTGCCGAAAATCAATGCGAAAACCGTACCGTGGCGCCAATTTCTGCACTTGTGATCGGGAACAGCTCAACACCCTTAATCGCAAGCTTATGTTTGGGGGTCCATTGAGATCCCGGACGAGCCCCCAATGTAAGTAGCTCGTTCTAAGCTGCCCCCAGTAGTTTCAGTCAATAAAATACTGAATCAAGCACGAGAGCAACTAAACTTTATTTTGGATAACACAACAACAGTTCCCCTATACAATATCTAACCACCGCGGGTTCGATCCTTGTATCTGCTTGGTCAAGCCCCTTCTAGCGTCGTTCAAGCAGAGAAACTCCAAAAGGTCACGCAGTCCCAAGCGTTCTTCCAGAAGATTGACATCGGACCTTGTGGGGGCTGCCTTTTATAGGTCCCCGAACCTTGAGGGGCCGAACTACATGGAGGTGGTCTCTGTACAGTCCAATGACACATATCGATTACAACGGTACATGATAGACAGTTCCCTAACCCAATAACATAGTAACTAATACATTGTATCTGGCAAGGCTTCGAGAAGGAAGCTAACATAGAAGAATAATGCAACATAAATCCTTGGGATTCGGACAACCCAGACAAAGCTTAACATTCCAACCAATCATTATTTACACTATGTATATCTGATTTGCATTGACCCAATTAGCTTTATGCATTTTATACCTCATTGTAAGACTTCTGCAGATGTCCCATTCTTTCTCTGCAGCACTTATCTGGGCAACAAACATACTGGCACCATTCAGCAGCTTGTACAGTCCAATAATACATATCAGCCCTGCAAAGGCACATTTAACTTGACCAAAATGGCCTAGTAGTACATAAACCCTTACTCAATTTTAATCCCATGGCTGCTCCAATTTAGCCAGGATTAACAATTTCATCAAAGGAAATCCAGGGAGCCACAAACCTGTCATCATCAACATGTATCTGCTTGTGGTGGAGAGAGTCTACAGCTTCAGGTTCCTGGGCATGCATATCTCTGAAGGTCAGTCCTGTGCTTAGCACCTTGATGTGATCACAAAGAAAACTCTTCATTGCCCCAACTTTCTCAGAACAAAGGAGATTTAGAGTGTTGCCAAATACTCTATTGAATCTCTATGTGGTAGAGAGCATACTGACTAGTTGCAACATGGCCCAGTCCAGTAACTTGAATGCCCAGGAATGAATGAGGCTGGAAATAATGTTCCATTCTCCCTGTGTACATTGCCTGGTTCATCACTGACTTCCCCACCACCAAAGGAATCTACACGAGGCACTGCTTCAAAAAGGCAGCCAATATAATAGTAAGATTAAACGAGAACTTACCAGTTTGAGGTTTGATCTTTATTTTATGAGGAGTTGCGATGAGTGATTACGTGAAGAAGCCCCGCCAGTCTGCATGCACTTCAATCTTCAAAGCAGCAGTGTGAAATCACAGATAACAGTAATTGAAGTAATCATAGTAAGATTAGAAACATAGAAGTACCAGACGACCTTTGTGATATGAGGGTTGGGAGTGGAGGGCACGTAATCACTCATCGTAACTCCTCATAAAATAAAGATCAAACTTCAAACTGGTAAGTTCTCATTTAATCTTACTATTTTACTTCGGAGTCACGTGAGTGACTACGTGAAGATTTCAAAGCTCTGTGATTTCATGCCGTGAGAACCGAGTCTACACAACCACAACTGCTTCATTGACAGATGAGGGAAAACATTCATAATGCATACAGACATGACATATACTTAAGACATACTAATGCTGTTTAATGAAGTAATAATAATAGTAACCCCTCTCATCCAGATGGAAACCATAAATAGAATCCAAAAATAGTTGGCAAATACTCCTGGTCTGGCAATGGTTATTTTAAAATGTTTGGAAAATTCGTTCGTTTGATCATGCTGCAGCCGCTAGGATGTGGTCCAGCGGAACGTAAATAACCCATGCTGCTGATGTTGTAGCAGCCCTGGTGGAGTGACATTTGGAAATCAGTATCTACTGCATAAATCAAACCCCGTTTTATCACCTGGAGATGGTCTGAACGGATACCTTCTTATAAAGTTTTTTGTAACTAACAAGCATTGCTAGTTCAGAGCCTCGAAGGCTCTTGGTGACCCTGACGTATTGTTGTATATGTGTGCCATCACATAACCGAAGGTCCCTGGGTATGCCATGAGCTAGTTTGAGATCTGACGCCCCCTTCTGCTCTGCTTAATTAAATCATAAACATAAAATATATATATTATTGACAGATGTAATCATCCGGTCCCGTCACAATTATGTAGCGACTGAACCCGTTGCGCTGACACCAGCACCATGAGGATAACTACCTTATGAGAGCCGGCCAAAGCTAAGGATGTAGCTGGAGTCCCCTGGTGAAGTTTTGTTAACACAATGTCAAAATCCCATACTGCCTGTACTTGTCCTGGGAGAACTTGTGTTAAAGATATCGTTTACAAACTCGATATCCGGGGATGTAACCCGACAGAGTGGGTCCCGTTTGCTGCAGCAAATATGATGGGAAGGCACTTTGGGCACAGTTAATGGCCCTATAACTCAATTATTGTCAAAAGACCATTTAAGAATGAACTCCAAGACGTCAGAAATCTGTACCGTATTAAATTTAACATTAGCATTAAACAAAAACCGCTTCCCATCTCCTGAAGAGGAAATGTACTACTTTTTTGGGGCTATCCCAGCACTCTGGAGTGAACACATATATGGATCAGTGTGTAACCCAAGCCATAGGGGCAGTCTATTCAGAATCTGCAAGTCATAAATAGTAAGATTAAACAAGAACTTACCTAAGTTTGAAGTTTGATCTTTATTTTATGAGGAGTTATGTAGGTGATTACGTGAAGAACCCCGCCAGTGCGCCTACGCGTCAATCTTCAAAGCAGCAGTGTGAAATCATAAAAAACAACAACCGAAGTAATATAGTCTCATAATAAAACGAGTAATACAAGAACTTCCATCTGACCTTTATGATAGAGGGTAGGGTCGTGGCGGGCACGTAATCACCTACGTAACTCCTCATAAAATAAAGATCAAACTTCAAACTTAGGTAAGTTCTCGTTTAATCTTACTATTTTACTTCGGAGTCACGTGAGTGACTACGTGAAGATTTTAAAGCTTTGTGATTTCATGCCGTGGATCAATCCCGGCTTCTCACTGCATTGATTGACTCGGAACGAGAAATAATCAATCATGCATTCATAATAACATTTGTACCACAAATGCAGTAATTCAGTTCAACAATTAATTTAATCAGATCCCCTTTAAACCAGAGGAATTTACACAGAACTTAAAATAGTTTCTGCAAACAATCCCGCATTAACAATAGGCCGATGGTAAAAATGTTGAAATATCAACTCATTGGACCACCCGGCGGCTGCGAGGATATGGTCGACGGGGACGTCTTTTGCCCTGTCCGCCGACGTTTCTGCTGCCCTAGGCGAGTGAGACGTAAAAACATAAGTGTTAATACCAGCAGCTGTTAAGACTTCTTTTATCCATCTGGAAATAGTCTGTATTGAAACTCTCTTGTGTGGTTTCTTGTGTGTGATCAACAACCCAGTTTCCGTATTTCTCAAATTCTTTGTGACCTCAATGTATTGTAACAAATATGTCTTAATACAGAGACAAGGATCATTTGGATATACTGCTAGTATAATTTTAAATCCTGTCACACCTGGCCTAATTTGCTTTAGTAGGTCATAGATATAGAATGTAACCTTATCTTCAGTTACTTCCATACTGTCTATTTGTAATTTTCCAAGTGTTTGCACTCGTTGTGCTGTCACTCATGCCAAAAGCATTAATACTTTCATACTGAGCTTGGCCAAAGGTAAAGACACACTTGATGACCATTCACGAAGTAGTTTCAGTACCACACTTACATCCCAGATTGTCATGTACCTAGGTTTCGGTGCTTTGGAATTAAAGATTCCTTTCATTAGTCTGGAAACAATTGGGTGTGACCCAATTGGGTTTCTTTCTGACTCCAGAACCAAATATGAGGACAATGCACTTCTGGCTGAATTAATTGCACTACAACTCAGACCTTCATCATAATAAAGTTTTGACAGAAATTCTAAACATTTGAAATATCTGCAGTACTTTATTGCACATTCTTTTGTACACAGAACTCTTCCCATTTCTTAATATAAGACAGGTACTGTTTTTGAGTGCTCTTCCTCCAGGCTGCCGTAAGCATGTCCACGGTACGCTCAGACAGTCCTCGTCCCAGAAAAGGCATTCTTGAACCTGCAAATCAACAAATCCAAACAATCATATAATGGATGTTGTTACCCTGTTACAGGGTGCAGCAATAAATTACTCCTATTTGGGACTTTCATCAACATTTGTGTTGTTAATTCTAATATCAACGGATACCATGGCTGTGTAGGCCAATCTGGTACTACCAATACCCTTGAAGCAGCATCTTGCCTGATTTTAAGCAAACATTGGCTTATGAGGAAGAAAGGCGGAAATATATATGAAAACATACCACCCCAATGTAGCGAGAAAGCATCAATCGCCACTGCTCCTGGATCTGGTTTCCATGAGACATATCTCGATAGCTGATGATTCAAGTCGATGTCGGGCATTCCAAATCTGATTACTATATCATTGAATACCTATTGATTCAACATCCATTCTTTATTATCATGGAACTTTCGTAACCTGGTGTCTGCTATCGTGTTCATTCTACCTGGTAGATAGATAGCTGAAATCCAAATGTTCTTTTCAATACACCAAGACCAAAGTTGATTTAACCATTTCCAAGACCAAAGTTGATTTAACCATTTTGTCACATGACACCAATTTAATTCCACCCGTATCATCAATATAGGCAACTGCTGTTGTGTTTATTAATTTTAACTTGAACCTTCCTTTTAGTTGTGTTAGAACCATAAGCTTGGAGTCCATAGAAACCTCCTAAAAGCTCCAAATAGGTAATTCCCCATGTCTGCAGTAACAATAACTCTTCCTGATTCCATCTGCCTCCGCAGCTAGATGTTAAGTAAGTTGCACCCCATCCTAGTGCACTGGCATCAGTTTGTAATATCATGGAAGGTTGTTCAATCAGCACTTTGCCTGAACTGCTTGAGACATGTAGAATCCACCACTGCAGATTAGAAACAGCATTTGTTGTTACTTGCATGGTTCTATCAAAATGACCAGCATTTATTCTCAGTGCCTGTTCTTTGATTCTCTGCAGCTGTTGATAATGTAATGGTCCATACTGGACTGCTGGGAATCTACTAATTTTCCCAGTACTCGAGCCACCTGTCTGATTAGAGGTTTTTGCTCGTTTAACAGATTACTGCAATCTTTAATCAACTCCACCCTTTTTTCACTGGGCAAAGTAATTTGCATTTGGGCTGAATCAATTGTGAACCCCAAATAATCAATTGAGGTACATGTTGTTAACCTTGATTTCTTTGGATGAATTTAGAAACCCCCAAACTTTCAAAAGTTTGATTTCATAACTGCAACTGATGCTTCTGTTGACTGTTTTGTCCTTCCTATAATCAGGACATCATCCAGGTATGCCATTAGTACATGCCCCTGGCTCTCAGCAACCCCAGAATTGATTTTAACAATTTTATGAATATTCTGGGAGCGAACGTTAACCCATTAGGCAGAGCTTTGAACTGCCCTAATTGGTTCTTCCATTTAAATTTAAGATACTTCATATCTTGCAAGTGAACAGACACTGAACAAAAGGATTCAGACTTGTCAAGTCTATAATCATCCTACATCCTCCATCCTTTTTTGATCGAGGGAATATATTTGACCCAAATTGGTGAATTTGGTAGACTGATTCTTCAAAAACACCTTTTATATATAGGGTTTTGAAGCGCAGCTTGAACCTCCATTACTTCGCAAAGTGGAGAGTTCTGCTAGGAACATGCTGGATAGGCAAATCATAATTTGGATTGAATTCAATTCGAAATCCTTGTATATTATTCAGAATTACCACATCTGAAGTAATCTTCTTCCAATGTTTATAGAAGAGACGTAATCTGCCTCCAACTTTTGGACTTAATCCAGTTAGTATGTTCCCATGAGAACCAGGTCCATCTACCTCTTGAGTCATTTGAGTATTCAGAGATCCCTGGATTCTCCCGGAAGCACCACCACTGGTTCTTACTCCCGCTGCAGGCCGCCAGCTACGTCCCTGCGTTGATGAGCGACTTGGTCCTAGTCTAGGATCCGTATGACGTCTGAAAGGATACTTCCTCTTTACAGACTTTGTAACCATTGATGTTTTTATCAATCCTGTTTTCGCTTCATCTTCCAACTCTTTAATACGTATCTCGAGATCCTCTCCAAAGAGTAAGCTGGGTATTTGTATATTACTTGGTTTGCAGAGTGCTGCGAATTTTGGATTCATAGTAGGCCGTATATAGCACCTTCCTCAGATAATTGATCTCGAAGTGGGTGCTGCATAGCAACCCCAGTGCTTCCTGATGCAACTTCATCATCTCTTGGCTGTTATCTGCTATTCTGATAAAAGCAGTTATTCCAGAACCCAGCAGCTTTAATATTCTCTGCAACTGATTCCAGATAATTTGGTTCACTGCTTCTGCTTTCAGCAACCCACAGTTACTTGGGGTCTGCTGCTTTCTTGCAGTCTCATCCATCTCCTGCTGTTCCAGCTGATGGTAAACCAAGTAATTTATTAAGGAGGCCAGTTCTTCTCCTAATGGCTCTCCTGACCCTGACGGGGCAGCAAATCCTACTGCCAGGGGTGGAACATCTGGCAGCTGCCGTTCATCGCCTTGTACAGCCTCACCGTCAGAGTCGGGGTCTGAAATCTCATGACCCGTAGCACGCTCCTCATCCCTGAGGGTGCATTCCATCAGCTCTGAGCCAGGTGCTGTTAAGCTGCTTCCAGCAGCTTGGATTTCAGTACACTCCTTCCTGCGTGAACTTTGCTCCAACAGCCCATGTAAAAGGCTTTCTATTTGGGCAATATGCTCGAAAGCAGTATCTAGCCCTGTACCAGGAGCTGTTGAGCTGCTTCCAGCAGCTTGGATTTCAGTACACTCCTCCCTGAGTGAACTTTGCTCCAACAGCCTATGTAAAAGGCTTTCTATTTGGGCAATACGCTCGAAAGCAGTATCTAGCTCTGGAGCTACTTCCATTGCCTGGGACTCCCTCCGTGGGCTGTTGGGATTTAAACTTTGTCTTTTGCCTGACAGGCGCTGACTGTGTTTACACCAGCCCCAGGTCCACAGTCGCGATGCTCCCCGCTGGCGACTGTACCGGGGTTTAGAGGCGGTTGGTCTCTAACCGCGGACTCCCGACTTTCCCGACTTTCTGTCGGCTGTGTCGCACGCCTCTTCCCCCTGTCCGTTTTTTCCCCATGGCGTCTGTGGAAAAAATCCCCATAGACCCACAGTAAACGGACCTGGAAAACATGAAAAAGGTTTTTACTTACCTTGTAGTTGGAAAACTACAAACCACTGGAGGAGCTCCGCTCATCACGTCCGTTTGCGTCAAGGCGTCTGATGTAATGACGTGCAGGCGCACTGGCGGGGTTCTTCACGTAGTCGCTCACGTGACTCCGAAGTAACATTGATGTTATCATGCAAAGGCTGGTTTCCCGAGCCACAGGCTGAACCAGCAAAGTTTACGTTTAGAATAACCGTATAAGGTTGTATTATTTTTCCCGACGAAAGCGGGAATCAAAACTGCATAGGTCAGTCAGACAGTAGGAAAACCCTAAAGTGGGATCTTAATGACTTTATTTGAAGACCCTACTGATGAGGCAAAATGGAGGAAGACCATAAAAGACCATTCCTCCTCCTTGTAGCGAGAATGTATCTCTCACCACTGTTATGCCACATATTTTTGCAACCAGTGAATAGCATGAAAACAACATATCGATATTCGGTGTTCCATCAAACCAGAATTTCATAAATACTGTGTGATCCAACACCCATTCTGTGTTGTCATTGATCCGTACTTGATGATACACCAGTGGCAAATGTATTAGGTAAACTATTACAGGATACTTTTACTTGATTGCACCCATGTGACTGAGATATGCCACCACCATAGTGTATCAACTTGAAGTTGAGCATGCAGATTATGCGTATTCGCTCAATCACTCTTTAACCCATAGAATGCACCTTGTATCTATAGATAGTTGATACCAATAACTGAAGAATTGGTAACTCATGCAAATCGCCTCCACCTCCAAACTAGAGATGACATTTGCAATTTTCCACGTTGGAGCCCTTAGCATCAGTTTGCAACATAACTGAAAAGTTTACTGACCAAACTACTGGAGCAATGCTGAATACTGTTCGTCCATCATTGTGACTTTGGTAGCTTCAGCTGGTAATAGCATAGGTGTGTTAATAATGACCTACATGGCACTTGAGAGGTTGCCACTTTGCACCATGTCAATTCTCCCACTTGCACAGCTGAAGCACAGCTACTATATTGCCAATTACTCTTGATGAATAGAAGTGTGCTTTATAACAACAAAGCTGTTATAGGTTTTATTATTAACTCCAATCTCTTGCCCCAGGGCGGAGTCATAGGCTAATTAATAGCTAAAGGTTAATCCCAATGACCAACAAGTCTATGTGGTAACAACTTAAATTTAACTGGATAGAGGACCCAATTCCTCAAATATAGTTTGAGGCTGAAACAGTTGATTTTAGCAAAATACAGCATTAAAATATCATCCAGCCAAGACATAACAAGTGTTTTTGATCTCTGAGTAGTGCAAGCACAGATTTTAGTAACTTAGTAAATAACCTGTGTAATTAATTAAGCCCATTTTGCAATGCTTTACTGTTAGCATAACTGTTTTCACACTGTTATAAATGCCACCTCCTGATCATTTGAAATCTCTCCGATGATCGCTGTAAATGGGAACCCCCTATGAAAATCAGTTGTTA
The DNA here is from genome assembly GCA_038087875.1 of Malacoraja senta. Taxonomy (NCBI): domain Eukaryota; kingdom Metazoa; phylum Chordata; class Chondrichthyes; order Rajiformes; family Rajidae; genus Malacoraja; species Malacoraja senta. The sequence continues at coordinate 286,774,345 of CM075977.1, read as the reverse complement.
GTCAGTCACGAAGTTTCCTATTCGGAAAAGTTTATACTGCATATGCGAGTTAAACGCCTTTCTCCATCATTCATAATGAACAGGCCACGCCTGCCATCATTTCGTGCCCGCCTCGAATGACAACTCTGGCCCAATTTCCGAGCCTGTCTTGAAAGACATTCGTGGCCACAATACTGAGCCTATCTCATAATTCTGAACCTGCCTCTTAAAAGCAACTCTGACCATAATTTTGAGCCTGCCTCGAAAGACAACTCAGGCCATAATTCTGAGCTTGCCTCGAAATACATTTCTGGCCACAATTCTGAGCCTGCCTCGAAAGACAACTCTGCCCATATTTCCGAGCTTGTCTCGAAGGCAATCCTGGCTAAAATACTGAGCGTCTCAAAACACAATTCTGGCCCCAATTCCAAACCTGCTTGGAATGTAGTATTGTGCAGTTTAACATGGTTAGATGCTGCCAAGTACTGACTATGTCTTAACCATTTGTGTATTGTACAACCAAGTGTAAATATTACCAACTTTTAAGTGGTACACTTACCCATGTTTTGGAAGTGCCAGACCCACATATCTGCCTGGTTACCTTAGTTGTAGAGTAGAACTGGTAGGGTGCGTGGAACCTTTGCCCAGCTTTCATGCTGCCACCAGCTTCAGTGAACCGCTTACTGCTGATGAAGGCGTGGGGTGCTTTGTCGCCGAAACGATGAAGCTTTGCTTGTTGTTGGCCTTGATTGGTCCGCCAGCTTTTGCTTCATCCTCCAGGTTTTGCCTGTTGAATAGGTCTTACCTGAATAGAAGATTCGGCGGCTGGCTCTAATGTCCCCCTGATAGCGCTGTTCACTGCCGGCACGCATGTGCTCCAGTATGTTCCACGGACATATTTTAGAATTTGAAGTCAGTTACATCTGACCACTCGCACTCCCCTCCTCAGAGAGGGCGATTCGTAGGCAGCCCGGAACAGGTGCTGCCGCAGGCCCCTGAGGATACCTGCGCTGATATGGCCCTTGCAACGGACCTATACCAGGATGGAACATTTTTTCACTGATTCTGTTGGGATGGCAAACCTTGCTGCCAGGAATGGTACCTCTGACACGTGCCCTTCATCCCTTGGGGTATGCTCCACGGCTATACCCTCAGACTCGGCATCAGAATTACACTGATCCGGCATGCTCTCCTCCTCCAAGAGGGAGACATTAAGCAGCCCTGTCCCAGGCATTGCTGGCGCGGGCTCTCCCATGGGCCGGCGCTGCCACAGACTTGGCGTCAGAATTACACTGACCCGGCATGGTCTCCTCCGAGAGGGAGACATTAAGCAGCCCTGTCCTAGGCGCTGCTGGCGCGGGCTCTCCCATAGGCCGGCGCTGACACAACTCCTGCTGTTGGAGCGTATCTAGGTGGAACATCCTGTCCATTAGGAGCTCCATCCTGCATTACCGGAGGGGAACCCTCCCAGCCCGACTCATCCGAGTCTTAGGGCTGCTCGATTTATTGGTGGTGTTACCCCATGCCTGGGAACCACTGTGGTCTGGGAGCCGCTGACCGCAATGTCAGCGACTCTGGTGGTGATACCGCCTTCCTGCTGGATTTACCCCTCCACGGGAACCACAGCGGTCTGGAAGTCACTGACCGCATTGTCAGTGACTGGGATTGCGAACCCGACATCCGCTGGCTATCCGCTTCCGCGGTCGGAACCGGGGTCTCCCCACAGCCCATAACCGGTTTCCTCGCCGGACTTCGCGATGATATCCAGCAGGAAACCTCTGTGAAAAGAGGTTCGTAAAAGAAAATTAAAAACCTGGTAAGAAATACAAAACCAGGTAGAATGGTCATATTTATTTTCGGTGATGGAAAAACTTCAACTGGGAGAGAAGTACTGTACATGGGTTAAATTGTTATACTCTAACCCAACAGCTAGAATATTAACAAACCAAATGTTATCAGCTAAATTTAATCTTTCTAGAGGTTGCAGACAAAGATGTTCACTATCCCCACTTTTCAAAAAAGTCGATTCCATTGTTACAAGCTTTATTTGGGATTATAAGAATCATAGAATAAGTAAAAAACATTTATGTAAGTCAAAGAGCAATGGAGGTTTGGCCTTGCCAAATTTCTTATTTTATTTCTGGGCAGTCCACATTAAAAACATGAATTTCTGGCTGGAAGAAATGGATCAACAACCAGATTGGTTAAGGATGGAAAAGGAAGACTGTTTACCTTTTGAAATTGGTTCGATTATATTTGCTCCCACAAAACTGCATAAAAAACCTATAAGGAAAACCCTATAATACATAGTAGAATACGAATTTGGAAACAATTTAAAAAAGCTTTAAAACTGAATAATATACCACTATGTCTTCCCATTGTAAATAATCCTTTATTCAAGCCATCCATATTGGATAAAGGTTTCACACAATGGAAAAATTAAAAAGATTGGACATCTTTATAGGAAAGGCATCTTTCTTTCATTTCAAGAGTTACAATAGAATCATGGACTGCACTCAAATAATTTCTTCAGATTTCTACAAATTAGAGATTATGTTAAATCTAATATACAAGTTTATAGGACTAGGGAACCAGAAATTCTTGATGAATGTTTGAATAAGCATCCTAACACTGAAAAATTAATAGCTTATATTTATAACACCCTCTTAAACAATGAGGTACCACCGATGGAACTATATAGATACACATGGGAAAATTAGTTAGGTCATCCTATAACGAAAGATATTTGGGACGAAAGCTTACAAGATATACATCAATGCTCGTTAAATGCCAGACATGCTTTAATACAATTTAAAGTCTTACACAGATTACATTACTCCAAAATAAAACTAAATAGAATCTTCCCACATATTTCTCCTATCTGTGATAAATGCCTGCATCTAGAGGCCAATTTAACACATACTTTTGCAAATTGTACAAAAATTAAAAAAATTCTGGACTGATATTTTTGAAATAATTTCTGAAGTTGTTAATACTAAATTGGATCCAGACTCAAAATTAATAATACTTGGGATATCAGAACAAAGTTTAACACTTACAACAAACCAAAGAAACTTCCTCGACTACTGGAAAAAAATTAATATTAAAATTTTGGAAAGGCCCTATAACCCCCACAATTAAAATGTGGATTGTGGAAATGTCGGAGACCCTACATCTAGAAAGAATTAGACTTGTCTTAATGGACAAACAAGAACCTTTTGTTAAAATATGGGCTGCAGTCATTAACTATTTGCAGGGATAGATTGGCCCAGCACGAAAACCCAACTGAAGCTTGAACTCAGGATTAGATGAAAAATTATACTTCATAAACTATGAACTTATCTCCAATGACGTATTATAAGTAATTCATTCCACCTTTTCTCTTTTTTGATATTTGTAATTCTTTTTTCTTTCTTTCTCTCTTTCTATCTATATAAAAAAAGACTAGAAGCAGAATTAATCGACAATTGAAAATTTTAATAATGTATGATTGATGTATATGAAAAGTTTTTTTACTATAATATGTAACTATAATATGTTTGCTTCTAATAAAAAAAAATAAAAAAAAATAAAAAAGAAATACAAAACTTACCTGTAGGTTTAAACTTACCGCTGGCAGGAGCGACGTGCCTGGCAGTCCAGTGCTTCGCCATGCGAACGACGTAATGACATGCATGCGGACTGGCGGGGCTTCTTCACGTAGTCACTCACGTGACTCCGAAGTAAAATCAAAGATTCTCACCACCCTGGTCACACTCTTATCCTGCTGCTATAAATCAGGAACAAGGTACAGGAACATGAAAACTGACGGTACACAAAAATGCTGGAGAAACTCAGCGGGTGCAGCAGCATCTATGGAGCGAAGGAAATAGGTAACGTTTCGGGCCGAAACCCTTCTTCAGACTGATAGGGGTGGGGAGAAGAAAGGAAAAAAGGAAAAGGCGGAGGAGGAGCCCGAGGGCTGGGGGGGGGGGGGGGGGGGGGTAGGTGACAACCAGATGGCTGATGAAGGGGAGGGGACAGCAAGGGCTAGCAGAATTGGGAGAATTCAATGTTCAAGCCCCCAGGATGTAGACTGTGACTCCAGGTTCCAGAACAGCTTCTTCTCAGCAACAGTCGGGCTCTTGAACACTGCACAATCACTACCTCAGCTATTATCGTCTATAGATTTTGAAGATAGACACAAAATGCTGGTGTAAAGCAGCAGGACAGGCAGCATCTCTGGAGATAAAGAATTGTGATGTTTCAGGTCGAGAACCTTCTTCAGACTGTGAGCCAGGGGAGAGGAAGACGAAAGAGGTATGGAAGGGTAAGGTATGAAAACAGTTCAAAGGGTACAATGATAATGGAAATGTAGAATGGTACATTGTTAGCTGAGAGGAAGGTGACAATGAGGCATACAATCAGTAATATTTAATCAGGAGGACATTGAAACTAGTCGGAGAAATAGGATGGGGAGGGATGGAGAGAGAGGAAGTAAATGTTGAAGTTGAATATAATTCCTATTCTTAGGTCTCTTTGAAAGTTAAAAACATAGAAAATAGGTGCAGGAGGAGCCCATTTGGCCCTTCGAACCTGCACCAACATTCATTGTGATCATGCCTGATCATCCACAATCAGTAACCTGTGCCTGCCTTCTCCCCATATTTCTTGATTTTGCTAGCCCCTGGAGCTCTACCTAACTCTCTTTTAAATTCATCCAGTGAATTGGCCTCTACTGCCTTCTGTGGCAGAGAATTCCAGAAAATCACAACTCTCTTGGAAAAACGTTTTTTCTCATCTCAGTTTTAAATGGCCCCTTTATTCTTAGACTGTGGCCCCTGGTTCTGGACTCCCCCATCATTGGGAACATTTTTCCTGCATCTAGCTTGTCCAGTCCTTTTATAATTTTATACGTTTCTATAAGATTCCCTCTCATCTTTCTAAATTCTAGTGAATACAAGCCCAGTCTTTCCAATCTTTCCTCATATGACAGTCCTGCCATCCCGTGGACTTACGCTGCACTGCCTCAATAGCAAGGATGTCCTTCCTCAAATTGCACACCAAAGCTGCACACAATATTCCAGATGTGGTCTCACCAGGACCCTGTACAACTGCAGAAGGATCTATTTACTCCTATACTCAAATCCTCTCGTTATGAAGGCCAACATGCCATTAAATCTCTACCCACAATACCATGCATGGGCCGCGGAACCTGGGGGGGGGGCAGGGGGCTGCAGCCTCCCCCCTTTTTAGGCTAGACATGTTTCAATGTCTTCGGCTTTGGACGAGGCGCCGCTGTGCTCTGAGCAACCTGGTCGTGGGTGTTGGAGAGCCGGGGTGGAGGGAGGGATGAAAGCAGAAGCAGCGGCGGGGGTAGATGCGGACCGGGAGCCGGGGCTTGCAAGTGTTTGTCGGGCTGGCGAGTTGCCATGGAGCAGCCTCAGTGCAAGAGTCCCGGGCCGTCGGAGGCTTTGAAGCGTTGTGCCGCTGCCATGAGAGTCTCTGCGCCGAATTCGCCCTGGTGGACCAGGCTGCAGCTCGGTGTATCCTGGAGGACAACCAGTGGCTGCTGGAAGTAGGTACCAAGCACTGGGTAGAAGTGGTGGAAGATAGTGGCCTTCAAATGGGGGTGGTTGGAGAAAGCATCCTACCTGCCTGCTAGATTTTCACTTACTGTAACTGCAGGAAAAAAATTCCCGATGTTGGGGTAGTCCAGAAACAGGGGTCGCAGTTTCAGAATAAGTGGTAGGCCATTTAGGACTGAGATGAGGACAAACTTTCTTCACCGAGAGAGTTATGAATCTGTGGAATTCTCTGCCACAGAAGGCAGTGGAGGCCAATTCACTGGATGTTTTCAAGAGAGACTTACATTTAACTCTTGGGGCTAGTGAAATCAAGGGATATGGGGAAAAACAGGAAATGGGTACTGATTTTAGATGAACAGCCATGATCATATTGAATGGCAGTGCTGGCTCAAAGGGCCGAATGGCCTATTCCTGCACCTATTTTCTATGTTTCTATGCTTGAGTATATGGAAATAAAACTCGACCACTTGATTTTGAAGCATTCATGGATGGTGGAGGTATAATGTAGTCATAGAGTGATACAATGTGAAAACAGGCCCTTAGGTCCTATCCATGTATCTACTGTTTCTTAAATGTTGGGATAGTCCCTGCCTCAACTACCTCCTCTGGCAGCATGTTCCATACACCCACCACCCTTTGTGTGGAAAAAGTTACCCCTCAGATTCCTTATGGAATCTTTTCCCCTTCACCTTAAATCTGTCCTCTGGTCCTCGATTCACCTACTCTGGGCAAGAGACTCAGTGCATTGAAATGTATATTTCTAATGCATTATAGATTTCTCGAAAGTTTTACTTTAAAAAAAGTAAAGTTTCCACAAACATATACCCCCTTTATTAATGTCATGGTTTGATGATTCTAAATTCAAATCAAATTGAAATATACGTCAAAAGCAGAACACATACTTTGAAAAGGCTCTGATTTTTCCCCCAAGCAAAACATAATTTGTATGACTTTGCAAAATCAGGAAATGTTATGATTATTTCTTGACCCTTTTTCCAACTTCAAACAAAAAAAAATAGCACTTGAAATTATAACACATTTAAAAGTTTTTTTGTCAAAATTTCTGTACCGTGGAAGGTACTGGCGTCGATCCGGGGAGGGGGATGGGGGATATATCCCCCCACTTTTTGAGATGGGGGTTGGCCTGTATCATTATCCCCCAGTTTTTGGAGGTTAAGCAATAACAAAAATAATAATCACCTGGTCCTATCTCTCATGTAGGCCCTTCATTAGCTTAAAAATACTTCAAACAAAAACATTGAAATCATACTTCTACAATGCACTGAAACATGATTTTAATACATCAAATTTCAAGAAGTCCCTACCGTGGACAAAAAGGCAACCCCCTCCCACACCCTCCTCCCACTCGGTCGCTCCACTCCCTCGCCGGGTACCCCCAAGGCCAGTAATCAGTGATCGCTCAGCCCCCCCCCACTTTCAAAAACGCTCTGCGGCCCCTGCCATGTGCTCTAATTTTGCCCACTAATCTCCCGTGTGGGACCTTATCAAAGGCTTTCTGGAAGTCCAGATACATGACATCCACTGGCTCTCCTTCATCCATTTTACTTGTCACATCCTCAAAAAATTCCAGAAGATTAGTCAAGCAGGATTTCCCCTTCATAAATCCATGCTGACTTGGACCAATCATTTTACTGCTATCCAAATGCACCACTATTACTTCTTTAATAATTGACTCCAGCATCTTCCCCACCACCGATGTCTGGCTAACTGGTCTATAATTCCCCGTTTTCTCTCTCTCTCTTCTTGAAAAGTGTGATAACATTAGCTACCCTCCAATCCACAGGAACTGATCCTGAATCTATAGAACATTGGAAAATGATCACCAATGCATCCACGATTTCTAGAGTCGCCTCCTTGCCCTGGGGATTTATCAGCCTTCAGTCCCATCAGTCTACACAATACTATTTCTCGCCTAATGCAAGTTTTTTTCAGTTCCCCTGTCTCCTTGGATCCTCTGTCCTCTAGTACATCTGGGAGATTGTTTGTGTCTTCCTCAGTGAAGACAGAACCAAACTACCTGTTCAACTCTTCTGCCATTTCCTTGTTCCCCATAATCATTTCACCTGCTTCTGCCTTCAAGGGACACACATTTGTCTTTACTAATCTTTTTCTCTTAACATACCTAAAGAACCTTTTACTATCTATATAACTAAAAGTCTCACCTTGACCACTTCCTGTCTGCGCTGAATTTAGAAAAAAAGCTACCCTATATCTCTATTATTTTTGACTATCTTACTCACATTCCTCCTACGCTGAGGCAGCCCCGAGGATTTTTCCGATCGATGAAAAATAAAAAAGTTAGGAGTGTTTAAAAAATCTTGAGTTCAGGTGATTGGTCCTCTTGCCTGTAAATCACCACGATGAAGGTAACGTCCCTTCGGGGGTGTGGGGGGGGGGGCAGGACTATAAAACCCCGGATGCCTGGATGTGAGTCAGTCACTCTGGAAGATCGTGAGGGAGAGTCCACAACTGTCATTCTAAGCTGTGAATAATCTGAACTGTGAGTCTGCAATGTACTTGCAATAAATGATTTGTTAGCCTTTAATGACAATGCAATGAGTTGTTTGGCAATTTGGTGGCCTGCACTCTGCTTGAAATGCTATGAAATTGAATGTGGTGGCCTGCACTCTGCTTGAAATGCTATGAAATTGAATGTGGTGGCCTGCACTCTGCTTGAAATGCTATGCAATTGATTGTGGTGGCCGGCACTCTGCTTGAAATGCTATGCAATTGAATGTGGTGGCTTGAACTCTGCTTGAAATGCTATGAAATGGAATGTGGTGGCCTGCACTCTGCATGAAATGCTATGCAATTGAATGTTGTGCCCTTCGCTGTGCTTGAAATGCTATGAAATTGAATGTGGTGGTCTGCACTCTGCTTGAAATGCTATGGAATTGAATGTTCAAGAAGGAACTGCAGATGCTGGAAAATCGAAGGTAGACAAAAGTGCTGGAGAAACTCAACTGGTGCGGCAGCATTTATGGAGCGAAGGAAATAGGCAACGTTTCAGGACAAAACCCTTCTTCGACTGATGTAGGGGGGAAGAAGAAAGAAAGAGGAGGAGCCAGAGGGCTGAGGGAGAGCTGAGAAGGGGAGGAGACAGCAAGGGCTACCGGAAATTGGAGATGTCAATGTTCAAGCCGCTGGGGTGCAGACTGCCCAAGCGTAATATGAGGTGCTGCTCCTCCAATTTCTGGTGGAACTCAAATACACCTGGAACTAATTTCCATCCGGCATTCAAATACACCTGGAACTAACTGCCATCCGGCACTCAAATACACCTGGACTAACTTCCATCCGGCACTCAAATACACCTGGACCATTTCCGACACTTCCCTACCATTTCTTGACCTCACTATCTCCATCACAGGTGATAGACTTCTGACCGACATCTACTATAAACCCACCGACTCCCATGGCTATCTAGACTACACTTCTTCCCACCCTGCTTCCTGTAAGGACTCCATCCCCTACTCCCATTTCCTCCATCTATGCCGCATCTGCTTCCAGGATGAGGTGTTCCACACCAGGGAATCGGAAATGACCTCATTCTTCAGGGAACGGGGGTTCCCCTCCCCTACTATAGATGAGGCTCTCACCAGGGTCTCTTCAAAATCCCGCAACACTGCTCTCTCTCCCCATTCCCCCACTCGGAACAAGGGCAGAGCCCCCCTAGTCCTCACCTTCTACCCCACTAGCCGTCACATACAACAAATAGTCCTCCGTCATTTTCGCCACCTCCAACGTGACCCTCCACTCGCCACATCTTCCCATCCCCACCCCCCCTGTCTGCTTTCTGCAAAGACCGCTCCCTCGGTAACTCCCTGGTCAATTCTTCCCTTCCCACCCGCACCACCCCCTCCCCGGGCACTTACCCTTGTAAACGCAAGAGATGCTACACGTGTTGCTTTACCTCCCCCCTCGACTCCATTCAAGGACCCAAGCAGTCGTTCCAGGTGCGACAGAGGTTCACCTGCACCTCCTCCAACCTCATCTATTGCATCCGCTGCTCTAGACGTCAGCTGATCTACATCGGTGAGACCAAGCGTAGGCTTGGCGATCGTTTCGCCGGACACCTCCGCTCGGTCCGCATTAACCAACCTGATCTCCCTGTGGCTCAGCACTTCAACTCCCCCTCCCATTCCAAATCCGACCTTTCTGTCCTGGGCCTCCTCCATTGCCAGAGTGAGCACCACCGGAAACTGGAGGAGCAGCACTTCATATTCTGCTTGGGCAGTCTGCACCCCAGCGGCTTGAACATTGACTTCTCCAATTTCCGGTAGCCCTTGCTGTCTCCTCCCCTTCTCAGCTCTCCCTCAGCCCTCTGGCTCCTCCTCTTCCTTTCTTCTTCCGCCACCCCCCCCCCCCCCCATACATGAGTCTGAAGAAGGGTTCCGGCCCGAAAACTTTGCCTATTTCCTTCGCTCCATAGATGCTGCCGCACCCGCTGAGTTTCTCCAGCACTTTTATCTACCTATGAAATTGAATGTGGTGGCCTGCACTCTGCTTGAAATGCCATGAAATTGAATGTGGTGGCCTGCACTCTGCTTGAAATGGAATTTCAAGGAATAGCCATGAGTGCTGCCAGCCCACTAGCCCCGAGTGACTGATCTGCCAGCTCACCAGCCCTAAGTGACTGAGCTGCCAGCCCACCAGCTATGAGTGACTGAGCTGCCAGCCCACCAGCCCTGAATGACTGAGCTGCCAGCCCACCAGCCCTGAGTGACTAAGCTGGCAGCCCACCAGCCCTGAGTGACTGAGCTGGCAGCCCACCAACCCTGAGTGACTGAGTTGGCAGCCCACCAGCCCTGAGTGACTGAGCTGCCAGCACACCAGGACTGAGTGACTGAGCTGCCAGCCCACCAGCCCTGAGTGACTGAGCTGGCAGCCCACCAACCCTGAGTGACTGAGTTGGCAGCCCACCAGCCCTGAGTGACTGAGCTGCCAGCACACCAGGCCTGAGTGACTGAGCTGCCAGCCCACCAGGCCTGAGTGACTGAGCTGCCAGCCCAAGAATCCATCCGGCCCACAATGTCCATACTAGCCCTCTGGAAACCAGTCCCTTTGGCCCACAACACCCATACTAGCACTCCAGAAAGCCCCCCCCCCCCCACCACCACCACTGGCCACCAATATTTGAATTGGTGGAGAGGTGGAATATTGCGTTGGGGGACCAGCCTTCCCATGTGAACATGGCGCCCATGGGTCCCACTTAGTCGAGTCCTTCTCTATATTCTTGGCCATCTTACCCCCGTACTTCATCTTTTCACCCTGTATTGTCCTTCTGTTGTCCGTTGAAATTTTCCAAATCATCTACTCTTTTCTATGTTATACACCTTTTCTTTTCGTTTTATTTCATCCCTAACTTCCCTTGTCAGCCACAGTTGCCTCTTACTCCTGTTAGAATCTTTCTTCCTCTTTGGAATGAAATGATCCTGCATCTTCTGAATTATGCCCAGAAATTCCTGCCATTGCAGTTCCACCATCATTCCTGCTAGGATCCTTTTCCAGTTGACCTTGGCCAGCTCCTCTCTCGTGCCTTCATAGTCCCCTTTGTTCAACTGCAACATTGACACTTCTGATTTAACCTTCTCCCTCTCAAATTGCAGATTAAAATGTATCATATTATGGTCACTACCTCCTTTACCTTGAGTTCCCTTATTAAATCTGGTTCATGAGACAACACTAAATCCAGAATTACCTTCTCTCTGGTAGGCTCCAGTACAAGCTGCTCTCAGAATCGGAGGCACTCTGCAAACTCCCTTTCTTGGGGTCCAGAACCAACCTGATTTTCCCAGTCTACCTGCATATTGAAATCCCCCATAACCACAGTGGTATTACCTTTGTTACATGCCAATTTTATCTCCTGCTGCAACTTGCACCCTATATCCAGGTTATTGTTTGGGGGCCTGTAGATAACTCCCATTAGTGTCTTCTTACCTTTACAATTCCTCAATTCTATCCACAGCGACTCTACACCGTCAGTCCCTATGTCGCCTCTCGCAAGGGAGTGAATTTCATCCCTCACCAACAGCATTACCCCATCTCCTCTGCCCACCTGCCTGTCCTTTCTATTGCTATCTTAATGGTGAAAGCCTCTGTTCTAATTTAGTGAAGTTAATTTAGTGCTATTAACTATACATGTGAATTAATCAGTCATTTTAATAGTCTGGTCTCATAAGGATTCAGCCAATATAAAAGTGCCCTCCTTATCAACTAACTCATTACAGCTGGAAGAAGGTTGCAGGAAGCTGAGGAAAAAGTGTAGACATTTAGTGAAGTGATAATGGATTTACCATCTGACCAGTCGTAATTCAAAACCAAATGTCAAAAATGGGCACATATAGACTGTAAGATGAAGGGAATGACATTTTATTGAGAGTGAAATTGAACAGTAGCTACAGTTGAAAATACTACTATTACAGTCAACTGAAGTCAGGGATCTAAATCACCAGGACTCTTCAACTTTAGGAAAGTTTGAAGTAATGGGACTGAACTTAACTTTATCTCGCTCTAGTTCTGTTTTCCAATGATGCGAATTACTTAAATGCCAGGCTTCCTTCAAAAAAGAAAAAAAAACAGCAAAGGTGTCTATTAAAGAATCTATTAGGTTTTATGGTTACTCGGCAACTCAAATATGAGATTGGAACTATAAAGAAGCTGAAAATGGACAAATGGTTATAGTTCTCCAACTGATTTCTGGAAGGAGCCATTTATCATGTAATTGAAAAAAATAAAAGTTTCTGATATATGTTTGGTAAAAGTTATCTGACATGGCTGGGATTAATGACTCTCTCAATAATCTTTGGAAGGTCCAATTTATCACATGGATAATGAGCTGTTCTGTAACATCAGGGGATTCTGGGATACCTGTTGTGGACATTCTGGAATGTAACAACGCTGGATGCCTCATTAATTTTACCTATTACTTGCAAAAGTACAACAGTTTAGATTGTAAAAATCACGTTTGTCATAATTGTCTCCAGCTATTCCATTAGACTGCTAATGTACAAAAGCTAAATCACCTGAATCTACTGTAGACTTTGTAACAGTAGTTGAACAGTCATTTCTTGGGAGCAGAATTTAATATTAAGCTTTAGAAATAAAAGTGAATAAATTGGAGAGATTATCAATTTGCATTTCAGTTATGAATGATATGCATGTAAATATGTATGAGAAGTTTAGGACTTGACTGAGGTTGTTATTGAAAATTCAGGCAGCATTTGTACATGCCTGTGTAACATGCTAGTGCACCATGCTTTTGTTCAACACTGCGTGGTACACATTCATTCCATTTTCCTCAAATTTGTTCAACTAACCAAGAGGGCTTTGCCTTTATGGGGTATGTATTAATGAGAGTGGATGAGAATAAAAACGTTGATATGTTCTAAATAATGTTGCTGTATTTTCTGTGGCAGACCATAATCTGGACTTCCTTTCACATCTGTAGGTACGTGGAAATAAGGGAGAGGTTTTGTACATTCTGGATGCCAGCAATCCTCGACATTCAAATTGGCTGCGCTTTGTCCATCAGGCTCCAACACAAGAAGAGAAAAATCTGGCTGCAATCCAGGTACCCATGGGAATTTCACAGAGAGTCATGTAATATGGCTTATAGTTCTACAGTTGTCTTTTTGCCATTACATATAGCTACCTGCACTGGCCTAGAACCTGCTGCCATTTTTGCAAATCAGCTGTATTGTTCACAAATTGGCATCTAGTTCTGATTATTGGTGCAGATTTCCGTGAACTATGGTTATCATATTCTTTATCAGAATAAATAACCATGTTATAATCTTAGATTATTCAAGTTGTGATGTAATCCAGTCATTAAAATTATGCATTCAACCTTAATTGAGAATTCCATAACAATCTTTTAAGCAAGAATCAAACAAGAAGTACTTAGTAAAAACAGTAATTATCAGTAATCCTTATTAAAGTAATCATTATGTATTTTTTATGTCGATGCCAACATCACTGATATGCATCTGAAATAATAGGCTGGTTTAAAAATATTCTTTACCCTAATCATTGCACACTGAGTAATATGAAAGTCCACAGGGCAGCCAAATACTGCAGTGAGCTTTTTAATATTCAAAGCATAAGTGAAGATCAAACTAGTGCAAGATGACCAGAGATTTGGTTTACTTCACTCAGGGCTACCAAAGATCATTCATGTATTCCCTTCATTGACTCAAGGGATTTGACATGCCTCTGTTTTTCTTACCCCTGATAAGATTACTCTCTTCTCCTTATCTAGACCACCAAAGATGAATTACTTATACTTTTGCTTCAAGAAGGAAATGAAATGGATATTCTGTTATTCGATTCTTATCAGTAATTCAACTTACTTGACTGAATATCTACCTGGAATATTGGTGCGTTGAAAGTAGTAAAAGCTGTCAATATTTGTCATTGTGCTTTGGGAAAAAGAATAGTAAGATTAAACGAGAACTTACCAGTTTGAAGTTTGATCTTTATTTTCTGAGGAGTTACGTTGGTGATTACGTGAAGAAGACCCGTCAGGGCGCATGCGCGTCAATCTTCAAAGCAGCGGTATGAAATCAGACAACACCATCATTGAAGTAACATATTAAGATGATCAACATGAGAACTACCATTATGACCTTTTTTCTATGAGAGAGTGTTGGGCGTGGTGGGCACGTAATCACCAACGTAACTCCTCATAAAATAAAGATCAAACTTCAAATTGGTAAGTTCTCGTTTAATCTTACTATTTTACTTCGGAGTCACGTGAGTGACTACGTGAAGATTTTAAAGCTCTGTGATTTTTATGCCGCAGATCAAAATCCCGGCTTCTCACTGCATCGATTGACTCTGAGTATCATCAATAATGCTGTAAACATGACATTGCATATCATGCAAAAACAAAACAGTTTTATTTTTTGGTCATAAAACAACCAATAAACCCTCTTAATGTAGGGCAACAAACGAAACAGAATGAAACAGTATTGAAAACAGACTTTAAACAATAGCAACAGCACTCAATATTGAGTTGGCAAACAGCCCTCCATCGGCAATCGGCCGATGGTAGTATTGCTGAAACACAAGTTCATTTTTCCAAACATGCGGCTTTTAATATATGGTCGATGGGAACGTCCATCGCCCTGGCCGCGGATGTTGCTACTGCGCTAGTGGAATGAGATGTAAACACATAAATGTTAATTCCTGCCTGAACCAACTCTTGCTTTAACCACCTTGAGATAGTCTGAACTGCCACTCTTTTATGTTGGCTTCTTGTAACTGACAAATAATCCTGTTTCTTCTTGTCTTAAAGCCCTTGTGGCTTCAATGTAATGTAACAAATGTGTCCTTACACATAAACATGGAGCTGTAGGATATGCTGAGAACATAATCTTAAATCCTGTCACACCTGCCTGCTTTGTTTGAGCAGGTCAGAAATATAAAACAGAACATTCTCTGTATTCACTTCCATTCTCTCGAACTGAAGTTTTTGCAAAGTCTGCACTCTCTGTACTGACACCAATGCCATTATCATAGCCAATTTCATGGTTAATTTTAACAAAGTTATAGACGTGACAGGGACCCAATTACGAAGTATGTTAAGAACAACGCTTACCTCGCAGATTACCATATACCTAGCCTTAGGCGGTTTGGAATTAAAGATTCCTTTCATCAACCTAGATATGAGAGGGTGAGAACCTATACTTTGTGTCTGTGTACCTATTACAAGATATGCCGACAAAGCACTTCTAGCTGTATTGATAGCAGTATAGCTAAGACCCTCATCATAATAAAGTGTAGATAAACTCTAACACATTTTCAATAACTACAGTATCATATTGAATATTCTTTTGAACACCATATTGTTCCCATTTTTTACATGTCATATACTGATTTTGAGTACTCTTTCTCCAGGCTGCAGTGAGTATATCCACCGTTGGCCTAGAAAGTCCTCGACCAATGTAAGGCATTCTTAAGAACCTGCAAATTAACAGATCAATACGATCACATAACGGATGAACTTAACGCGTTACTGGATGGTCCAGCAAATTCCTACTGTTTGGAATCAGCAAAAGGAGGTTGGATCGCTATCTGTAACATCAGAGAGAACCATGGTTGAATCGGGCAATTTGGTATCACCAAAACTCCTGAAGCGGCATCCTGCTTGATTTTCTCAAACACCGAGCTATGAGGCAGAATGGTGGGAAAATGTACACAAACATATCATCCCAATTTAGTGAAAAAGCATCAATTGCCACTGCCCCTGGATCTGGTGCCCATGAAACATATTTTGACCTTCCATATAGAAGTACTATGTTCTTGAACACATCCTGGTTCAACATCCACTCTGTATTATCACGGAATTTCCATGAGCTGCCATCTGGTACTACATTAAGTTTCCCTGGCAGATAGCTCCAATCCAAATATCCATACTCCAGATCCAAATTTTTGCCAACCTGTCACATGATAACGATTTGATTCCACCCATGTGATTCATATAAGCAACTGCTGTAGTGTTGTCTATTTTGCACTGCACATGCAAACTAGTTTTGTTAGTGCCATAAGCCTTGAATCCATAAAATACTCTTGGTTAATTCCCCATGTTTGCAGAAGCAATGTCCATCTGTCTCCACAGCTGGATCTTGTATCAGTAGCACCCTACCCATGTGCTCTGACATCGGTCTGTAAAATCATGGAAGCTTGGTCCAATAACACTTTGGAACTACTAGTGGACACATGCTGAATCCCCCATTGTACATCAGCAACAGCCTCTATTGATAGAAGCATAGGTCTGTTATAATGACCCTAATGTATCCTCAGTGCTTGTTCCTTTGACCTTTGTAATTGTAGATAATAAAGTGGCCATATTGAACTGCTGGAAATGCTGCCAGCAATTACCACAGCAGACTTGTCACCTGGCTAATTGAAGGCTGTGTCAGCAATTAACTTGATACAGCTCTTAATTAGCTCTACCCTTTTTTGCCTGGGCAAGGTCACAATCATGTGAACCTAACTAGTCAATTTGAGTCACAGGTATCACAGGTATAAATATAGATTTCTCTGGATAGCTTATGTTAAAAATTGTTTTTACCAACTGCCACTGATGCTTCAGCTGTTTCCTTTGATTGTCCTACAATTAAGATATTATCTAGTTAAGCCATGAGCACATGCCCTTCTCATCATGCCTAGAATAGGTTTTAACAACTTTGTAATCACTCTAGGAGCTGAAGACAAACCATTAGGCAGTGCATTGTATTGGCATAATTGCCCCATCCAGCTGAATTTTAAATCTTCTATCCTGCAAATGAACAGACACTGAATCCGCATCTTTAAGATCTCCTTCACAAATGTTTCCATCTTAAAATGTCTATACCGTACAAAAGGGTTAAGCCTTTTCATGTCCAGTATAATTCTGCATCCCCCCATCCTTTTTTGGTCTGGAAAAGATATTGGACACAAACTGATGGCTTTGGTAAACTGCCTTAGCAATTACACCTTTATTACATAAGCTTGCAAGTTCCACCTGAACTTCCAATTGTTCAGTGATACTGAAGTCAAACTCCTTTTTGGAACATGTTGCATGGGTAACTCAGAATTTGCATTAAGCTTTATTTGATACCCTTCAATAACCTTCAGTATAAACATATCTGAGGTAAACATTTAATTGTATCATATTAGATCTGTCTACATGAGAACCAGACCCTCTTACCTCCTTACCACCTGGCATTCTTCCCCGGCCTCGAGCTGGATATCTCACCTTCCCTGGCGCTGCTACCGCCGAACGCCAACTGCGCTGCATCGTAGCTGGACTCGTCCCTTGCCCGGACCAGTCTCCTCACTTATAGGGATACTTCCGCTTTGGTGGATATGTGGCTGCCGTCTTAGCCTCCTCCTCCAGCTCCTTCACCTGCTGTGCAAAATCCTTGCCATACAGCTGTGCCGGTTGCACTGTGCCAGGCTGGCAGAGTGAAGCATATTTAGCATTGATGGTTGGTCTAATCGCAGTCTTGCGGAGGCAGTTGATCTCAAAGTGGGCACTCCACAATAGCGCCTTTTGTTGTAATTTGTCATGGCCTCTCCATCCACCATCCAGGCAAAGCTCATTTTCCCAGATGCCAGCAACTTTAAAAATATGCTGGAGCTTCACATGCTCCTGGGCTCTCATTAGTATGCCCATCTTGCCCCAATTCTTCCTGTTCCCAACAGGAACTTTTAACAGTCCACAGTTGATTGGGGCTTCTTGCTTCCTAACTGTCTCATCCATTGTCAGCTCCTGTAGCTGATGTGAGACTTGGTAATTTATGCTGGTGGCAAGTTCCTCACCCAGAGACTCACCAGCGTCCGACGACATGGCAAACCGTGCTGCACACGGTGTCAGCTCTGGCAGCTGCCTGCCCTCCCTTTGGAAGTCGTCGGACTCAGGGTCAGAGCGTATCTGCCCTTCTGCACTCACCTCTTGCAAAGAGGGTGCTTTCAAGCAGGCCTCTACTAGGCACTGCCAGCGGAGCCTTCCCTAAGGCTTCCCGCCTGCACAACTCCTCCTGGAGTGTGGCTTTGTGAAGCAGAACCTCTCCTAGGCACTGCCAGCGGAGCCTTCCCTATGGCTTCCCGCCTGCACAACTCCCCTGGAGCG
The DNA here is from genome assembly GCA_038087875.1 of Malacoraja senta. Classification (NCBI taxonomy): domain Eukaryota; kingdom Metazoa; phylum Chordata; class Chondrichthyes; order Rajiformes; family Rajidae; genus Malacoraja; species Malacoraja senta. The sequence goes on along the minus strand of CM075977.1, from coordinate 286,756,159 downwards.
TCTCTGTGGAGCAGCCCCTGTATGAGCTGCTCCTTTTGGATAACCGCTGGGGAACGGTATCCTGTCCCCGACGGGACTCTCCTGGCCCGACTCTGCGGAGTCTATAGCCCTGACAGACTTGGCATATGCCTACCGCCCGACTGGTGTTGGCTGTGTACTCGGCTGGGCACTTTGCCAAGTCTGTTGCTGCACCGCTACCGGCTTGCGACTCCCCCGAGGTGACAGGCTGCCTTTCAGAGACTGCGCTCCCGCAGCTCTATCTCTCCTTGTCGGCAGCAGACCTGCACCTTGTATTTTTTCCCTTGTTCCTGTATGTGGGGAAAAAACATACAGCAACAATCTTTACTTTTTCCTAACTCCTCCAAAGTCTCCCCGACTTTGGTGGAGCTGTAACTACTCACCTGCAGAAGGAGCTCCGTCCTCCTGCTGCCGTTCGCGCCAATGCGTCAGATGTAATGACGCGCATGCGCCCTGACGGGTCTTCTTCATAACCTTTTACCTTGCATCAGCTACCATTCTTTGTTTTGTTATAGGTTTAACCATGATTCAGCTATATATTACTAAAACTCTCATCTTGACCACTTCCTGCCTGCGTTGTAATTAAATTTGCGCAAAAACGATCCCCCATAGCGCTACGATTTTTTGCCACCTTACTCACCATTCTCCTCTTCTGCAAGTCAAATAAGTTTTGTTCCGATCGGTGAAATTATACAAAAGTTATGAAGGTTCCCCCTCCCCCACACCCCCCTCCCCACACCCCACCCTCCACCACCCCCACAACCACCCTCTCCCACAACCCCCCCCTCCCCCACCCCCTTCCCCACCCCCCCTCCCCGACACCCCCCCTCCCCGACACTCCCCTCCCCCACCACCCACACACACCTTCCTCCCCCATCCCCCTCCCCCACCGCCCCCTCCCCCACACCGCTCCCCCACACCGCTCCCTCCCCCACACCACCCTCCACCACTTCCCCCTCCCCCACCCACTTTGGATGACCAGCTTAATAATTTATTAATTTTTTTCGTTGTTTGGATGTTACAGCTTGTTGTTTTACTAATGTTCTGAAATCAGTTATTTCATTCAATATAACAATTAGAACTAGCAAGTTTAGGAAAAGAAAACCTTTAAGGAGTTGCCGATGAACCATTAACAACATTTGATGGTTGGTTTGAAGAACCATTGAATTATCTCTAAAGCCACCATTTACTTACGACCTCACAATTGCTGCTGCAATTGGTGCCAATGAATGTTCTCAGATTTATGTGATGATAAACCTGCATTATAAGGCCATAATGTTATATGAATATGAAATTTAAGGTACAGATGGATGTATTTCATTTAATGTTGCATCAGTTGATGGTAGATTATTTTTCATCTTGTTGCAGAAGAAGATATTAAGTTTTTAGCACATTTTCGTTAATCAGTTTTTATAGTCGGTGTGGCTTAAGTTTTCTTTTATGTTTTTTCCCCCTCTTGTATTTCTTCCAAAAATAGGTATTTGCCTACTTATTTTTCCCACGTTGCCTTTGGATGTTGAGAGCATTTGCAGCTCGCTGACTGACCTGCTGAGATTAATTAATTTAAGGGCAAAATTAGAAATTGAATATATCTTTGTAGGACCACACATGTTCAGCTTTCCCCAGTAGAGCTACCTGACGTACTTTGGTACTTAACCTGACTTGAAATATTTTCATCATTGTTGATTATTTCATAAAATTAACTTTAAAAAGTTAATTCTGCAGAAAATGAAAATGGCTTATTGTTTAGTCATTTTGCATTGTTAAAAATAAAAATGTTGTCAAATCTCAATGTTATTGAGTTTTGCCCAACTGAGCTATTGGTTAGCTATAGAAACTGATGGTGGAACTCTGATAGAGTCTTCCAATATGTGAAATTGACCCATAAAATCTTATCTGATGTATTTACCCCAGATGAATCTGCCCAGGCTTGCTGATTGCTAATCATTTGAACTCCTCTTCCCGTTCTTATATTAACCTTTCCCTCCTGTGTCTCGTCCATTGGCAAAGTGATGCCACATGCAGACAAGATGAATAACACCCTATATTCCACTTGGGTAGCTTACAATAGTGCAAACTAAATTTTTTGGTAACGATCCAACCCCACTCACCATCAACTACCCCCCCCCCCCCCATTTTTCATCTCTGTTCTTCCCTGTGCCCCTCCCTGAAGTGCACCCATTTATTCCACTATCCGGCCCCCTGTCCCCTTCCACCTATATCCTTTCCTCTTTCACACTTTGCCCTTCAGTCCTCTCCTTATCTTACAGCCTTTTGTCTTCTTTTCATCTCTGACCATATGTCCACCCATCTGTCAAAAATACCTTCACCTGTATTCACCTATCTCTTGCCAGGCCTTGTTCTATCTCAGCTCTTTCTTAACTTTCTCCCCCCCATTACAATTAATCTGAACAAAGGTCCCAGCCCGAAACATTGCCTGTCCACGTCTTCCAGAGATGCTGCCTGACTCACTGAGGTACTCCAGCACTTTGTGTCTTTAAATACAAACTAATATCTGTAGTTCCTTGTATCTACTCTGTCTTTATTCACCCCAGTATTTGGTGTTTAATGATAGTGATAAATGCTTCAAGTTAATATGACATAATGTTTCTGTACAAAGCTGTACAGTCTGCAGTAACAACTGATCTCTTCTAAGTTTATTAGCAATCACTGCTTTAAAGCAGAGACAAGAGTATGGGAAACATATTTCCGTCTTAAAAATGGTTTATTCTTTAACCACTTGTCAACATTAGATTGTAACGTCGTTGATTTAAAAAAATGTAGTCATGATCCATCGATCATATCCATAAAATATTTGGTTCTGTAGGAATTGCAAAGCTCTTTATCTCATTCAGATACATTAGACATCCATTCCAGATCAAAGCAACAAGGAAGATTTTGTTGCTGTTATTTTGTAATGTGAAATGGCCCCATGGAGATATCTGCATTCTACAACTGTCAGTAGAGTGCCTGCTGCCATAATAACAAATAAAAACTGAAACAGCTATTCAACTGTTTTGGCATATTTTGGAAAGCACACAACCTGCTCCTTTCTCATGGAAGCCCATGTGTAATCTATTATATTCCGCAAACCTTCGATAACAACATGAAGAGATGATGTGTGGATTCCTACTTATGGAGAACAGGCCAGTTCTTATTTTGGAACTGCTTAGATTGAATTCCCAAAAGGTAGTAACTCTTCTGCTGGTGTGAGTTAATGCTGCTGATAGGTTTGACTATATTTCAGGGCTTGTGAAAGTTGAAAGAGAAGGCGATGAAATGAGTTGAGGCCAATGAAGACACTGTGGGAATTTGGTTATAGTATATGTAAATAGTAACAGTTTGAATTCTCAGAACATGGTTGTCCTATTGGTGACAGAAATGATACCTAGTTACCGTGCATGAAAAAATAAATTAAGCAGATACTAATAAACTAGTTATTGGTGATGCAAAGTCAATGTGAGGGTAAGTCTATTAATATATGTTTCTTTGATAAACCTTACGGTTTTTACAATGGTTCTGCTAGATTCAAGGCCACCTCTAATGATTCCAGATTTATTTAATTACTTGAATTAAAATATCCCTGTCCATTATGGTCGCATCTCCAGATCCATAGCGCAGCTTGTGCATACTAGTTCAATGACTTAAACAGTATGTTATTATACTTGAGTTGACATGTTTACTTGAGTTCACCATTGAGAGCAGCAGTGTAAAGCCACACCTAATTACAATAAAAATAAAGAATGTTAGAAATACTCAGTAGGTCAGGAAGAATTAGGGGTGAACAGAGAAAGTAGTAGTCACAGAGCAATTGAGCATGGAAACAGAACCTATGTCCCACCAAGTCCATGCTGACCAAATTAGCATTTTGGGCTACTCCCATTTGCTTGCATTTGGCCCACACCCTCTAAACCCTACTTATCCATATATCTTTCCAAATATCTTTTAAAAGTTGTAATTGTATCTATTTCAATTGGTTCCTCTGGCAGCTCATTCCAGATGCAGACCAAACACTGAGTTGAAAAACTACCCCTGAGGTCATGCTTGCCTATTTTGGAATACTTTGAGGATGTAACAAGTAGAATGGATAAGGGAGAGCCAATGAATGTGGTAGACAAAAATGCTAGAGAAACTCAGCGGGTGAGGCAGCATCTATGGAGAGATGCCAGTGCATATGGTGTATCTGGACTTTCAAAAGGCCTTTGACAAGGTCCCACACAAGAGATTAGTGTGTAAAATTAGAGCACAAGGTATTGGGGGTAGGGTATTGACATGGATAGAGAACTGGTTGGCAGACAGGAAACAAAGAGTAGGAATTAATGGGTCCTTTTCAGAATGGCAGGCAGTGACAAGTGGGGTGCCGCAAGGCTTGGTGCTGGGACCCCAGTTTACAATATATATTAACGATGTAGACAAAGGAATTAAATGTAACATCTCTAAATTTGCGGATGACACAAAGCTGGGTGGCAGTGTGAGCTGCGAGGAGGATGCTATGAGGCTGCTGGGTGACTTGGATAGGCTGGGTGAGTGGGCAGAAGCATGGCAGATGCAGTATAATGTGGATAAATGTGAGGTTATCCACCTTGGTGGCAAGAACAGGAAGGCAGATTATTATCTGAATCGTGTCAGATTTGGAGAAGGGGAGGTGCAACAAGACCTGAGTGTGGTTGTACATCAGTCACTGAAAGTAAGCATGCAGGTACAGCAGGAAGTGAAGACAGCTAATGGCATGTTGGCCTTCATTGCGAGAGGATTTGTGTTTAGGAGCTTGGAGATCCTACTGCAGTTGTACAGGGCCTTGGTGAGACCGTACCTGGAGTATTGTGTGCAAGTTTGGTCTCCTAATTTGAGGAAGAACATTATTGCTATTGGGGGAGTGCAGCGTCGGTTCACCAGGTTAATTCCCGGCGTGACTGACATATGATGAAAGAATGGGTCGACTGGCCTTGTATTTGCTGGAATTTATGATGAGAGGGGATCTTATAGAAACATAATAATTCATAGAAGATTGGACAGGGTAGATGCAGGAATTTTTTTCCTGATATTGGGGAAGTCCAGAACCAGGAGTCACAGTTTAAGAACAAGGGGTAGGTCATTTAGATTCAGATTCAGATTCAGATTCAATTTTATTGTCATTGCACTTTTCAGTGCAACGAAATGGTTTAGCCTGCAGTCATAACATAGAACAAACAACAAAACACCCCCCCCCCCCCAACTCAGTCCAACATCCACCACAGTGAAGGTACACAAAAATGCTGGAGAAACTCAGCGGGTGCAGCAGCATCTATGGAGCGAAGGAAACGGGCAACGTTTTGGGCCGAAACCCTTCTTCAGACTGATAGGGGGTGGGGAGAAGAAAGGAAAAAAGGCGGAGGAGGAGCCCGAGGGCTGGGGGAGGGGAGGAGACAACCAGAGGGCTGATGAAGGGGAGGGGACAGCAAGGGCTAGCAGAATTGGGAGAATTCAATGTTCAAGCCCCCAGGATGTAGGCTGCCCAAGCGGAATATGAGGTGCATTTCCTCCAATTTCTGGTGTTGCTCGCTGTGGCCATGGAGGAGACCCAGGACAGAGAGGTCAGATACGGAATGGGAGGGGGAGTTGAAGTGCTGAGCCACCGGGAGGTCAGGTTGGTTATTGCGGACCGACCGGAGGTGTTCGGCGAAACGATCGCCGAGCCTCCGCTTGGTCTCACCGATGTAGATCAGCTGGCATCTAGAGCAGCGGATGCAATAGATGAGGTTGGAGGAGATGCAGGTGAACCTCTGTCGCACCTGGAACGACTGCTTAGGTCCTTGAATGGAGTCGAGGGGGGAGGTGAAGGGACAAGTGTTGCATCTCTTGCGGTTGCAAGGGAAAGTACCCGGGGAGGGGGTGGTACGGGAGGGAAGGGAAGAATTGACAAGGGAGTTACGGAGGGAGCGGTCTTTGCTAGCTAGAATTCTGCTAGCCCTTGCTGTCCCCTCCACTTCATCAGCCCTCTGGTTGTCTCCTCCCCTCCCCCAGCCCTCGGGCTCCTCCTCCGCCTTTTTTCCTTTCTTCTCCCCACCCCCTATCAGTCTGGAGAAGGGTTTTGGCCCGAAACGTTGCCTATTTCCTTCGCTCCATAGATGCTGCTGCACCTCCTGAGTTTCTCCAGCATTTTTGTGTACCTTCGATTTTCCAGCATCTACAGTTCCTTCTTTATCCACCACAGTGAGTCCACCAGGCACCTCCCCACTGTGACGGAAGGCAAAAAGTCCCAAAGTCCCCGTCTCTTCCCTCCTAGCTCTCCCTCTACGCCAAGGCAATCCAGGCCTCTGATGTTGTGACCCCGCCAGAAGATGGTAAGCAAGTCCCGCGGCTGAAAAAAAAGGCGGAATTGGGTTCTGATTTTGGATTGAATGGTGGTGCTGGCTCAAAGGGCCAAATGGCCTATCCTTGCACCTATTTTCTATGTTTCTATGTCCATCTTAAATCCTTTCACTCTGGGCGGGAAAAGACCGCGAGTGCTCACTTTATACATGCTCCACATGTTTTTGCATACTTCAACAAGGTTACCTCTCAATCATCTACACTCCAAGAAAAAAAGTCCCAGCCTATTCAACCTCGCCATAGAACCCCAGCCTGCAAGACCAGGCAATATCCTGGTGAGTCTTTTATGTATCCTTTCCTACAGACAGGAAGTGTCACAGCTGGCGTCCTGGTGCCATAGCAACAACCTAGAGCTCAATGCTCTTAAGACAGTGGAATTGATTGTAGACTTTAGGAGAGCTCCCCCTCCCCTCACCCCACTCACCATCAACAACACCACAGTCACATCTGTGGAGTCTTTTAAGTTCCTGGGAACCATCATCTCCAGGGACCTTAAGTGGGGGGCTACCATCGACGCCACAGTCAAAAAGGCACAACAGAGGATGTACTTTCTACGGCAGCTGAGGAAGCACAATCTGCCACAGGCAATGATGGTCCAAGTCTACACGGCCATCGTAGAGTCTGTTCTCACCTTCTCCATCATGGTCTGGTTTGGCTCAGCCACCAAGCACGACACCTGAAGGCTGCAGCGAATCGTCCGATCAGCAGAGAAGATTATTGGCTGCAACCTTCCCTTCATTGATGAACTGTACACTGCAAGGGCCAGGAAGCAAGCGGGCAAGATCATCTCTGACCCCTCTCACCCTGGCCACAAACTCTTTGAATCACTTCTCTCTGGAAGGCGACTCCGGATTGTCAAAGCTGCCACAGCCAGACATAAAAACAGTTTTTATCCACGAGTAGTTGCTCTACTCAACAGCCAAAAATCTGTAGCCTCCCTTTGATCTGGTATTTTGTTCGATCAATGGTGTTTTATCATTAATGTTTTATTATTATTAATGTTTAGTGTTTTCTGAGTCATTCGTAACTGTCACTGTATGTCATCTTGTTACTTGTGGGCGGAGCCCCAAGGCAAATTCCTTGTATGTGAATACTTGGCCAATAAACTTACTTACTTATGGGAAAGCAGTTCTAATGCAAACTGGAAAGGCTGCAAAGGATAGAATGGAAGAAGTAGTAAAGAGTTGGCAAACTGGGTCAACTCTGCCGACTGAATGGAGGCATTCTGCAAAGTGGTCACAAATCTGTGTTTGGATTCTCCAAAGTACCACATTGTGATCACTGGATGTAGTGCACTAAATTGGAAGAAGTTCCTGTGATCTGGATCTTCACCTGGAAAGACTGATGTATTTATGGGTGGAGAGAAAGCAAGATGTTAAAGGGTAGGTGTAGAGGTTTACAGAAAATTGCTGGAGTCAGTTTGTTAGAAGCTGCTGAGTTATTGAAAAGGATAGTCTGCAGATTACAATTGATCTGTTGAATCTGGTGATAGACACAAATTGTTGGAATAACTCAACAGGACAGGCAGCATCTCTGAAGAAAAGGAATAGATGTCATTTCAGGTCGAGACCCTTCTTCAGACTGAGAGTCAGGGGAAAGGGAAACGAGAGATATAGACGGTGATATAGAGAGATATAGTACAAATGAATGTAAGATATGCAAAAAAGTAACAATGATCAAAAAAATGGTCCATCCTGTGGGCTAGGTGTAAATGAGTTATACAAACAATGAAACCCACCAGGACAACAGTGAAACTAGTTCAACGACTGGGGTGAGGGAGGGACGGAGAGAGAGGGGATGCAAGGGTTACTTGAAGTTAGAGAAATCAATATTCATACCGCTGGGTTGTAAGCTGCCCAAGCAAAAATATGAAGTGTTGTTCCTCCAATTTGCATTTGGCCTCACTCTGACAATGCAGGAGGCACAGGACAGAAAGGTCAGAATGGGAAGGGGAATTAAAGTGTTTGGCAACTGGGAGATCATGTCGGACCAGACGGACTGACCAGACGGACTGACCAGACGGACTGAGAAATGATCGCCTTATTTACGTTTGGTCTCGCCAATATATTAGAGTCCACACGTGAAACAACGAATACAGTAATGAAGTTGGAGGAGGTACAAGTGAACCTCTGCCTGATCTGAAAGGATTGTCGGGTTCACTGGACAGAATTGAGGGAGGAGGTATAGGGACAGGTGTTGCATCTCCAGACGTTACAGGGGAAAGTACCTGGAGAGGGGGTTGTTTGGGTGGGAAGGGATGAGTTAACGAGGGAGTTGCAGACAAAATGGTCTCTGTGGAAAGTGGAAAGAGGTGGAAATTGGAAGATGTGACTAGTGGTGGGATCCTGTTGGAAAAGATCACATTGGATCCTGTTGAATTTGGAAGTTGCTCATTTGGCAGATCAGGACAAGGGGCACCTGATTTTTCTTCTGGGTCGGAGGAGGGGGGATTGAGAGTAGTAGGACAGGGTGTGAGATCTGAAGTACAGGAACTGAAATAAATGCAATTAAGACAATGGGGGAGAGGAATTTATGGTTAATCAAAAAGGAGAGATCCTAGAAAATGACTGATGTGGAAGATGGTGCAGTCAGAATGGATGTGGTGGAGCTGGAGAAAATGGAGGAATTTCATACAGGAAGCAGAATGGCAGGAGCTGTGAAGATAGCGGCGGGAATATGAGCTTTCAATGGATATTGAACTAACCTATTGTATTAGATGGAAATAGTGAAAAGGAAGGAAAGTGTCAGAATTGGACCTCTTGAAAGCTAGATTAGGATGGATGTTGGTAGCAAAGGTGGTGACAGCACCAAATTTTGTATGAGAGGGGGAAGCAGCAACTATCTAGTCATCAATTTAATGGAAAAAGAGGTGAAGTGTTGCCTGATGGGACTATGAATGTATTACTGTGCCATGTATCCCACCAGGCAGAGCTTGAATCCAAGTGCATTCTGAAAGCTATACCTTTGTTTTCGAGAAAATTAGTGGAGTTATGGGACAAGTTGTTCCATGTCACAAGTTCAACTCGGTGGAAAAACATTGAGTGGGAGAGTGTGGGTTTCTGTTTGAGGAATACTCAAAGCTCCCTCCGCATATATTTGTGAGGGAGGGAAGTGGTAATCCTGCACTTTATCTGTAGCTGTAACATTATGTTCTGGGATCTGGATATTTTTCTTTTTGCACTCTGTTGTAAGTGCATAGCTTGATGGTATGATTTAACTGGATAGCATGCAAAACCGCCTTTTTCATTGTATCTTGGTGCACGTGGCAATAATAAATCAGTACGGGCAGCATGGTGGTGTAGCAGTAGAGCTACTGCCTTACAGTGCCAGAGACCCGGGTTTGATTATAACTACGGGTACTTATCTGTACAGAGTTTGTGCGTTCTCCCCGTGACCTGCGTGGGTTTTTTCCAAGATCTTCGGTTTCATCCTACACTCCAAAGTCGTACAGGTTTGTAGGTTAACGGGCTTGATATAAAATGTAAAATTGTCCCAGTGCTGGTCGTTGCAGACCAGGTAGGCCGAAGGGCCTGTTTCCGAGCTGTATCTGTAAACTAATCTAACAAAAGTACCAAGAGATAGATTGGAGTGTACATGCTGAAAATGAGCCAATGGGGGACAAGATGGTAGAAGGTGTCAAGGATGCATGTTGGAGGATGTTGAATGAGAGGAGAAAGAACGGAAGACAAGGAGGAAATGGGATTTTTTGTGGGACAAGAACAGGTTAAACAAGAACAAGGGTTTCCACCCGAAACGTTGCCTATTTCCCTCGCTTTAGAGATGCTGCCTCACCCACTGAGTTTCCCCAGCATTTTTGTCTACCGGCCACCAGGACAATTGTGCTTATGGATCTAAGGAAGGAGAAAGAAGGGAGATTTTCTGACAAATGTTGTCAAGTTTTTATTTAGAGATACATCATGGAAACAGGCCCTTCAACTCACCGAGTCCGCATGAACCATCGATCACCTGTTAATGTGCTAAATTGTAATATTATTGAGTAGCTGGCTGAAATCATCTTATTTTTGATACCAGTCTTGAAGTTATTTTTATTTATTTTTGTTTATTTCATATACTTTTTATCTTGACGAAGCTGCAAGATTACTTTAGCAGAATGAATTTTTATTATTGAAAGGAATTGAAAGCAATAATCTCTACAATGCTTTGTCTAACTGTGTCTGAGAAAAAAAACCTAGAAAGCTCCTTGGGAGCAGATTGCCAAAACAATCAATACAGATTTAGCTGCGTTTTAAGAACAGCTTCGAAAGTACTTTTGATTATCTTATGTAATTATTTTCAACTCTTCTAGCAACCACCAGCCATTAGTGTTGTAAACTGGTCATGTTCATTGATGTTGATGCAGAGCCAAAAGTAACATTCCTTCAGCTAATCAGCAGCAAATATATGTTAGACTGCAATTTCTATAATGCTTATAGCCAGAAATTGATTAACTATATAATTTACTATGCAAATTATATATTTTAAGTATACTTCCTCAGGTAATAATATTGCAGAATATGAACTGTCCTCAGAAATATTGTAATATAATATTTGCTTTGAAAAATATGTTGGAGTGAGTTTTAAATATTATAATTGATTGTGGTTGAGGCATAGAGCTCATTTGTTTTCATACAGGGGCTGAGAAACAATATATCAATGGACTAAATATTGCTGTATGTTTCATGGTCACTGGTATAGCTGTTGTTTTAACCTTGTACACCCTGATGAAAACTTATTCAAATGGACGATCTATCATATATTTTGAAATGTTACATGTATGAACATTTTTCAGCTTACCTTAAACTTTTTAGGATGATTTTTGTTCCGGCCCAGTAATTTGAACAAAACTGCTCAACAGTCCAATTCAAATAAAATGTATGGCCCCTGAATTCAAATGGTCCAAGTAATTATTATTGTGTATTTTGATTATCAAGGATGTCTTTACTGTTGAATAAATCTTTCCTTTGGAAGGCAACAAATTAAAAGAGGTATGAGTATTCGGTGTGTCTCCAGCCATAGCTCAGACTGTGCATTGTCTATGGCATGCTACGATTCGACTAGAGCATGTTTCACTTCTGTGAGACTTCTTTCCATTACAATTACTTCACAGTTTCCTTAAAGAGGCATGAGAATGCTGGGAGAAAATCTGAATTATTACATGATTTATTTTGCAATTCTCAGAAATCCTACTTCCGTTTAATGTCACTGTTTACTCAAGCGTGTTTGGATCTTTTACTGTCCACCCTAACCATCATTGTAATTGAGATATGTTAAATGCATTTTTCATAAGCCAGATGGGTAGACCGATGAGCTGAAAATTGGTGACAAATATATTCCATTTAGATGCAGAAAACTTTTCTTATTCCCTTATTTACATCATGATGTTCTGATTAGCAGGATATTGAAATCTTACCTCTTTCAATCATTTGAAATTTGTTCTGTCTGGTTCCATATGGAGCACATTTCATTTCCACAACCAATCATGCATTAACAGGGACACTGGGAAATAAAATGAAGAGAGAAATGACAAATGGGATAGGTCTGCTGGAAGCTTGCAAGGATCCAATGGGCTGAATGGCTGACTATGCAGGTATCAGATAACATAACTAAACTGCAAATTTTTCACTGCAGGTCTTGTGAGAAGTCAGGTTCGGATATGATTCATATTTGTAATTTGTCATAGGATTTGAGTATAGGAGCAGGGAGGTTCTACTGCAGTTGTACAGGGTCTTGGTGAGACCACACCTGGAGTATTGCGTACAGTTTTGGTCTCCAAATCTGAGGAAGGACATTCTTGCCACAGAGGGAGTACAGTGAAGGTTCACCAGACTGATTCCTGGGATGTCAGGACTTTCATATGAAGAAAGACTGGATAGACTCGGCTTGTACTCGCTAGAATTTAGAAGATTGAGGGGGGATCTTATAGAAACTTACAAAATTCTTAAGGGGTTGGACAGGCTAGATGCAGGAAGATTGTTCCCGATATTGGGGAAGTCCAGAACAAGGGGTCACAGTTTAAGGATAAAGGGGAAATCTTTTAGGACTGAGATGAGAAAAACATTTTTTACACAGAGAGTGGTGAATCTCTGGAATTCTCTGCCACAGAATGTAGTTGAGGCCAGTTCATTGGCTATATTTAAGAGGGAGTTAGATGTGGCCCTTGTGGCTAAAGGGATCAGAGGGTATGGAGAGAAGGCCGGTATAGGATACTGAGTTGGATGATCAGCCATGATCATATTGAATGGTGGTGCAGGCTCGAAGGGCCGAATGGCCTACTCCTGCACCTATTTTCTATGTTTCTATGTTAAATGAAGATTCTTAAACTTTTCTTACTGCGATATATTCTTTTCAGTCCTGCTATGTTGTTTGTCCATTACACTTCACTATGTGGGCTACTAAAGTAAATCATGAATATATTTGAAACAGGCTACAACAGTGAATTATTGTACATGTGTACAACAGTGAATTATTGTTTGGCTATCTGAAGATTAATTTATACCTCTTTATCTATTGACATAAAAAAACTCCCATGGGCCATTTCCGGTAACAAAAACGATCTGCCTTGCTACAATATGCTTCCCCCTTTTTATACTGTGTGATGAACTTGCCAACATATGCAGAAGATCCATCCGTGCACGGTTACAGACCAGTGGGTATCTCATTATCAGCCTTCTCTGTCCTTTCCTATTTTGCACAGCAGAAACTTAAAAATATTGTATATCTAATTAGAATTCTGAAATGATTAAAAACTTCTTGTCTTATTTTCAGAACTATTTAAAAGAACATCATTAAAGCACTTGTTAATAGGATACACTTTTCCCTTTAAAAGGCATGCCTATTACATCAAATGCAGGAGACATAGTAGACAAAATGCAACTCAAAATGTTTGCAGGAGTTTTACAGCCATTAAGAACCTGTGGCTTAAAAGGAAATATAGCAATCGGTTTGTACACATCTAGGTCTTATAAACAGCACTGCGATAAATGCCCAAATGATCAATTTTCATGTTATCAGTTGAAGAAAATTGTTGTCAGAGCTTTTGAGAGATCTCCTGTGCCTTACTCTAAGTTATGCAAAGGCTTATTTAAAAGGCAGGTGATTGTATGGGTTAAAATGTTGTTTGAAAGACAAGCGCAGTACTCTTTCAGCATTGCGAGCTATCTTGTCTGTTCTGTTTGATCTCAGATTTTGGAGTGCGACTTGAATGTTGTTCTAAATTTGAGCTAAGAGTGTTGTGACTGAATCGAGAAAATGTTGAAATAACGTGAAACACTTAAGGAGCACTGAAGGTCTACATTTTGACAAACAATAATGATAATAATAATAATAATAATAGATTTTAGACAAAGAAACATATAATCAGAGTAAAATAAGTTTTAAAGACATCACCAATACACAAATTAAAGACAGAAATTCAATCCAAAAAAGACAATGTGAAGGGAGAGCAGCGGCAACCAAACCGCGCCAGCGTACACTCTCCCTTCCGACCGCCATCTTGGACATAGACACTACACACTACACACAAAATCATCCCCCCACAATGGTTACCACTGTGGGGGAAGGCACAATGTCCAGTCCCCAACCCCAGTTCTCCCCAAAGTCAGGCCTATTGAGGCCTCCACAGTTGCCTCTACGGAGGCCCGATGTTCCTGGCCCTTCTCGCCGGGTGCAGTTGCCCCGGCGTCGGAAGAGTCCTCGCAGCGGCTGGGACGGCTGGAACGGCCGGTTTCCTACCGGAGTCCGTGGCACCTGAAGCCGACAAGGCCGCGCCGATTTGGAGCTCCGAGGCTCCCGATGTTAAAGTCGGCGCCGCCGCCCGCGGCTGGCCGCTCCGCAGTCCCGCAGACCGGAGGTGTTGAGCTTGGCGGTCACCGGCGGCGGAGCTCCAGCGCGTCGACCCAGCGCAGCGACCCAGGCAAGGCATCGCCCGCTCTGCTCCACGATAGCGCTCCAGCGCTGTGCCGCCAACCGAAGCTGAAGGTGCTGGGCGGTCCCCGCCAGGAAACGCTGCTCCAGGCCCGCTGGTAGGCCACGAGGACGGGTCGACGGGGCAGCCCGGAGAAAAAGCTGCCTCACCGACCAGGTAGGGACCTAGAAATATGGTTACCCCCTTCACCCAACATTGAAAAGTCGAATTACTCCTACAGACAAAACGCAGACTCACTAAAACTACAAAAAAAAAAGTGAATTAAACGGACGGCTGCTGATTAGCAGCCGTTCCCCAAGATGGCTCCTCCTCTAAACTATGGACCTCTTGAAAGCAAGTTTGAAAGTGTTCTTGAGGGAAGCAATGCTGAAATTTTAATTTATACTAGACCAAGTGCAGACCCGTTGGGTCTGGACACCGAACTTGCTTAAGACCCCGGGGTGTGAGATCCCGAACGTGTTTCAGACACCGGGGTGAAAATCAGTAGTGAAAAAAACGTTAAAAGTGTTTGGTTTTGGAGGTCTTTAGTCTTTTTATGTGGGGGGTTGGGGGGGGGGAAAGGGGGAAACTATTTTCGCAGTCCCTACCTGGTCGGAGATGCGGCTTTTCTCCGAGCCGTATCTTTGCCCCTTCCTCGCGGCCTACGGGCAGACTGGAGCGGCGTTTTCCTGCCGGGACCGGCCAGTACTTCAGCTTCGGCAGCGGCACAGCGCTGAAGTACCATCGCGGAGCGGGCGATGCCTAACCCGGGTCGCCGTGCAGCAAGCTCCGGAGTGCTGTGACCGCCGGCACCAATATCGCGGAGCTGCGGTCAGCGGTCTGCGGTCAGTGGAGCTTCCAGCCGCGGGCGGCGCTGAGCTTCAAACACCGTGAAGCCTGGGATCTGACGACGAGGTCGCCAGAGTCGGAGCATCGACCAACGCGGCTCGTGGACTTCGGGAGCCGTGGTCTACTGGGAGGGAGTGGCCGCTCCAGACACTCCGGGCCGCTGAGAATGTTCACCCAACGCCAGAATTCCATCATCCGGCGAGAGGACCCGAGGCATCGGGCTGCCGTGGCGGCGACTGCAGAGGCCTCAATAGGCCCCGACTATGGGTGAACTGGGGATGGGACTGGACTTTGCTGCCTTCCCCCACAGTGGGAACCATTGTGGGGGGATGTTTTTATGTTGTTAAATTCTTGGATGTAATCTTTATTTGTGTGCTGCATTGGCAAGTCAAATTTCACTGCACCAATTGGTGTATGTGACAATAAATGTTTATCTATCTATCTATCATAAACACGACGAAATTTAATCAGGAGTGGCTATTCGTAAAGAAAAATGAAATCTCTTTAGAAATGGAAAAAAATGTCGGCGTTTCTGCGTGTGGTGTGGGCGTAGGGCGGTATCAAAGGGGCTGGGTGGCACAAGTCAGGCAGCCGGACGGACGGACGGCAGCCACAGAGTTTTAATATATTATACTAGACCAAGTGCAGACCCGTTGGGTCTGGACACCAAACGTGCATTTGCGGGGGGTGGGGGGGGGGTGGCTGTGGCGTCACACTAACCACCCCCTTTCCTCCAAAGCACGGAATCTGGCACCCACAAACACGCTTACAAAAACTTTTTGTTTTCTCTTTTCCCTCTTTCTCTTTCTTCTTTTCTAGGGTCTATTTCTTAACTCTTTTTCTTTTGTTTTTAATTTCTTTCTTATAGGGTTCTTTCTTGTTGTCACGTTTTTTACACTTTCACCTTTTCCTTCACTTTCTTCTTTCTCTCAATCTCATCCTTTCCCTTTATTAGTGTAAAAAACAAATGGAGTACATTAATTGTAAGAAGATATATGTGACGAGTACTAATGTATGTGGTTGTAATGTAATGTACTTCTAATAAATAAAATAAATAAAAAATTAAAATTAAAAAAAACACACACACTCATCACACCCCTTGATATTATCTTAATTTTTTAATTTGCTTCTTTTATCCCATCTCCACCCTATCCACTGACGAATAGCCCTCACCTCTCAGGTGCGTCTAGAGGGGTGGGGGCAGAGTGAGAAAATTTAATGTGAGAAAAAAAAAATTTTGAAGAGGGGGAGGAGGAGGGTGGAGAGGAAGGGGAAGAGCGGAGGGGGAGAGGGAAGGGTGTGGAGAGAGGAAGGAGAGGATGGGAGAGAGAGGTGAAGGGGGGAGGTTTGGAGTGGGTGTGCATGAGTCAAGCTGCGGGCTGTGAAGAGAGAAGGGCAGAGAGAGAGAGAGAGAGAGGGGAGAGACAGGGAGACTGGTACACAAAAAAAAGCTGGAGAAACTCAGCGGGTGCAACAGCATCTATTGAACGAAGGAAATAGGCAACGTTTCTGGCCGAAACCCATCTTCAGACGTGTTTCGTCCCGAAACATTGCCTATTTCCTTCGATCCATAGATGCTGCTGCATCCGCTGAGTTTCTACAGCATTTTTTTGTGTACCAGTCTCCCTGTCTCTCCCCTCTCTCTCTCTCTCTCTCTCTCTCTGCCCTTCTCTCTTCACAGCCCGCAGCTCGACTCATGCACCCTTCGACACGGGCTGCGGGGGTGAGGGGGAGGGGCAGGGACTGGGGCTGCTGCAAAGGCATATGTAAATGGATCCATTCCGATTGGACATATGTGAGCATTGGGCATTGTGACATCACACAACGGAACCTTCACTAACATTCTATGGCTGAGAGATGTTTTTTTTAACATTTTGAAATTTTGGTGGGGTGGGGGGAGAAGTATTTTATTTAAAAAAGTGTACATAAACACGACCAAATTTAATCAGGATCGGCTATTCGTAAAGAAAAATGAAATCTCTTTAGAAATGGAAAAAAATATCGGCGTTTCTGCGTGCGGTGTGGGCGTAGGGCGGTATCAAGGGGGCTGGCTGGCACAAGTCAAGCAGGCGGATGGACGGCGGACGGACGGCAGCCACAGAGTTTTAATATATTACTAGATCAAGTGCAGACCCGTTGGGTCTGGACACCGAACGTGCGTTTGCAGGGGGGGGGGGGGCTGTGGCGTCACACTAACGACCCCCTTTCCTCCAAAGCACGGTTGCGGGGTGGGAATCTGGCACCCACAAACACACACACACTCATCACACCCCTTGATATCATCTTAATTTTTTAATTTTCTTCTTTTATCCCATCTTCACCCTATCCACTGACGAATAGCCCTTGCCTCTCATTTGCGTCTCGAGGGGGGGGGGCAGAGATAGAAAATTTAATTTAAAAAATAAAAAATTGTGATGAGGGGAGGAGGAGGGTGGAGAGGTAGAGGGGAGTGGAAGGTGGGGAGAGAGGGAGGGGGAGAGAGGAGATGGGGTGGAGAGAGGAAGGAGAGGATGAGGGAGAGAGGTGAAGGGAGGGGGTTGGAGCGGGCATGCATGAGTCGATCCGCGGGCTGTGAAGAGAGAAGGGCAGAGAGAGAGAGAGAGAGAGAGAGAGAGATAGAGGTGAGAGACAGAGAGACTGGTACACAAAAAAAAGCTGGAGAAACACAGCGGGTGCAGCAGCATCTATGGAGCGAAGGAAATATGCAACTCTTTTGGCCGAAACCCATCCTCAGACGGGTTTTGTTCCGAAACGTTGCCTATTTCCTTAGATCCATAGATTTTGATGCACCCGCTGAGTTTATCCATTTTTTTTTGTGTACCTTTGATTTTCCAGCATCTGCAGTTCCGTCTTAAAGACAGAGAGACTGTTGGCGGGCTGTTTTCCAAACGCGCGTTTGCGTGAGGGGGTGGGGCTGCGGCATCACACTCACACTAACCACCCCCCAAACACAGGCGGGGGGAGGTGGGGAGAGAAGAGGGGAGAGGGAGACGGGGTGGGGAGAGAAGAGGAGAGGGGGAGGGAGGGGAGAGGGGGAGGGAGGGGAGAGGGGGAGGAGGAAAGGGGAGAGATTGGTGAGGGAGAAGAGAGCAGGGTGGGGGAGAGGGAGGGGGAGGAGAGTGGGAAGTGGGAGGAGAGCGGGGGGGGCAGGAAGGGGGGAGAGGGGGGGAGGGGATGTTAGAGGTGGAGAGGGGATGAGGGGAAGGGGAGAGGAGTAGGGGGAAGAGAGGGAGAGAGGGAGGGGGGAGGGAGAGAGGTGGTGGAGGAAGAGGGTAGAGTGGGGAGTGAGGGGCAGAGGTGCAGCGGGGGGTGGTGCAAGAGAGAGGGGAAGGGGGGTGGTGGGGAGATGGGGGTGAAGAGGGGGTGGTGGAGGGGGGAAGAGAGGATATGGGAGGGGAGGGAGGGGTAGAGGAGAGAGCGGGAAGAGTGGGGAGGGAGAGTGGAAGTAGGAGGGGTAGGGACAGTCCATCTGTTCCCCATTCCTTATCACCCTCAATCCTCTTTCTCTATTCCCACACACGTGACGACGCCCTTCGACACAGGCTGTGGGGTTGTGGGGGAGGTGCTGGGGCTGGGGCTGATGCAAAGGCATATGTAAATGGGTCCATTCCGATTGGACATCTGTGAGCATTGGGCATTGTGACATCACACAACGGAATCTTTACTAACATTCTCTAGCTGAGAGATGTTTTTTTTAAATCATTTTGAAATGTTTGGGGGTGCGGGGGGAGAAGTATTTTATTTAAAAAAGTGTACATAAACACGACCAAATTTAATCATGAGTGTCTATTCGTAAAGATAAATGTAATCTCTTTAGAAATGGTAAAATATATCGGCGTTTCCGCGTGCTGTGTGGGCCTAGGGCGGTATCAAAGGGGATTTGATGGCAGACACAAGTCAGGCGGATGGCAGCCAGAGAGTTTTAATATAATACTAGACCAAGTGCAGACCCGTTGGGTCTGGACACCGAACGTCCGTTTTGCGGGGGGGGGGGGGCTGTGGTGTCACACTAACCACCCCCTTTCCTCCAAAGCACGGTTGCGGGGTGGGAATCTGGCACCCACAAACACACACTCATCACACCCCTTGATATTATCTTAATTTTTTTTCTTTTTTTCTTTTATCCCATCTTCACCCTATCCACTGACGAATAGCCCTCGCCTCTCAGGTGTGTCTCGAGGGGGGGGGGCAGAGAGAGAAAATTTAATGTTAATAAAAAAAAAATTGTGATGAGGGGGAGGAGGAGGGTGGAGAGGACGAGGGGAGAGGAAGGTGGGGAGAGAGGAGGGGGAGAGAGGAGAGGGGTGGAGAGAAGAAGGAGAGGATGGGGGAGAGAGGTGAAGGGGGGGGTTGGAGCGGGCGTGCATGAGTCGAGTTGATCCGCGGGCTGTGAAGAGAGAAGGGCAGAGAGAGAGAGAAAGAGAGAGAGAGATAGAGGTGAGAGACAGTGAGACTGGTACACACAAAAAAGCTGGATAAACACAGCGGGTGCAGCAGCATCTATTGAGCGAAGGAAATATTCAATTTTTTTTGCCGAAACCCATCCTCAGACGGGTTTTGTCCCGAAACGTTGCCTATTTCCTTTGATCCATAGATGCTCCTGCACCCGCTGAGGTGTGACAGTTTTTTTTGTGTACCTTTGATGTTCCAGCATCTGCAGTTCAGACTTAAAGACAGAGAGACTGTTTGCGGGCTGTTTTCCCAATGCGCGTTTGCGGGGGGTGGGGTGGTTGCTGCGGCATCACACTCACACTAACCACCCACCAAACACAGGCGGGGGGAGGGGGGAGACGAAGACGGGGTGGGGAGAGAAGAGGGGAGAGGGAGACGGGGTGGGGAGAGCAGAGGAGAGGGGGAGAGGGGGAGGAGGAAAGGGGGAGAGATTGGTGAGGGAGAAGAGAGCAGGGTGGGGGAGAGGGAGGGGGAGGAGAGTGGGGAGTGGGAGGAGAGCGGGGAGGGAAGGAAGGGGGGAGGGGATGTTAGAGGTGGAGAGAGGGGATGAGGGTAAGGGGAGAGGAGTAGGGGAAAGAGAGGGAGAGAGGGAGGGGGGAGGGAGAGAGGTGGGGGAGGGAGAGTGGAAGAGTGGGGAGTGAGAGAGAAGGGAGGGGGGAGAGGGGTGGGGGAGGGGGATTGTGGAGGGAGATGGGGATGGGTTTGGGAGATAAGTGGAAGAATGGGGAGGGAGATGGAGAGGTGTAGGGGGAGTGGTGGAAGTAGGAGAGATGGAGGGGGAGAGGTGTAGGGGAGTGGTGGAAGAGGGATAGCGGGGTAGGGGGAAGGGGACGGGGTGAGAGAGGGAAGGGGGTGGGAGGAGGAGGGGGAGGAGAGGGAGATTGTGAGGAGAGGGAGATGGAGAGGGGGAGGGAGAGGGATGGGGAGGGGAGAGAGGGAGGGGGATGGAGAGAGAGGTGTGTGGGAGGGGGTGAGGGATGGGTGAGGGAGGTGAGGAGGGAGATGGGTTAGGGGAGTGAGGGGGAAGAGTGTGGAGGGAGGGTGAGGGCTGTGGGGCAGAGAGTAGAAATAGTTGGTATGGCGAGTGGAAGTATGAGGGGTAGGGACAGTCCATCTGTTCCCCATTATTACCACACACGTGGCGACGCCGTTCGACACAGGCTGCGGGGGTTGGGGGGAGGGGCTGGGGCTGGGGCTGGGGCTGGGGCTGCTGCCAAGGCATATGTAAATGGATCCATTCCGATTGGACATCTGTGAGCATCGGGCATTGTGACATCACACAACGGAATCTTTACTAACATTCTATGGCTGAGAGCTGTTTTTTAAAAAAACATTTTTGAAATGTTTGGGGGGGGGGGGAGAAGTATTTTATTTAAAAAAGTGTACATAAACACGACCAAATTCAATCAGGAGTGGCTATTCGTAAAGATAAATGTAATCTGTTTAGAAATGGTAAAAAATATCCCAGCATCTGCAGTTCCTTCTTAAAGACAGAGAGACTGTTGGCGGGCTGTTTCCCCAACGCGCATTTGGGGGGGGGGGCGTGCGGCATCACACTCACACTAACCACCCCCCAAACACACAGGCGGGGGAGGGGGGAGAGGGAGACGGGGTTGGGGAGAGAAGAGGGGAGGGGGAGAGAGGGAGACGGGGTGGGGAGAGAAGAGGGGAGTGAGGGGAGGGGAAGGAGGAAAGGGGAGAGTTGGGGAGAGGAGAGGAGAGCAGGGTGGGGGAGAGGGAGGAGAGTGGGGAGTGGGAGGAGAGCAGGGAGGGCAGGAAGGGGGAGAGTGGTAGGGGGGTGTGAGAGGGGAGGAGGGGATGTTAGAGGTGGAGAGAGGGGATGAGGGGAAAGGGAGAGAGGAGTAGGTGGATGAGAGGGGGAGAGAGAGGGAGGGGGAAGGGAAGGACGAAGAGTGGGGAGTGAGGGGGAGAGGGGTAGCAGGGAGCAAGAGAGAGGGGAAGGGGATGGGGTGGAGATGGGGGTGAAGAGGAGTGGGGGAGGGGGAGGGGAGGGAGATGGGGTAGGGGAGAGAGGGGGAAGAGTGTGGAGGGAGGGGGAGAGCGGTGGGGGAGAGAGGGGAAATAGTGGGGAGGGAGAGTGGAAGTAGGAGGGGTGGGGACAGTCCATCTGTTCCCCATTCCCTATCACCCCCAATCCTCTTTCTCTGTTCCCCATTCCCTATCACCCCCAATCCTCTTTCTCTATTTCTCTAGAAATGGAAAAAAATATCAGCGTTTCTGCGTGCGGTGTGGGCGTAGGGCGGTATCAAAGGGGCTGGCTGGCACAAGTCAAGCGGACGGACGGCGGACGGACGGCAGCCACAGAGTTTTAATATATTATTATAGAAGATAGATAGATTATAGATAGATAGATAGATAGATGGATAAATATAGAAGATAGATAGATTAAGGGTTTTGCCATGAATAACTTTCCTGACACTCAAGTCAAGTGCGGTTGAGTTTATTGTCATATGCACAAGTACAGGTACAATGAAAATCTTATTTGCAATAACATCACAGGCACTTAGATTAATACACAAAATGATTAATTGTACATTAATTTATGTAAATTACACATAGTAACATAGTTATTTACAACTAACAAAAGGCCGAAACACCCAGTGTTGTTGAGGTACACAACTGAAGATGTGTCTGATTGGTAGCAAAATCACCTAGTGGTCACCCCCAAGAATACCGGGTGTCAGTTGTGGTGAAGAACCTTAGGGATTGTAACATCCAGTCCTACTAATCAATAGTGTAAGGAAATGATTTGATAAACAAGACAATAGAGCAAAACACAATTAGAACATGTCCGTGGTGGTGCAAGAAGTGCCCATTGTGTACTGTTGCCGAGCTAGGAATCGGATTATGCAGGGTGGTCCAAGATCCCCATGGTTGTAGAACTTGGTGGTGTGGTGGTGTGGGACTTCATGTCTTCTGCCTGATGGTAGGAGTATGAAGAGGGCATGGCTCGAATAGAGGGGATTCTTGATGATAGATGCTATTGTCTTGAGGCAGTGCTAAATGTAGATTATTTTGATGATGTGGAGGGCTGTGCCCGTGATGAACTGGGCTGAGTTCACCACTCTCTGCAGCCTCTGGCATTCCTTTTCTTTGGATTTGCAATGATGCAATCAGTCAGGATACTTTTTACAATTCATCCATAGAGATATTTTGGAGTATTCATTGATATGCTGAATCTTTTTAAACTTCCAAGAAAGTTGAGGCGCTGTGTGATCTATGTGCTGGTCCGAGGACACAATGTTAATGCTCAGGAATTTGAAGCTGCAAATTTCCACCACTGATCCCCAATGAAAACTGGGACATGCTATCCAATTAGGTCTGTCTGAAGTCAACAATTAATTCCTTGGTTATTTTGATGGTGATCATGAGGTTGTTGTTGTGATGCCTTGCAACCAGGTTTTCTATCTTTCTCCAGTACACTGGCTCATCACCTGACCTGACTCATGCTCCAAATCTGAGGAAGGACATTATAGCCATAGAGGGAGTGCAGAGAAGGTTCACCAGACTGATTCCTGGGATGTCAGGACTTTCATATGAAGAAAGACTGGATAGACTTGGCTTATACTCGCTAGAATTTAGGAGATTGAGAGGGAATCTTATAGAAACGTACAAAATTCTTATGGGGTTGGACAGGCTAGATGCAGGAAGATTGTTCCCGATGTTGGGGAAGTCCAGGACAAGGGGTCACAGCTTAAGGATAAGGGGGAAATCCTTTAAGACCGAGATGAGGAAAAACATTTTTCACACAGAGAGTGGTGAATCTCTGGAACTCTCTGCCACAGAGGGTAGTTGAGGCCAGTTCATTGGCTATATTTAAGAGGGAGTTAGATGTGGCCCTTGTGGCTAAGGGGATCAGGGGGTATGGAGAGAAGGCAGGTACGGGATACTGAGTTGGATGATCAGCCATGATCATATTGAATGGCGGTGCAGGCTCGAAGGGCCGAATGGCCTACTCCTGCACCTATTTTCTATGTATCTATGTTCTCCTTTTCATAGCATGCATAAAAGGCATTGAACTGCATCAATGCCACGTGTTATTCAGTTTCACCATGCAGCCCTACCACAGTTATTGAGCCTCTGTCTGTGACTCCAGCTTTGTCCAGAACTGTCTCTTTGCGCCTTCAGGAGATTGTACTTGGTTTATTGTATAATTCTGATCACCAATCCTAAACACCAGAGATCTAGTTCTCAAGAGATTACAGATCTCCTAGTTCGTCCTGGGTTTCTGGTTGGGAACGACTTGGAATGATTTTGTAGGTACACACTCATCCACTCATTTCTTTATGAAGATGATGACGGCCGTGGCATATTCATTCAGGTCGGCTGAACACGGCCCAGTCCACCGATTCAAAGCAGTCCCATAACCTCTCCTTGGACTTTGCCTGACCCACACCCCGCAATTCTTATCGCAGGTGCTGTGGACTACAGTCTCTGTCTTTAGGCAAGAAGAAGAAGCACTCTTAATGTATATAATAGTTTCAATAATGTAGCCTTATTGAACCAAAACAGGTTATTTCTGTGGTGTTCCTTGTAAATATTATACCCAGCAGGACAATATACATGCCTAACAGTGAGATGAATACATTATTTCCAGCTGATATGAATTAACATATTGCTTGCAAAGTACAGGACAGTGATTTCTGTTTCATACCA
This sequence comes from Malacoraja senta, assembly GCA_038087875.1. Lineage (NCBI taxonomy): Eukaryota > Metazoa > Chordata > Chondrichthyes > Rajiformes > Rajidae > Malacoraja > Malacoraja senta. The sequence goes on along the minus strand of CM075977.1, from coordinate 286,731,909 downwards.
TATCTTCCATGTTACTATCGGTCAATAACTTTCAATGCTGGGATGATGAATGAAGGAGGGTTATAACTAGAAAATACAGTTCTGAGAGCAACTGCATAATCGCAGAGGCACAATTCATCTGCAGCCTCACTGCAAGCTTAAGTTTAAGTAATTTTGATCATCAAAATTATTTACAAGTCCATGAGGTGGTTTACTTTATGAACATGGAGGTTCATTTCTTGGTATATTCTTATGTCCAAGTTATTTCTCAATGTGTGGTCAAGATACAGGACAAAGCAAGTTATCTCAACTCAGCCTAATTATATGTGAACACACTAATTCTCAATGGAGACACAGGGTCAGAATCAAGCTTTTGGCTGCATTTTTTAATGATTTTCAATTTTCTTGGAGAATAAGATAAACTGCAGCCGCAGCATGTATCAGATATTGAATTGGGATTTGCTTTATATTTTTTGAAGCTCAGTACTACAAAATGAAATGTTTAACCCTAAGAGAGTTCTGGTTCATTTTTCAGTGGAATGTGTCATGTACAATAAGGATCATGAAGCAGTTATTTAATTTGACATGTCCATCATTAAATAACCATATAACAATTACAGCACGGAAACAGGCCATCTCGACCCTTCTTGTCCGTGCCGAACACGTATTCTCCCCTAGTCCCATATTCCTGCGCTCAGACCATAACCCTCCATTCCTTTCCCGTCCATATAACTATCCAATTTATTTTTAAATGATAAAAACGAACCTGCCTCCACCACCTTCACTGGAAGCTCATTCCACACAGCCACCACTCTCTGTGGTCTTGGTAATACCATTACTCTGGTTAATATTTTTCAAAAAGTCTTATGAAATTAAAGCTCCTTCAGAGGACGCCAATATATAGCTAACTGTCAAAAACCTCCCTCGTCTGCGTTCACCTATTACCTGCCACGCTTCATCCTGCCTCTCCTCTCTCATACCTTTTTTACCCCCAACCCCCCTCCAAAGCACAATCAGTCTGAGGATGGATCCCGACCCGAAACGTTACCTATCCATGTTCTCCAGAGATGTTGCCAGACACATTGAATTACTCCAGTAATTTGTGTCCTTTTTTTTTGCAGAATACAGACTTTTGTATGTACAGTGCTTCCTCCTAATGGCCAAAAGAATGTAATGCATATGTGGGAAAATGCAGACTTGGAAATAAATGCCTCTTAACTTTTTTCATGCTAAAATATCACTTTGATGTTATTCTAATCAGTTCTGCTTACCAGCATAATCTTGCTATTAGTGCAACCAACCATGTAATGTAAAAGATCATTGAGGATTCTGACAGAAAGAATTTCAATAAGTACTTTATATTTCTGTTTTACTTTGATAGATGCAGAACTGCCATCAACAGTACAAGTGATCATTTAGTAAAGTGTATATCATAGCATGATAGAAAGGCTCAGCAAAATAATGTCAAACTGAATTGATCCTATGAAACTTACTGAATCTGTTCTGCAGAATTGTAATTATAGAGTGAATCTCAATACTGAAAAGAGATTAATACATCTTGAGGATTATTGTTATTAAAGTTAAAAGATCAAAAGGTACAGTTATGGCCCTGTAGACCACTGAGTAAAACATAATTTTGTAACCAGAGTATGTAGTCTGGGCAGCTGGGCCTGAATCTGTATAAAGTCTTATGTCTTCAGGCTGTAATGGGGCCTTTGTTTCTCCTTAAGCAGACCCTCGGGGTTGAGGAAGACTTGGTTTCATTCCATTCTGTTGCTTTTGAAATTCCAGTGAATCACTGGTGACGTTACACGTTATAAATGAGAGTTTGAGAATATCCATGGTACAATACAATATACAATACAATACGGTTTTATTTGTCACATTGCACATAAAGTGCAAGTGAAATGAATTTGCCAGCAGCGGTACAATGATAAAGAACACACAATACACACTAACATTTTAACACAAACATCCACCACAGCATTCATCACTGTGGTGGAAGGCACACAATTTGGCCAGTCCTCCTCCATTTTCCCCCGTGGTCGGGACCTCAACCCTCCACAGCCGCCGCTGCGGGCGTCCAGGTAAGTCCAGAATCGGCTCTTCCCCACCGGAGACCGTGGCTTCAGGTTGGTGTAGGCCGCAGGCCGGCGGTCGAAGATTTAAAGTCCCCGCCGCGCCGCAGCCAGAAGCACCGCAGACCGCAGGGCCAGCAGTCGAAGCTCCCCTCCAGGGGTCCCCGGCGAGGGACCCCGCTCCTGATGGTAATTCCACGCCGGGCCCACGGTAGAAGTAGGCCGCGGGCCAGCAGTTGGAGCTCTTCTTCTCCCGGCTCCCCCACGAGGGATCCCAGGCTGCGGACGCCGCGCCAGCTGGAGCTCTGGAGACCGTGACTTCAGGCTGCCGGCTGCCGCGGGCCAGCGAAACGGAGCGCTCCCCTCCGCGCTGCGCCCGCCGCTGAAGCCCGGGCGCGTCTCCGGGAAAGGCCGCCCGATCCTCGTTGTTAGGCCACGGGGGAGGCAACTTGGAAAAAGTCGCCTCTCCGTGGAGGAGGCGACCGAAGCGGTTTCCCCCTCACCCCCCCACACCACCCCCACACAAGACACACAAAGAAACATTAAAAACATACGTTAAAACACACTAAAAAAAAAAAAAAAAAGTAGAAAAAAACGACAGGAAAAAAAATGGTAATCTGGTGCTGTGATGAAGCTCAGGATAGAATGCTTGTTTAAGGAGTCCGATGGTTGGATATGCCACTGACAGGTTGTCCATTGAAGCTGACAGATTATAATCGGAAAATGACACAAAGTGCTGGAGTATCTCAGCAGGTTAAGCAGCATCTCTGGAGAACATGAATATGTGATGTTTCAGGTCAGGACCCTTCTTCAGAGTCATGTTGCTGAGGATTGCCTCTTACCAGCTGTTACTGATATTGGTTTGCTTACTATACCATTAGGTTTGGTGTCTGTGGAGATGTTGGTGTTACCTCAATATTTGGAGGTCTCAGCTTTGTGCCGGATATGAACACTTTTTATTTCTAATATGGCCAAAGGCTGCAGTGCTGCTCTGATGACAATGATGAAAAACATTATCAATGTGGCTCTTTAATGAGGGGGTGGGGGGAGAAGCCAATAGGGAGGTTCGCTAGTTCTTCTCGAAAGGGTTTAGCTAGTGGCAGGGAGGTGGAAACCAGAGTTATAGCTCAGAAATTGGAAGGAGTGATGGGAGGATAGAGGTTAGGAACATTAACTCTCAAAGGTTGGGCCGGTAGGGAGACGTGAAGGAATATGGTGACGGTGACGGAGATCGGTTGAAGTGTGTTTATTTCAATGCAAGGAGTATTGTGGAGAAGGTGCTTGGGACAATGATGTTCTGGCCATTATGGAAATGTATTTGCGAGAGGGGCAGAACTGGCAGTTTAATATTCTGGCGTTTTGAAGTTTCAGATGTGATCAAGAGGGAGGCAAAAGAGGCAGAGGAGTCATGCTACTAATCAGAGAGGCTGTCATGGTGGCACTCAGAGAAGACAAACTGGAAAGTTCGTCCATTGAGGCAATTTGGATAGAGCTTAGAATTGGAAATGTACAACAAATGTACAGGAAGTACATGGAGGGTTTGGAAAAGCTGCAGAGGAGGATTACCAGAATATGCCTGGGTTATGGGGTAGAAGCTATAGGGAGAGGTTGGACAGACCTGGATTGTTTTCTCTGGAGGGCTGGAGGTTGCAGGGAGATCTGATAGAAATATATAACATTATAAGAGGCATAAACAGGATAGACAGTCAGAACCTTTAGACCAGGATGAAAAAAAAAAGCTAGATGGCATGGGTTTAAGGTGAGAGGGGAAAAGGAGATGTGTGGGCCATGTTTTATGCAGAGGACTTAGTGTGAACCGTTATTGTTTATTGTTGGACTTCATGTTGCCAGCAGGGACAAGTTTGCAGAGGGTGGTGAGTGCCTGGAACGCAGTGCCAGGGGTGTTGGTCGAGTCAGATATGATATTGGAATTTAAGAGACATTTGGATATGCGGGAATGGACAGATACGGGTTAGACACGGATTAGTCTTAGCATCAAGTTTGGCACAGACAATGTAGGCCAAAGAGTGTATTCTTGTCCTATGCAATTCTATGTTCTACGTTCAGGGTGGCTCCTGAGCAGTGGGAAATAATCCATAAGTTCTAAGGAATTATTGTGGACCTTTATTGGTGGGAGTCATGTTGCACAGAAGAGACTTTGGTAGAGGACTTATGTTTTGGAGATGTTTTTTATGAGGCTGTTATCTTGCACATTTCAGTGCTCGAATTAATGATGACGGAGGCTGGCCTCTGAAGAGGTGCCACCTCTGATAGGATCTTGTTGCCATTATAAAATCATTTTCATATTTCCAATTTTTACAAATCTTCAGAAAGGCCATATTTTTTCAGTGGAAATGTAGTCTTGGTGGAAATAGTAGCACTGCTCACTGGTCTCCTGATCTCATCGGTGTTTTTACAAGAATTATCACTGTTTACTTTTCAGTATCCTGTATATTCATCAAGTGGAAACACAGATTTCTGGCTTGCAACCTAAATCATGTAATGATGCACTCACTTCCCTATCATCCAGCTGGACGATTGCACCCGTAGATGATGCATACATCTGAAGGGAGAGCGGAAGAAAGGTCTGATGATGTTTGATGTCTAAGTAATGTTTCTCAGATGTATCAATAAATTCATTGCAATTAAGTTTTCTTATGACTTTGCATCTTCAGGTTATGGAGAGTTGCCTAGATGTTTAAAATATCTCTGTAATATAGATCTGGAATAATTTAAACCATGGCAAAGCACAAAGCCACATGACACGTGATGCAATGTGGTCATGACTGTGGATCGGGTGAGAAATTATGGACTGCTTGTTGTTGACAGCCATTTCTGTAACATCTATTTTAATGGCTCTGACAAGATGTTGCCAACACAAGGCTCTTTAATCATCTTCTGCATATTCACTGACACGGATAAAATTGAAAACTGGGGTGTCATGTAGCTTGCCTATTTCTTGGATATAACTGGATTTTCTGGAGGTTTACTTTGAAATTGTCTTAGGTTATTTGATTTCTAAAGCTACAGCATTGATTAGCATTACAAAGGGCAACAGTGAAGCCTCATGACAGTTTATGCAAATCTCTTTGGGCTGTGAGATAATTAAAAATCATCAACCAGTCTGAATGTTGTGAAAACTCTCATAAAAATCTCTGGCTGGATGGAAGTCCAGTAATAGTTTAATTAACTTTGCCTGGATGTTAATCAGATGAACACAGATTTATGGCACTGTTTGGGAGACTTCATTAAACAAACATTTGTTTTAGTATTTTGCTGTCTGGTGTCGCATTGTCTCAGGATACTTGAGTCAAAACTGGAGCTGTTGTGCCCATATGTGTGCCTGCTTGAAGTTTATTTTGAAATGTTTTGAAGACTGAAAATGAAGATTATTTTAAAGTAATCATAACAAATGTGTTTTTGTTTTGTAATATGTTGTTGGACTGTCTTGGTTTAGTGTGAAATTAAACAGCAGAATTTTAAAGGCAAATCGTTATAAAGATTTGCATGTGGATCTGGAAAGAAGGTAAATAAATGGCCATGTAAAGATCCACATCCAAACAGCTCTTGTTATTTACCATTTTGAATCAATATGTTTCTCATTTATCCTTATGTAGATCTTAGTATGTAGATCAAAGTCACTTTTTCTAACCTCCTTTTAACTTTCCTTTCTAATTTACTTAAAACATAAAATGCTGTGAACGTTCACCAGAGCAGGCACCATCTGGGAAGAGGGAAAGTTTTTATTTCTCGTCATTGCTTTTGGATCACCCCTTTCTTTTGGAATGATGACATTTTGTAAGGATACTGTTTCGTAAATGGTGGCAGGCTTCCATAGCCATTGCTCACATCAGTGTGGGGAGCCCTCCCTTGCCTGTTGAAGGTGGCATCACACAGGCAGTTGCGTGGTTTGCTGAGGAACGCCGTACCATTGTCGAGTCTGGTTGAATCCTCATTGAGCTAGTGCAGGGTCATCTCCCTCTATATCAGTGCTCTGTGGTTTACCCCAAACCAATGTATCAGTTTTGAAGAAGCCTTTACAGCAAGCATCCACTTTACTTTGGTGGATGTTCAATCAGCTGTCAGACAGATTGTAATGTCTACTATGGAGAGATTGATGGTAGTAAAAGAAAAATTAGGAGCTAGAAAAATTTGATAAGAGCCATGTAATGGTTGGCAAGCAAATTGTAAAGAGGATATAAGGGCTTTTCAAAGAGTGTGTGGGCAAAGATCTGGTAATATTGTGAGGAAAAATGTGTAATTGTCCATTTTGGCAGGAAGAATAAAAAGCCCCATATGTTTAAATGTTGAGAGATTGTAGAGCTCTGAGAGACAGAGATCTGATTGTTCCTGAGTATGATTCGTGATTGGCAAATACAGTGATACAGCAAGTAGTTTAGTTTGTTTAGAGATAGAGCGTGGATCAGCCCTTTGGTGCACTAGTACTATCCTACACACTCGGGACCATTCACAGAAGCCAATTAACCTACAAACCTGCACGTCTTTGGAATGTGGGAGGAAACTTGAGCAACTAGAGAAAACTCACGAGGTCACAGGGAGAATGTGCAACTTCGTATAGACAGCAATGTGTAGAAATGAACTGCAGATGCTAGTTTATATCTAAGATCTTCAATATAGACAGCACCTGTAGTCAGTATCAAACCTGGGTCTCTGATGCTGTAAGTCAGCAACTCTATCACTGTGCCATTGTCCTTAGGTAATTAAGGAAACCAACATAATATTGTGATTTATTGCCACGGGAACATGAAAATTGGGAGGTTATGCTTCAGTTATGGACTCAGTGAGACCACATCAGAAGTACTTGGTACAGTATTGCTCTCTTTATTTTAGGAAGAATGTAAATGTATTGAAAGTATTTCTGACAAGATATACTGGATTAACTTCTAGAATTAATGAATTGTCTAATGACGAAAGGTTGGACAGGCTATGCTTGTACCTGCTGGAATTTAAAAGTGAAAGGAGGCCTGATTGAAGCATATCAGATCCTAAGGATGTTTTCTCGTAGGAGAATCTAGCACCAAGGATCACTAAAAATAAGGATCTGCCCATTTAAGACAGAGATGGGGAGACATGTTTTTTTTCTCAGAGGGTTGTAAATCTTTGGAACTCTCTTCTTTAAAGGCTGTTGGAAGAGACTTTGATTGTTTTTAAGGCAGAGGTAGATAGTGGTGACATTATCACAGGTAGAAGGGAGTGTAGAGTTAAGGTTACAGTCACAAAATGCTGGAGTAAGGTCCCGACCCGAAATGTCATCTATCCATGTTCTCCAGGGATGCTGCCTGACCCGTTGAGTTACTCCAGCACTTTGCTTCTTTTTAAGGTTACAGTCAGATCAGTTGTGACCCAACTGAAAGGTGGGGTAGGCAAATGGGATGAAGGTTCCGATATGTTGTGTGTTTTGTGTATCAGAGAGGTCAGTATGGCAGAGGATTAGACCATTCCCCCTCATTTCCCTACTCCTCACCCATCAACATTACACATTGCCCATCAGTCAGTGAGGAATGACTGATCCAGTAGCTTCCTAAATTGGGTTGTTTCCAACTAAGTCAAGGCACCAGAAAATCACGGATTATGAGCCTGTCCAGCAGTTATGTTGATGCTTCTGTAAAGTACCTCCGAGTACAGTTAACAATCTTCTTAGAAGAAAAAAATCATATTTGGACAGGTTACAATTGTGCAAAGTCGTCATCAGCCACATCAGTCCTCTACTTGTAACCATGTCAGATATTGGAGAGATAATAGACCTATTGTGTATTGTCTATTGTCTATCTGAGAATAGATGAACTGTGGCATTCCCCTAGGTATGTGGTCATGATTCCTGTTGTCAGCTACAGACCACTTATTTACACAGTGATATGCTTGTCCATTTGCGTATGTTGTTGGCTGATCTTTTGGTTCCCTGAAGGAGATGTGCACAGTCAATGATGCCTACCTGCATGGTGAATCAATCATAGCTAAGGTGTTCCAAAAGCTCTTCTGTTGATTGCTGCATTTAATGCATAAGATGATGGATGGCTACATACAATGTACTGGTTCCATGCTTAATGGGGCTATGAGCTGCACACATCTGAAAGGATCCAGTGGCAAGGAAAATGAGACCCACAAAGAAAGTCATACACCCCTTTGATTGGGTTTTCTAAGACGCTGTAAAAATATTTCTGGACATGATTAGTTTCCTGTCTGCTCTCAGATGTTCAAAGAAGTGACATTTGACATCTGTGGTGTGCTGGTTATGACCTCCTTTATGCCCTGCATATCGTCCTCCCAATCTTTGTCACTATCATTTATGCTTTAGAGCGCATAACATAGAGCAGTGCAGCACAGGTCTGTGCCAAACATATTGCCCAGTTAAACTAATCTCCTTTGCCTGCATGTGATCCACATTCCTCTATTCCCTGCATATCTATGTGCTTATCGAAAAGCATCTTAAACATTACTATGGTATTTGCTTTCACCACCACTCTGTGTTAAAAATATACTTACCCCGCACATCTTCTTCACATACATTCCCCCTCTTAAAAATATGCTTCCTTGTCTTTGTCATTTGTTCCCAAGCTGTCTACTGTATGTATAGCTCTCATAATTTGAGAAGGGCCTGAAGAAGGGTCTTGACCTGAAAGGTCACCCTGTTCCTTCTCTCCAGCAGTTCACTTGGATGATAAGAATACATATATCAAGCTGTTGTTTATCGACTATGGTACAGTGTTCAACGCCATCATTCCCTCTCAACTTATCATTAAACTCTGGGATTTGGGTCTCTGCTCGTTCCTATGCAAATGGATCCTCCACTTCCTCATCAGCAGACCACAATCAGTATGAATTAGCAATAACACTTCCTCCTTGATGACCAGCAACACAGGTCCACCTCAAGGCAGTGTGCCCTGTCCCCCGTTCTACTCTCTCTATACGCATGACTGAGTAGCCAGAGACCGTTCCAATGTCATCCTTCAATTTACTGATGATATCATCGTCATTGGATGAATAAGAGAACCAAAGTGTCACAGTACAAAAAGATTGATAATCTGATTGTATGGTGACAAAACAACATTAATAGAACCAAGGTGCTGATTATTGACTTCAGGAAGGGAAAGCCAAGGATCCATGAACCTGTCTTCATCATTGGGATAGCGATTGAGAGCGTCAACAGCTTCAAGTTCCTTGGCAAGCATATCTCTGAAGATCTGTCCTAGACCACACATCCTTGGCCACACTCTCATCTCACTACTACTATTGGGAGAAGGTACAGGAGCCTAAGATTTATGGCCGCCAGGTTTAAGAACTGTTTCTTCCCACTAACCATTAGGCTCTTCCACACTATACAACATCAAGCACAACCAACCTTGGCAACAATCTGCTATGGCATTTGTTTTGGTTGCACTAAGTGTTTCAGGTTTGCACTTTTATGGTCTGGTTACCTGGTATAACTGATCATTAATTTATTTCATTATTAATGATTCTATATTTATTTGTGTTATTGCATTAATGTGCTTGTAAAGCTGCAGCATGTAAGAATTTCATTGTTCTGCCATGATCACATTGAATGGCGGTGCTGGCTCAAAGGGCCGAATGGCCTACTCCTGCACCTATTGTCTATTATTCCTCTCCCGATACATATGACAATTAAGCGCCCGACCATCAAGCACCCATTTTTACACTAATTTGCACTACCCAATTATTTTTCTCCCTAAATTTCTATCAACTCTCCCCTCCTTCTCCAGTTTCTATCAGTCGTTTACACATTGGCCAATTAACCTATAAACCTGAACAGTTTTGAGTTGGAGGAAACCAGAGCACCAATAGGAAACCAATGTGATGACAGGGAGAATGTGCAAACTAACTACACAGAGGCCAGGATTGAACCTGGGTCACGAGCTGTGAGGCAGCATTAATAAAAGGTTTGTTTGTCATCTATTGCATAGCAATCCATCTAAAGTGTGCTGTGCAGGTAACAGTATTTGTAAGTTTGGAAACTTGATAACATTAAAACACTTGTGTGTTCAATCTCCAGGGAATAATTCAGAACTATTTTTTTTCTATATCACATTTGCACATCTATACTCCAGCAACTTCTATAGTCTCACCTGGAAGGCCATAGTCTGTAGGATTTGGGGAATGCTTATGTTTTTTCCTCCATACTGCCTCAAAATATATGGTTCCCTCATTATTGCTGGATCTTCATACTGCAATTCCCTGTCCAGCTGAATTCTGTAATTACCCTGTTCAGAAGGCAGCCCAGCTCTGTTTTGTCAAGTTCTGTTAGGGAGACGATGAATATTGGCCTTGCCAGCAACATCTAAATCTCACAAATTAATTTAATGAAGTCCAAATATTCGCATGACGGATTTAACTTGGAGTCAGTTATTTACAGCATCAACTAAAGCCATAACTTGTACCTATCGGTATACTTGACATTTCATGTGAATCTTGATACACGAAATTTCAATATATTTTGAGATCTCATTTGGCAGCCTTAAATAAATGATTGATTTGGAGAACCTCTGTGTTTCATGTTTTCATCTTTCATCTTTTTATTCCACAAACTTGTTAAAATTAAGGGAGCATTAAAAGGTACTTTAAACACCTCAATTTCTATCATTGTTTATAGAGCTGTTCAGTGACATTTTATACATCACTAATCTTGGGTGGAATTTATTTTCCTTTGGCACAAGGATTCTCTTGTGATTGATCTACTTTCATTCCATGGTAAAGAAGACATATACTTGTTTATTAATTGATTGTAGCATATGTGACATTGATTCAGAATATTTTTACATTGCCCTGGATCTTTTTACATTAACCACCATCTGCCTGCCACTGCTATTGGGAACAAAAACACAAAATGGTGAATGCATTCAGACAACACGGTGGTGAAGGGGTAGAGTTGCTGCTTTACAGCGCTTGCAGTGCCAGAGACCCGGGTTTGATCCCGACTACGGGTGCTGTCTGTCTGGAGTTTGTTTGGTCTCCCTGTGACCGCATGGGTTTTCTCCAAGATCGTCGGTTTCCTCTCACACTCCAAAGACGTAGTTTGTAGGTAAATTGGCTTGGTGTATGTGTAAATTGTCCCTAGTGTGTGTAGGGTAGTTTTAATGTGCAGAGATCGCTGGTTGGCACGGACCCGGTGGGCCGAAGGGCCTGTTTCTGTGCTGTATCTCTAAACTAAACTAAGAACTAAATTAGCATTTAATTGATCTAGCGGCATATGCAGAAAGGAAAATGTCCCATCAATATGTCCCATCAAATACTCTTTGTCAGGACTCTGCATGTTTGACTCTCCATTAAGGTAAACAGTAGATCACTGATGTACAGTGGGGTGGGATGTGAAATGTTTCCGTCGAAGAGGACTGATGGTGGAATGAGGACTCCATTCATCCAGACCAGGTTGCCCATTCTGGGAAAAGGATATGTGCTTGAGTTACATCATTTAATATTTTCAACTACCTGTTAGTAGTTCTCAAATTTATTTTCATTTATTTAAATCCTCTTAAATAAATGTAAAATTTCTACTGTTCAGTCATTTAAACACAGTTAAAAAGTCTTTGTTTAGGGAACAAAGGCTCGGGATGCACTGCTCAAGACCTTTGTTGCTTGGAACCTGTTCCTAATAATGGACACCTGATAGATACAGAAGATTAGCTGGATTGGGTCACTATGATGAGAAAGATTACACTTGGCTGGGTGGGCTGGCATTCTGCGCTGGGTCACGATGGCATATTCCATGAATTGTGTCTGTAATCGTCACAAATAATCTTTGGATGAAAGGGACTTCAAGAGAGCCCAGCAGCTCTCAATGGTTTCATTTTCTTTCCTTTTCATCTCTAACATTTGTCCACCCATCTGACAATAAAACCCCACCTGTAGTCACCTATCAATTGCCAGACTTTGACGCATACCCATCTCTTTTTACTGCTTTACTATTAGTCTGTAGAAGGGTTCCTACCTGAAACATTGCTTATCCATTCCCTCCAGAGATGTTGCCTGACCCACTGAGTTACTCCAGCATTTTGTGTTTTAATCAATATTCTCAGGCCGACTAAGTTGATGAGTACATAAAGAAGACACTGACAATGTGCAGTAGGTTACAGCAACTTCTAACTGAAGTAATAATGCCATATTTTTGATTGCTTTTAGGAAGGAGAAAATATTTTCTATTTGGCTGTGGATGACATTGAAACAGACACTGAATTGCTGATTGGTTATCTGGATAGTGAAATGGAAGAGATGGAGGAAGAAGAGGAGGAGAAAATGGTCAAAGAGGATGAAGAAAATCCCAAAGATATTCAACCATCTGGTGATAAAGGTATTTACCAGTTTCAATCAATGGTGCTTGGTAGGTTATGATATATCGATCATCCTTAGGCTTTGCTTCGTATAATCTTTTAATACAATCAGCAACACGTTTTATTTTGTTAGAGCCGTCAATGTAATAAAGCATTCCAAGATGCATCACAGAAATGTGACCATCAAGTTTTGACAATGAGGCCCAAGGAGATAAAAAGAGCAAAACACTCCCAATATATTGGTCAAAATTTTATATTTTTAAGAAACTTGTGAAGAAGGAAGAGGTAGAGAGGAGCCAAGCAGTTGGAAAGCAAATTAAGGAGCCTGGAGCCTCAGCAGATGATAGCAAGGTTGCCATGGGGGAGCGATAGTGTGATGTGGAGATGTAGCAGTTAGTGCTGTTATTTTACAGATCCAGGGACCTAGTTTGATTCTGACCCTGGTTGCCGTCTTTGTGGAATTTTCAGGTATACTCTGAATCTGAATGTTGTTGTGCCAGCTGTCTGGTTTCCTTCCATATCCTAAAGATTTGACAATAGACAATAGGTGCAGGAGTAGGCCATTCGGCCCTTTGAACCAGCACTATTCAATGTGATCATGGCTGATCATCCCCAATCAGTACCCCGTTCCTGCCTTTTCCCCACACCCCCTGACTCAGCTATCTTTAAGAGCCCTATCCAGCTCTCTCTTGAAAGCATCCAGAGAACCTGCCTCCACTGCCCTCTGAGGCAGAAAATTCCACAGACTGACAACTCTCTGTGAGAAAAAGTGTTTCCTCGTCTCCGTTCTAAATGGCTTACCCCTTATTCTTAAACTGTGGCCCCTGGTTATGGACACCCCCAACATTGGGAACACGTTTCCTGCCTCCAGCGTGTCCAAACCCTTAACAATCTTATATGTTTCAATAAGAATCCCTCTCATCCTTCTAAACTCCAGAGTGTACAAGCCCAGCTGCTTCATTCTCTCAGCATATGACAGTCCCGCCATCCCGGGAATTAACCTTGTAAACCTACACTGCACTCCCTCAATAGCAAGAATGTCCTTCCTCAAATTAGGGGACCAAAACTGCACACAATACTCCAGGTGTGGTCTCACTAGGGCTCTGTACAACTGCAGAAGGAACTCTTTGCTCCTATATTCGACTCCTCTTGTTATAAAGGCCAACATGCCATTCGCTTTCTTCACTACTACTTCATTTGCTATTGTAAATTATCTTTCAGGACAGACAGATGACAAAAGAATCAAAAGAGGAGTTGATGGACAAGTGGTGACAGTGAGAAAATAAGTCTCAAGGGCTACAGGGAGATAAGGAGAGAGGTAAAGGAACTGAGGAGATACCTATGTTGGGATAGACATAGTACATTAAACCTCTTGTTTTGGAAAAAGTAATTTTGCCACAATCAAGAAGTCAGAATTGAAGATCTACAGATGTTTTTGGCGTCTATAGGACTGGTTCAGATCCAGCTAAGTGGCACAGTAGTGCAGCAGTAGAGTTGCTGCCTTACAGCACCAGAGACCTGGGCCTTGATCCTGATTATCAGTTTGTATTGTCTTCCTGTGACAACATGGGTTTCGTCTGGGTGCTCAGGTTTCCTCCCACATTCCAATGAGATGTGCAGGTTTATAGTTTAATTGGATTCTGTCAATTGTCCTAGTTTACATAGTAAATAGGTGCAGGAGGAGGCCATTTGGCCCTTCGAGCCAGCACCGCCATTCATTTGTGATCATGGCTGATCGTCCCCTATCAATAACCCGTGCCTGCCTTCTCTCCATATCCTTTGACTCCACTAGCCCCTAGAGCTCTATCTAACTCTCTCTTAAATCCATCCAGTGATTTGGCCTCCACTGCCCTCTTTTGGCAGGGAATTCCATAAATTCTCAACTCTGTGTGAAAACGTTTTTTTCTCACCTCAGTCTTAAATGACCTCCCCTTTATTTTAAGACTGTGGCCCCTGGTTCTGGACTCGCCCAACATTGGGAACATTTTTCCTGCATCTAGCTTGTCCAGTCCTTTTATAATTTTATATGTCTCTATAAGACCCCCCCTCATCCTTCTAAACTCCAGTGAATACAAGCCTAGTCTTTTCAATCTTTCCTCATATGACAGTCCCGCCGTCCCAGGGATCAATCTCGTGAACCTACGCACTGCCTCAATCACAAGGATGTCCTTCCTCAAATTAGGAGACCAAAACTGTACACAATACTCCAGATGTGGTCTCACGAGAGCCCTATTCAACTGCTGAAGAATCTCTTTACTCCTATACTGAAATCCTCTTGTTATGAAGGCCAACATTCCATTAGCTTTCTTCACTGCCTGCTGTACCTGCACGCCAACTTTCAGTGACCGGTGTACAAGGACACCCAGGTCTCGCTGTACCCCCCCCTTACCCAACCTAACCCCATTGAGATAATAATCTGCCCCCTTGTTTTTGCCACCAAAGTGGATAACCTCACATTTATCTATATTATATTGCATCTGCCCACTCACTCAACCTGTCCAGGTCACCCTGCAACCTCCTAACATCCTCTTCACAGTTCACACTGCCACCCAGCTTTGTGTCATCTGCAAACTTGCTAGTGTTGCTCCTAATTCCCTCTTCCAAATCATTAATATATATGGTAAACAGTTGCGGCCCCAACACCGAGCCTTGCGGCACTCCACTCGCCACTGCCTGCCATTCTGAAAAGGACCCATTCACTCCTACTCTTTGCTGTGTTATACATATATTCCACTCCTACTCTGCCAACCAATTTTCTATCCATGTCAACACCCTACCCCCAATACCATGTGCTCTAATTTTAGTCACCAGTATCCCATGCGGGACCTTATCAAAGGCTTTCTGAAGTCTAGATACACTACATCCACTGGCACCCCTTCATCCATTTTACTTGTCACATCCTCAAAAAATTCCAGAAGATTAGTCAAGCATGATTTCCCTTTCATAAATCCATGTTGACTTGGACTAATCCTTTTACCGCTATCCAAATGCCCCATTATTACCTCTTTAATAATTGACTCCAGCATCTTTCCCACCACCGAAGTCAGGCTAACTGGTCTGTAATTCCCCGTTTTCTCTCTCGCTCCTTTCTTGAAAAGTGGGATAACATTAGCTATCCTCCAATCCACAGGAACTGATCCTGAATCTATTGAACATTGGAAAATGATCACCAATGCGTCCACTATTTCTAGAGCCATCTCCCTGAGGACCCTGGGATGCAGACCATCAGGCCCAGGGGATTTATCATCATCCAGTCCCATTAGCCTACCCAATACTATTTGTCACCTAATGAACATTTCTTTCAGTTCTTCTACCCCCTTAGATCCTCTGTCCTCCAGTACATCTGCGAGATTGTTTGTGTCTTCCTTAGTGAAGACAGATCCGAAGTACCTATTCAACTCTTCTGCCATTTCCTTGTTGCCCATAATAATTTCACCTGTGTCTGCCTTCAAGGGACCCACATTTGACTTTGCTACTCTTTTTCCCTTAACATATCTAAAGAAGCTTTTACTGTCCTTCTTTATATTCCTGGCCAGCTTCCTCTCGTACTTCATCTTTTCAGCCCGTATTGCCCATTTTGTTTCCTTCTGTTGTCCTATGAAAGTTTCCCAATCCTCTGGCTTCTGGCTACTCTTTGCTGTGTTATACATGTTTTCTTTTAGTTTTATTCTATCCCTAACTTGTCTTGTCAGCCACGGTTGCCTCCTACTCCCCTTAGAATCTTTCTTCCTTTTTGGAATGAAATGATCCTGCGTCTCCCGGATTATGCCCAGAAATTCCTGCCATTGCTGTTCCACCGTCATTCCTGCTAGGATCCCTTTCTAGTCTACTTTGGCCAGCTCCCCTCTCATGCCTTCATAGTCTCCTTAAAGATGAAAGAAAAGTAATACATTTCCAAATGAAGTTAGCATATGATCAAGCAGGAAACCTGAAGATGGTAGTGGTTCTAAGTTTCTGCTGCTATTGCCCATCTGGTAGGTAGAGGTCACAGGCTGCTGAAAAAGCTGTTATAAGTTATTGCAGAATGCCTTGAAAATGCTTCACACTGCAGCCAATGTGTGTAAGAGGTGGAGGGAATGAATGTTTAAGGTTGAGAATGAATTGCCAGGATTGCAAGACCTGCTTTTTTTCTGAAGCACATTGGGCTCCTCGAGTTCTTTTTCGAGTTGTACTCATTTGGGAAGTCAGGACGCAAGTCATTTGCCACAGATAACCAGCATTTAAATCAATCTTGTAACCACAGTATGTCTATAACTGGCCCAGTTAAACTTAGAAATGAGTGCTACATGAAACATTTTCTCAGACTTTAGACTTTACTTACCTACTTTCCCTACAGTATGTGGTCACAGGGAGAATATACAAACTCAGTACAGCAGACAATACCCATAGTCAGAATCAAATCGGGGTCTCTGGCGCTGTAAGGCAGTAACTCGACCGTTGCACCACTCTGCTGCCCCAACATTGACCCCCTATTGCTGATGACCATGAGTAAAGTGATTAAGAATTAATTGGCCAATTTGGGTCTATTCTCCATTTTATGAACAAGCAACATCTAGGAAATGTTCTTTGTCTTTGGATGGATGCCAATGCTTGCAGCAGTGTTGGAAGATTCTGAATAGAGATGAGGTTGTTTCTGCAATGTGTTTTGAGGAATATTGTTGGGCTGTCACTGGGGCTCTTAGATCATGATAGCCTCATTATTTGTTGATATCACATAAATTGAGTTTGGTGAAAACTGGCTTCTATGATGGGTGAAGCCCACAGGTAGGTGCTGGAATAAATCATCCACTTATGTCTGTTGGAAATGCTGCAACCTCTTCATTTGGACGGATGCACCATTATCATTGAGGCTGGAATTACATGATTCCAGCCACTCATCTTAATTTGCTTATCAGTTGTGCTACACCAGACAAGTCTGGTCATGGAAGGATAATCGTACCGTGCTTCACCAAGTTGGCATTTTATTTTTGCTGATCGTGACATTTTCTCTCACATTCCTTATTGACAATAGACAATAGGTGCAGGAGTAGGCCATTCAGCCTTCGAGCCGCACCGCCATTCAATGTGATCATTGCTGATCATCCCCAATCAGTACCCCGTTCCTGCCTTCTCCCCATATCCCCTATTATTTTTAAGAGCCCTATCTAGCTCTCTCTTGAAAGCATCCAGAGAACCCTGCCTCCACCGCCCTCTGAGGCAGAGAATTCCACAAACTCACCACTCTCTGTGAGAAAAAGTGTTTCCTCGTCTCCGTTCTAAATGGCTTACTCCTTATCTTAAACTGTGGCCCCTGGTTCTGGACTCCCCCAACATCGGGAACATGTTTCCTGCCTCTAGGTGTCCAAACCCTTAACAATCTTATATGTTTATGACGGTAATGTGCAAAAGGTACTGAGCATGTGATTACTGTGGCACAGCAAGTTAGGGCTGCTACCTCACAGCTCCCGGGATGCAGATTTGAATGTGACTTTGGGTGCTGTCTGTGTGGATTAAAAAAAATATTTTCCAGCAGTGCAGATAAGCGGCAAAAGGGTCAAAAGGGGAGTTGATGTGTGTGGTAAATTAGAGTTGAAGGGCTGTGATAGAGAGAGAGAGGGAGGAACAAATTACATTGCAGGGACACAGGGAAATAGTGTGAGGAAGGGTATCGGATTGCTATAGATGGAGCTGGCAAAGACCTGATGGGCTGAAGAACCTCAAAATGTTGTTAAAAGTCAGTAACATTATTCTGGTGCAATATTTAACTCCCACTGTTGGCTCATGGTATATTTTTGGTGCAAATATTTGAGGTTATTTTTCTGGGGTAAAAAGGGTTATGTTTGTAAGTTTGCCCCCATTTTCAAAAAGGACATGGTGCAGGGAGGCCTTTTACTGTAATCTATCCACATGTTTCCTGCAAGCATGCACACTGAAGGCTGCTTGGGTGCAGTAAATGTCCCAAACACACAAACATAAGTGATGTGATGGGAACAGGTAATTTCCCTGCATCTGTGCTGAGGAAGGTAGAGTAAGAGCAGAGAATATCCCCCCCCCCCCCTCCACCGCCCCCACCGCTCACAATTTCGCTACCTCATGAGAAGATTCAGTATCTAACCTAGTGCATTTTCAAGAAATGCAATTAGAGAGCACTTAGCATTTAAAAGTTGACCTGTATGATGGCTGAATTTCACATTTTTTCTCTTCTTCCCTTATCTGTTTTGTGGTCAAAAAGGTTTTTGGCCTTCATCAGTCAGAGTTTTGTGTATAGAAGTTGGGAGGACATGTTGCAGTTATATAAGACATTGGTGAGGCCGCATTTTGGTCAGTTCCGGGCACCATGTTATAGGAAATATGTTGTCAAGTTGGAAAGGGTATAGAGAAGATTTACGAGGATGTTGCCAGGACTCGAGGGCCTGACCTGTTGGTGAGAGGTTGAGTTGGCTGGGACTCTATTCCTTGGAGTGCACGATATTGAGAAGTGATCTTATTGAGGTGTATAAAATCATGAGAGGAATAGATCGGGTAGACGCACAGAGTCAGTAGGTGAATCAAGAACCAGAGGTCATAGGTTTGGGGGGGGGGGGGGCTATCTGGAGCGCTGGTATGGGTGTTGTTGGCTGCAGGGACTACTGGTCTCCAGAGGGCTAGTATGGACATTGTGGGCCAAATGGATTCTTGGGGTGGAAGCTCAGTCCCTCACGCCTGATGTGCTGGCAGCTCACTCACGACTAGTGGGCTGGCAGTTGACTAACGGCTATTCCTTGAAATTCCATTTCAAGCAGAGTGCAAGGCCACCAAATTCAAATCAATTTTCCTACCATTTCAAGCAGGGTGCGAGGCCACAAAATTCAAGTGCAGTTTCATACCACTTCAAGCAGGGTGCAAGGCCACCAAATTCAGGTTCAGTTTCCTACCACTTCAAGCAGGGTGCAAGGCCACCAAATTCAAGTGCAGTTTCCAACCACTTCAAGCAGGGCGCAAGCCACCAAATTCAAGTGCAGTTTCATACCATTTCAAGGAGGGTGCAAGGCCACCACATTCAAGTGCAGTTTCATACCATTTCAAGCAGGGTGCAAGGCCACCAAATTCAAATGCAGTTTCATACCATTGCATGCAGGGTGCAAGGCCACCACTTTTAAATGCAGTTTCATACTATTTCAAGCAGAGTGAAACCACCATAAAAACCACCATAAAACACCACACTCACAGTTAAGTAGACATTCAGTGTGTTCAGTTGATTCACAGCTCAGACAGAGTCGTGACCTCTCCCTCCCCATCATGCAGAGACTGAGCCACACCCACACTTCTGGGTTTTATAATCTCTCCCCCCTCCCACCGGAAAAGGTGTGGCCTTCATGGCGTGATTGACAGGAGAGAGATTCTCAACATTTAAAAAACATTAATAACACTTTTGTTTTTCATTGATGGGAAGAATCCTCTGCACCTGATGAGCGGAGGGGAACTGAGTAAGATGGCCAAAAATCACAGCCGTAAGTGGTAGCGTTTTATCTAAAATCAATATAGTGCAAACAGGAAGTTGTCAAGTTTAAATAACAACCATTTGCAGGCAGTGCCTTTTCACTTCAACCCAAACCCCCCAAACAACCATTTGCAGGCAGTGCCTTTTCACTTCAACCCAACCCCCCCCAAACAACCATTTGCAGGCAGTTGCCTTTCACTTCAACCCAAACCCCCCAAACAACCATTTGCAGGCAGTGCCTTTTCACTTCAACCCAAACCCCCAAACAACCATTTGCAGGCAGTGCCTTTTTACTTCAACCCAAACCCCCCAAACAACCATTTGCAGGCAGTGCCTTTTACTTCAACCCAAACCCCCCAAACATCCATTTACATGTAGTGTATTTTTTACTTCAACCCAAACCCCCCAAACAACCATTTGCAGACAGTGCCTTTTTACTTCAAACCAACCATATTTTCATTTCAAACCACATTAAGGGCACTCACAGTTGTGTAGACATGTGTTCAGTGTTATTCAGAGCTCAGAGAGACGTGACCCTCTGGCTTCCTCCATCTTGCAGAGACTGAGTGAGGCACACCGCTTCCTGGTTGTATAGTCCCTCCCCTCCCTCCAGCAGGGGCAGCAGAGAGAATGGCAAATTTAAAAAAAAACATTAATATCTCTCTGGTTTTTCATCGATGGGAAAAGTCCTCTGGTCCAGGAAGGCGGAGGGGGGCTCTGAGCGAGGTGGCCAAAAATGACGGCCGTAGGTGGCGGCGTTCTCTCAGAAATCACAGCACAGTGAGCCAAAAGCAGTCAAGATCAGACTTTTAATAATATAGATTTCCTCGAATGCTGTAACTATGTAGTTTGCAGTATTCAGATTATTGTTTGTTAATGAAAACTAGCTTTGCTAAAATAAAAATAAATACATACCAGTAAAGAAACTAGTGGCTGAGCTGTGTGTTATTATGCTTGTCAGCATTTCTTTTTCTCTGTTGTATAGCTGAATGTTCTGAATCTGCAGTGCGTGGCTTTACAAGGTTGGGAAAAATGAGCCAAAACCACAAGTGCTGATTCAGTGAAGGCTGTTTTTCATTAACGATAATTACTACTTTGACTGTGCTGCTGTGTGAATAACCCAATTGTATATAGTCCCACAGCAATAATTTGAGGGGTTTAACGTGAACACTACTGTTAACATTTATTTTACTTTGGTTGTTAGTGGTTTGAAAACAGTACTGCAATAGAGTGAGAAGATGGAACTTTCACTTCATCTCATTTTGGAGAATTTACCCATGTGCTTTGTGTCTTCGTAGATCTGTTGAGCGATAAAGAAGGTTACAGTGGTCACAATGTGAGAGCAGTTTCCGAAGCCAAGACATCTTGGCAGAGCACTTGCAGTCACTGCATCAGAAGCCCAGTGAAGAAAAGGAATTCAAATGTCGGAATTGTGGCAAGAAGTTCCCCATTAAACAGGCCTTGCAGAGACAGTAAGTACAATACTGGAAACTAAGGCCTCTTAGGGCCAAACTGCCCCACTTTGCAAATTACCTGCCTTAAACATGTCCAAAGTTTTGAAGCCTTCCATTCAAATTTCAAAACACAAGAATTGGTTGAATTCAATGTTCCTTTCCTCTTTTGCTTTCCTTGTGTTTTTCATCACATTCCACTGGGTTATTTGTATTTTATGGCCCCAAATTTGGATCCTAGTTGTATTGTAAAAGTACTAAAGAAAAGACTATTTAACCTCTTGATCCGGTTCCACCATTCGATGGAATTGTGTCTCGTCTTTAACCCGATTTCATTCACATGCTTTTTCCAAGTGCTTGGTTATCATAAATCTATCAATCACAGATTTAGAATTTATATGCAACAGAGAATTCAAAATTTCCACCATCTCACTGTGTGGAAGTGTTTTCTAACTTCATTGCTTTGAGGTTGACCCAATTCTTTGAAATGATAAATCAATACAAGTGCTTAAAAAAAAAAAAGTAAACATGGCCTGATCACATTTGAGAGAAGGATTGCTGTGGCCACATTCTGATATAGCTACTATGATTGATCCACCATCTTTGCATTGTGCATGTTAGTTCCAACAAATACTAACTTAATTTTGCAAATAAAATACATTTTCTCAAATTCTTCTTTAAGTTTTCCTTGGAGCTAGTCATGGGAGCAAGTATTTGCTGGTGTGACTGGATTCTGGTGACTTTCCATGCTGCTGTAGCTGGGCTAAAGGAGAAAAGATCCTCCATATGTAGTTCCCAAAGAAGATGCAGTCTTGTTCTGCCAGTTTTAGACAAGACACATGTCTTGGTCTGCTAGTTTTAGCTGCTAACTTGCATCAGCATGTGCTGATAGACATAAAAAGCTGGAGTAACTCAGCGGGACAGACAGCATCTCTGGTGAGAAGGAATAGGTGACATTTTGGGTCGAGACTCTTCTTCAGTGCTACACTGTAGTTGCAATGGCAACTTTGGGTGAAAGAACAATTTTTGCAGCTGTGTACACATGATGTGAATGCCATATTCTTCAGATGAGCCAGCAAGGGTGCCAAATTTGCAGTATTATGTCAACCCTTACGAGGAATCCAGGAAACAAGAATGATTTGGAACAATTGAGGGACAAAATTAGTAGTTAATTTACATGAAACAAATGTTTATACTGTTTGAATGTTTTAAGTACTTTAGGTCTGTATTTTCTTTACAATAATTAAAAATGTGTTTTGTTTTGTTTGAATGTTTCTGACTCGGAAGCATTCACAAACAGGCTTTATAATTTAACAGTTCTGCCCAAACTGGTAAGTTATTTCATCACATGGGAAGGGCTTGTTCTGGCTACACCTAATAACCGAGTTACAGTGTGCGAGGCTGTCTCAGCTGACGGGACTTTCCATGATCCTTATTGCCTGTTTGATATAGGAGAATCTGAACCTAGAGGTCAGCATGAACCTAGAGTATGAAGTAAGAGCAGGAGTTGGCCCCTCAATCCGGCTCTACCATTCAACAAGATGATGGTTGCTCTGACTGGAACCTCAACCCTGAACATTTGTTTAAGTATAAGAAGCAGAATCAGACTGGCTTAATTGAAGAAGAACTGTAAAATATCTGAAAGATTGCAATATGACCATTCAACAAGGATAAATAGTAAGATTAAACAAGAACTTAACAGTTTGAAGTTTGATCTTTATTTTAAGCTATTACAGCCTTCCAATAGCTGTAAAACGTTGATTCTCCACGTCTGCAAAAATAATGCCTCTTCCATATTCCATCTGTCCACAGATGGATACCTTTTCAGTGGCACCAATCCTAGTGCACTGACATCAGTCTGTAAGACCATGGAAGGCTGTTCAATCAGTATCTTGCTTGAACTACTGGAGACATGTTAAATCCACCACTGCAAATCAAAAGCAGCATTTGTTGTTTAACTGCATGGCCTATCAAAAATGGCCACCATGCATCTTAGTGCCTTTTCTTTTTGCAGTCTGTAGCTGCTGGTAGTACAATGGCCCATATTGTATGGCTGGAAATAACACTAATTTTCCAAGCAAACTGGCCACCTGTCTTAATTGAAGATTGTTGCTTTTCAACAGCTTAATGCAACCATCAATCAGCTTTACCCTGGGTAAATTACTACCCTGTCAATTGAATCATTTGTGAAATTAAAATAATCAATTGTTGTAAGTGGTGTTAACCTTAATTTCTTTCTGGATGAATTAAACCCAAAACTTTCAAAAGTGGATTGAACAATTGAGAAAGATAACTCACAAATTATCTTGTTCGTCCTAATTAGGACATCATCCAGCTAAGCCATCAACATCTGTCCTTGGACTCTAATTAGCCCCAAAATTGGTTTTACCAATTTAGTGAAATTCTAGGAACATAAGTTAACCCATTAGACAGAACTTTGAATTGCCATAATTGTTCATTCAGATAAATTTCAAATATTGTTATCTTACAAATGATCAGACACTAAGTAATATACATCTTTCAGATCTATAGGTGCCATATAACATCTTTTGAAATAAGTTGTTTGGCAGTCTCAAAGTCTCCATTTTGAAGTGTCTATACTTCACAAAATTTTAAAGACTTGTCAGATCTAAAATACTCTTCACCTTTTTAGGTCGAGAAAATTTAAGCACAATTTGGTGGTTTTGATAAACCAACCTTTCAATTACTTGTTTTATAGACAAGTTTTCAAATTCAGCTTGAACCTCCATCACTTTTTTGTGAAATTGGAGTGTTCTGCTAGGAACATGCTGGATGCCAAATCACTATTTGGATCGAATCAATTCGAAACCTTTGAATAATACTCAGAATAATAAATTTGAAGTAATTTGCTTCCAATATTTGGCTGTTTTTGCCTTTATTATGTTCCCATGAGAACCAGGTCCACCTACCTCCTTTGTCACCTGAGTGACCTGTGGTCCCTTGGCTCCTGGCAGGAAAACCCACGCTTTTTCATTTTCCTGCTGCAGGACACCAACTGCGCCCCTGCTTCAATGGTCGACTTGTTCCTGGTGTAGGCCCAGGATTTTGTATGATGTCTGAAAGGATACCTCCTCTTCACAGACTTGCCGACCATTGATGTTTTGATCAACCTTGCTGTTTTTGCCTCATCATCCAACTCTTTCCCACGTTTCGTGAGGTTTTTTCTCTCTGAAGAGTAAGTTGAATGACTGCACATTGCTGGGCTTTACAGAGTTGCTGCAACTTGGGGTTGATGGTGGGCTGAATGGCATACTTCCTGAAACAATTCTCACATGCCCTCGCCCATCTGACCCCTTATATTTTGGTTCACTGCTAGTACTTTCTACAATATGCAGTTCCTTGGGGTCTTGTGCTTTTTTGGCATTTTCATCCATCGTAAGCTACTGGAGCTGATGGAAGACACAATATTTGATCATAGAGGCCACTTCCTCTCCCAGTGGCTCTCCTGACTCTGACGGGGCAGCGAATCGTACTGCCAGGAGTAGAACATCTGGCAGCTGCCGTCTTCGCTTGTATCGGCCTCACCGTCAGACTCAGGGTCAGAACTCTCACAGAGCAGCGAATCATACTGTCAGAAATAGAACATCTGGCAGCTGCCGTCTTCGCTTATATCGGAAAACTCTGCTGACCCTGTGCACGCGCCTCATCAATGAGGGTGCTCTCAAACAGCCCTTTGCTAGGTGCTGCTGACCTGGCTTCTGGAGCCTGACTTTGGCTACACTCTTCCTTGAGTGTGCTTTGCTCCAGTAAACCTGTGTAACAGGCTTTCCATCTGAGAAATCCGCTCAAAAGCGGTATCCAGCCCTGGAATCGCATCCTCCTGATCGGACTCCTCCTCCGTGGGCCTCACGGACTTGACTTTAGCCTTGCGCCCCACTGGCGCTGACTGAGTTCTTTTCAACTCTAAGTCCACAGTCGCTACGCTCCCAACCGGTGACTGTACAGGGGTCTGAGGCAGCTGTTCGCCGACCGCAATCTCGCGACTTTCCACCGGCTTTGCCGCTCGCCTCTTCACCTTGCCCGTTTTTTCCATGGCGCCTGTGGAAAAAAACCCCACAGACCCACAGCAAACGGACCCGAAACGATTGAAAACCTTTTTACTTACCTTGTAGTTCACAACTACATTTCCACTAGAGGAGCGCTGCTCCTCACGTCCGTTCGCGCCAATGCGTCTGACGTAATGACGCGCAGGCGCCCTGACGGGTCTTCTTCACGTAGTCACTCACGTGACTCCGAAGTAAAATATTGTATTTATGTCAAATATTATTTTGTGCACATGGATCTGAACTATTTTGACTTAGGATTACATAATTTGCAAATGTGTCTTCAAGATAGCATTGACAACTGACATATAACACCCCCATGCAGATGATATTGGCAACAGTTGCAGGGAGGGAAGGTTCTCTTGTTGCTTGAATAGAGGCGTGAAAGCATGAAAATGATCTTTTGAAATGAGAAGTGTAAGGTTACATTTACAGCTTGTGTGTGCTTGATGAATTTAGCAGACAGACCACCCATTTAAAAACTGGCATACTTTCCTTGCGAGAATATTAATTTGACAAAAGTTTGGGTTCCATTCCCTTTCCTCGTGATACCATTTGCATGTGGTTTTGAAAGCATATGGCACAGATCCATCTTACTGATCTCAACCAGAGTTTAGAATAATAATTTGATTTTAGAGCAAATTTTTTCTTCAAATTACATTTTTTTTGTAAAGAAAGCCATTTTACAGGGATAATCCCAAGAATTTGAGTGTAAATCTTGGATAAATATCAGCTAATTTCTCCTGTTCAGTTAATTATTGAGCTATTTTTCATTGCACCGGTCCTTGGATCCCATCTCAATCATCTCAAAGAAACTATGTATTGAAGAAACATGAGGCTGGACTGATCCTGTTGTGCTCCTGGGCTCCAAGGAAATTGATTATATTACCAATACTGATAGAAAACATAATTCACTAGCTTACCATTAACTCTTTTATCATAGAGATAATTCGTCGTCATCATGGCTATCCCTCGAGATCGAGGATGATGATCTACGTTCCGTTGTTTTTATGGACTCTCAGGTGGCTTATAAGTCCAATCTTGGCTTTGAAGGTTCTTCGGCATTCAGGACAGGTAATTCCAGATGGGTGACGTTTCGGGTCGAGACCCTTCTTCAGACTCAAGTCAGAGTCTGAAGAAAAACTGCCTTCTTCAGACTCTGACTTGAGTCTGAAGAATGGTCTCGACCCGAAACATCACCCATTCCTCCTCTCCAGAGATGCTGCCTGTCCCGCTGAGTTACCCCAGCTTTTTGTGTCTATCTTCGGTTTAATCCAGCATCTGCAGTTCCTTCCTTCACTTATCTTCACTCTCCTCTGGACCATCTCTATGGCATGAACTCAAGCGTCGAGCTGCTGTTCATCGACTCGTTCTCAGCGTTCAACACTATCTTCCCCTCCAAACTCATCATGATCTCCAAGACCTGGACTTCTGCATCTCCCTTTGAAATTAGTTTCTTGACTTCCTCATTGGCAGACCTTAATCAGGTTCATGAAGAATTCTATGATCAAATGTGGAGCCAGAGCAGCAGATGAGTGCAGTCTAACACTCAATACCAGAGCCAACTGACAGCCTATAATCCCGGCAAATCATTCTCCCTGTGGCACTTGCTTCTGTCTACTTTTTGGAGAACATAGTAGTTCCTTTATCCATTGGTAGATAGCATTGCAATGTCAATAGTGCTTCAAATTGCCGCATGACAGATAATGGCCACTACTGCCTGAAATGATCTCAGGAGGTTCAACGCGATGGTGACCTTCATCCTTTATATCTGAGGAGTTCAGGCTTGAGGTCTTTCTGTAGAGGTGATTAGTTTCCATTACCACTGACATTGAAACCTTTAGCCTTTGCATGCGTTAATTCATGGACACCTTGAGGAGAGGAACCTAGCCCACAGAAAAGTTTTGAGTGCTGGGAAGATCGGTTCTTCAGAGATTTTACACGGCAAGCCATCTTTGCAATCTGTTTCACTCACCCTGTTGTCATTTGTACTGAAAGCTCAGGAGGCCTGGATTGAAGCGTACACGTGTAGCATTGAAAAGGAAAATACGTGATCTTAGTGTTCACCAGTGTTTGGCATTACATTTTATCCAAAATATTTTTGTCTTTTTGTGCTATTGGATGCTTACCTGTCACTGACTCACCAACAAATCTGCAAGTGAGTGATGATTTAAGTGTTTCAGTGCATGTCCCTTGCTCGTCAAACCACCTTCTCTATGTGGTGAACACTGAGTATTTGAAGTGCATTTTAGATTTAGTTCACTGGGCAATTTCCAATGACGGTGTTTGATGGTGGAGTTGAGAGTTATGGTGGAGATGATGGTGAATATCAATTGAAAGATTAAACGAGAACTTACCGTTTGAAGTTTGATCTTTATTTTATGAGAAGTTGAAGTGAGGGATTACGCGAAGAGCCCGCCAGCCCGCATGCGCGTCAATCTTCAAA
Source organism: Malacoraja senta (assembly GCA_038087875.1). Taxonomy (NCBI): domain Eukaryota; kingdom Metazoa; phylum Chordata; class Chondrichthyes; order Rajiformes; family Rajidae; genus Malacoraja; species Malacoraja senta. Next base: position 286,704,131 of record CM075977.1, on the reverse strand, counting down.
GTAGCTGTATGACACCACAGAATAGTTGCTGACCTAAGCTATAGGAAGATTAACGAGCTAGAACTACTGAATGATCTTTATGAGAATAGGGTTGGAAGTGGAGGGCACGTAATCCCTCACTTCAACTTCTCATAAAATAAAGATCAAACTTCAAACGGTAAGTTCTCGTATAATCTTTCTATTTTATTTCGAAATCACGTGAGTGACTATGTGAAGACTTCAAAGCTCTGTGGTTTCATGCAGTGACACAATCTGTGTGTGTAACACTTAAACAGATAAGCCATTAATGGTAGGAAAAAACATGAGTTCTTAATATCATGATGCTAACGCATACATGGCCAATGTTCTTAACTGGACCGTAGTCCCAATAGACTGTTGAGTTAGACAACAACTCATGCAACACTGTGCAGAATTCTATCTGCAAATATCCAGACATATTCCAGCAAATTTTATAATTTACTAGACCAAGTGCAGACCCGCTTGGTCTGTTTCCCCAACACGGGGGGGGGGGGGTCCGGGTGCTGCGGTTTCACACGCACACTAACCAACCCCCACACACACACAGGGTGAGGAGGGGGTAGATGGGGGTTGAGATGGGGGAGAGGGAGTGGAGGGGGAAGTGGGGGAGAGAGGGGGGAGAGAGGGTGAAGAGAGAGGAGGGGAGAGAGAGGGAGAGAGAGAGGGGGAGAGAGAGGGTGGGAGAGAGTGGAGGGGAGAGAGGAATTGGGGAGAGAGGAGGGGAGAGAGAGGGGGAGTGGGGAGAGAGGCAGGGAAAGAGAGGGAGGAAGGGAGAGGGGGTTGGAGGAGGGGAGAGGGGGGTTGGTGGGTAGAGGGGGTGGAGGAGGGGAGAGGGGGGTTGGAGGAGGGGAGAAGGAGGGTGGAGTAGGGGAGAGAGGTGTGGAGGAGGGGAGTGGAGGAGGAGAGAGGGTGGGGGGCAGAGGGGAGGGGGAAGAGGGGGGATGGGGAGAGGAGGGAAGGGGGAGAGATAGAGAGAGAGAGAGGAGGGGAGAGAGAGGGGAGAGAGAGGGGAGAGAGAGAGAGAGAGAGAGAGAGAGAGAGAGAGAGGGAAGGAGAGGGAGGGGGAGAGGGAGGGGAGGTAGGGCGGAAGAGACAGAGGGGAGAGAGACAGAGGGAGAAGAAACAGAGGGAGAGAGAGAGGGGGGAGAGGGGAGAGGGGGGGAGGGTGGAGAGAGGGAGTGAGATAGGGGAGAGAGGGAAAGAGAGAGGGAGGGAGAGGGGGAGAGAGAGGGAGGGGGAGGGAGGAGAGATAGAGAGGGAGGAGGGGAGAGATAAAGAGAGAGGGAGGGAGGGAGAGGGAGAGAGATAGGGGAGAGAGAGAGAAGGGAGAGAGAGAGAGAGAGAGAAAGAGAGGGGAGGGAGAGGAGTGAGGGGGAGAGGGGGATAGGGGGAGAGGGACAGAGGAGGGGAGAGAGATGGAGGGGAGGAGAGGGGGATAGAGAGGGGTGGGAGGAGGAGGGTAGGAGAGGGAGATGGGTGAGGAAAGGGTGATGGAGAGTGGAGGGGAGAGGGGTGGGGTAGGTGGAGGAGAGAGGGTGGGTGAGGGGGGTGTGGGGGAGGGAGGGTGGTGAGGGATGGGGGGAGGGAGCGGAGGTGGAGATGGGGGGAGGGGAGAGAGCGGGAAGAGTGTGGAGTGAGGGGGAGAGGGGTGGGGGGAAGAGGGGTAGAGGCAATCCATCTATCTACCCCCATCCCTATCACCCCCCACTCCTCTCCCTCTATTCCCACATTCGTGATCACGTGCTTGACCACAGGCGGTAGATGGGGAGAGGGGTGAGGAGAGGAGGAGATGTAGAGAAGGAGGAGAGTGGGGTGATGAGAGAGGTGTGGGGAGAGAGGGGTGAGGGAGAGGGGGGGATAGAGGCGTGAGGAGAGATGAGGAGAGAGGGGTGAGGATAGAGGGGTGAGGAGGGAGGGTGAGGTGAGAGGGGTCAGGAGAGAGGGGTGAGGAGAGAGGGGCTGAGACGGGGGGGGAGGGAGGGAGCAGGAGAGAGGGGGAGAGAGGAGTGAGGAGGGGTGAGGAGAGAGGGGTGAGGGGAATAGGGAATAGGAAAGAGGGGCAAGGACAGAGGGTGAGGTGAGATGGGTGAGGGAGAGAGTGGTGAGGAGAGGTGAGGAGAGAGGGGTGAGGAGAGAGGGGTGATCATGCGCTTTGACACAGGCGGCCGGTAGACGGGGAGAGGGGGTTGGAGGGGAGAAGGAGGGTGGAGGAGGAGAGGGAGGGTGGAGAGGGGAGGGTGGAGAGGGGGTAGAGAATAAAGAGGGAGGGTGGAGGGGGGGTAGAGGGGGAGAGGGGAAGAGTGGGGGAGGGTGAGGGAGAGAGGGTG
>CM075977.1:286604220-286701586 GCA_038087875.1 Malacoraja senta | reverse complement strand
GAGGGAGCGAGAGGGGAGTAGAAGGGAGAGGGAGATAGGGGGGAGAGAGAGGGGTGGGGGAGGAGCGGAAGCGAGGGAGAGGGGGTTGAGGAGATGGAGATGGAGAAGGGAGTAGAGAGGGGTGGGGGTGGTGGAGGAGAGAGGGGTGGGTGAGGGGTGGGGGGAGAGTGTGCTGAGGATGGAGAGGCGGAGGGAGAGGGGGGGAGAGGGGGAAGGTGTGGAGGAGGCTGGAGGGGGGGGGTAGGGGAAGTCGATCTATTCCCCACCCTATCACCCCCACTCCTCTCCCTCTATTCCCACACTCGTGATCACGCGCTTTGACACAGGCGGTAGATGGGGACAGGGGTGAGGAGAGGAGGAGATGGAGAGGAGGAGGAGCAAGGGGTGATGAGAGAGGGGTGGGGAGAGAGGGGTGAGGGAGAGGGGAGAGAGGGGTGAGGAGAGAGGGGTGAGGGGAATAAGGAATGGGGGGAGAGAGGGGTGAGGAGAGAGGGGTGAGGGAATAGTGAATGGGGAGAGAGGGGGGAGGAGATAGGGAGGAGATAGGGGGAGGAGAGGAGGGGGGAGAGTGGGGTGAGGAGAGAGGTGGAGAGAGGAGGAGAGAGGAATGAGGAGAGGGTGAGGAGAGAGGGCTGAGGAGAGAGGGGTGAGGAGAGAGGGGGAGAGAGGAGTGAGGGAGAGAGGGGTGATCACACGTGTAAACAGGCACCTGAGACTGTATGATTTAAACACATCTTTAATCAGCACTGTAACTGCAGCGTTTGAAAACAACATGTTGTCAGTATATCCTAGCTGCTCAGACTGACGGTGCTGGGAATAGGCGTTAGTATAGTGTTATAGTGGGTGGAGTTAGTGATGCTGGCTTATGTGTGATTGGTTCACATGCATCATCAATCTACATCCTTCCCCCTAAAGATTAAATGTGGAAAGGAAGTGTATTAAACATACTCGCCATACCTGTCTGGTGGTCTACTAACACGGCCCGAGCGCGTGCGGACCCAACCATCCCCCCCCCCCCCACTCACCTGAAGGATTAGACGGAGAGGCTGGAGGTGAAAATTGCACGGGAGAGGCTTGTGGTGACCGAAAGGGAAACATGCGGTAGGTGAAAGCTCGTGGTTAGTGGAGACCGAGGGACGTGGGGGGTGCAAGGCATGCGGGACGGGTGGAGACATTGCGAAAGGCGGCTGGAACTGGAGCGGCGGAGCATAGGGATCAGCAGGCGGTGGTCGGGGGTCCTTCACAGCAAGCAGGTGTTGTCGACTTCTCTGGTATACCGCTCCCCCACAGTCCACAAGGTAGGATCGTGGCTCATCAGTCGGGCGTACAACAGTGCCCAGATGGGAATGTCCAGTTGAAGTTCTTAGACGAACGACCTGGCCCGGCAGTAGAGGCTTGACTGGTCTGCTGGAACTGTCGTATGACCGTTTCTGGATGTCGTGCTTCTCTTGGAGACGTTTCTGGATAGTGGCAGGCTTCAGCACGCGAGGGACCAGCTGCTGTTGTGCGATGGGGACCGGAGACCTCGTCACTCTTGACAGCAGACGCTGTGCTGGTGATCCCAAGGTTCCGTCTCTGGCGATGTTTCTGAGATTCAGGAGATCGAGATAGACATCTGACTTTGAAATGCGCGCTCCCTCCAGCAAGTGCTTGGCGCTTCTGACAGCACGTTCAGCGAGTCCATTACTCTGTGGATACTCGGGACTGCTCGTGACGTGCTGGAAGTTCCATCGGTCTGTGAAAAGCTTGAACATGTGGCTGGTGAACTGCCGACCGTTGTCGGTTCTCAGGATGACAGGAGCGCCAAAGGCTGAGAAGTGTCTTTTCAGCTTCTTGATGACCATCTCAGACATGAGGGAGGTCAGTTGGTCAAGTTCAAACCAGTTAGAAAAGGAGTCGACCAGAACGAGGTAGTGCTTTCCGCACCATTCGAAAATGTCCGCAGCCAGCGACGACCGTCGCTGGTGGAGGTTGTTGCAGAAGGGGTTGCCGCTGCTGATGAGGCGCAAGATTGTTGCAAGTGGGGCTGGAGGCTATGCGGTCCCGGATGTACGTGGCCATTCCAGGCCAGTAGAACAGATCCCGGGCACGTGCAGTGTGGAGTCGGCTCCTGGGTGGCCGCTGTGTACCTCTTTGAAGTATTCGTCTCGTAGCGATGAGGGTATCACTACCTTGTGACCCTTAACGACAACACCATCCTGAACCACCAGTTCTACACGGACCAAGAAGAACGGCTGCACCTCTGTGGGCGTGTCGGATTGTTTGTCTGGCCAGCCTGTTTTGATGATGGAGGAGAGGGTTTGAAGCGTATCGTCAGTGGCAGTGTGCGCAGCCAGGATGCGCAGTTGCTTACTGGAGACGAGATCGACACCGAGAACCGTGAAATTCTCCTGTTCATGGGGGTGTTGTTCGCAAGATGTTCGAGGTGCACGACAGAGTGTGTCAGCGACATGCGTGTTCTTACCCTTTGTGTAGGTAATAGAGAAGTCGTACCGCTACAGCTGCATCATCATGCGCTGCAAGCGAGCTGGCGCGGCATGGATGGGCTTGTTCAGGATTGTCGCCAGTGGTTGGTGGTCCGTCTCGACCGTGAACGTGTTGCCATAGACGAAGTCGTGGAATTTGGAGCAGTCAAAGACGACAGCCAGCAGTTCCTTTTCGATTTGCGCGTAGTGCTGCTCCGTGTCGGTAATGGTGCGAGAGGCATACGCGACAGGTAGTAGGGTGCCATCTTCAGATGGTTGCAAGCAGGCTGCACCGAGCCCAAATTTCGAGTCATCGCAGGTGATCACCACCGGACGTTTCAGGTCGAAAAAAGTCAGGGTCGGTGCACTGGTCAGTTTGGATTTTAAAACATCAAAGGCAACCTGGTGTTGCTGGAACCATGACCATGCAGTGTCCTTTTTGGTCAACTGCTGCAGTGTGGAGCTTAGTTCGCTGAGGTTCGGTATGAAGTTTCCGAGATAGTTTACCATGCCCAGTAAACGTTGCAGGCCTTTCACGTCTGTGGGGGCAGGCATTTCTCTGATGGCAGTAGCTTTCTTCGGATCCGGTTTGAGGCCATCAGGGGTGAAGATGTGGCCGACATAGGAGATCACTGGAATCCTGAACTTGCACTTGTCAAGATTGAGCTTGAGGTTGATCTTGACAGCACGCTCCAAGATGAGCCTGAGATTGTGGTCGTGTTCCGCTGCGTCTTTACCATAGACGAGGATATTGTTGACAATAAAGGCACAAGGTAGGTCCTCGAATAATTGCTCCATAGTTCTTTGGAAGACTTCACTGGCGGAGTTGATTCCGAATGGCATTCTCAGAAACTTATATCTGCCGAATGGGTTGTGCAAATGTGGTGAGGTTTGATGACTTCTTGTCCAGCGGTATCTGCCAGAAAGAGTTCTTTGCAGCTAGGACAGAAAATAGGGTGGCCGTTCCGATCTTTGCCGCAACATCCTCGACTGTCTTCATGGGATGGTGTGGGCGCTTAATGGCAGTGTTCAGGTCTTTGGGATTGATGCACAGGCAGATTTCATTTTTTCCCTTCTTGACTGTGGCAATCATGGTTGAGACCCAGTCGGTGGGGTCGCTGACTGCTTCAATTACGCCTTTGGAGACCATGTCCTTCAGCATAGAGTGAACCCTGTCAGTCATGGCAAATGGCAATCGGTGCGGGGGTCGGATGACGGGTGTCACATCTGGGTCAGTAATAATCTTGTAGGTCACAGGCAACTTGCCTAGGTGTTGTCGAAGAGATCAGGGAATTCACTCAGCGGGCCCACCAAAGAAATTTGCAGTTTGTGGACGGTTTTGTGAAAGGAAATTAGCCACAGTTCCTGACAGGCACGATTGCCAAGCAGAGTAACTGAATTAAAGTTCAACCCATAGAAGGTCAATTCCTTCGTTGTTTTCTTTAGTACACATTTCAAGTTGGTTTTGCCCAAGGGAACCAGCACCTCCCCTCCAAAAGCATGTAAAGTGGATTTGTCCTTGATGAGTGGCTCGTTAGCTCTAATCTTGTTAAAGAGTTTGTTTGACATAGTGTTGACCTTCGCCCCCGTGTCTAATTTCGCACCAAAATCAACATTGTTTACAGATAGCATCACTGTTGGATCAGAATTCTTGGCAGCAGCATGCTGTAACGTGTAAACAGTCGGGTTGTCTTGCGAGTTAATTGGGCTGTATTCAGGGGCGGTTTCGAGCTAGAATTGGGGAGGCAGTGTGTTGCTGTCTCGTTGCAAAAAATTGAGATTAGACTTGGTGCTGGGCTCATTCTTTCCTCGGGCCCGATTTGCAGCCCGACAGACAGAGGCAAAGTGATTTAGCTTTTTGCATGCCTTCCGAGGGCGGGGCAGGCTGATTGTCTGTTGTGTAGATAACTGCAGTTAGGACATCAATTCGGAGGACCGCTGTGAACTGCTTGACTAGCTTGGTCATAAATCGGCTGTTATCTGTGTATGTTCGCTGCCTAGTGAGGCCCGTCAGATTGATGGTTTTGGTTTCATGCGAACTGTCTATGGGGATCGAAAAGTTAGGCGGTTCTGCATGCATGCACAGCTTCATCGAGCGTTAAATCTGGCCGTCTCAGGAGCTCTGATCTGAGCTTTTGATCGGTAATGCCATTCAATAAAATGTCCCTCGTTAACTGATCAGTCAACTGATCAACCGGCATATCCTGGAATCGGTGAAGCTGGGCTAAATACATCAAGTCTGAAATAAATGAGTCAACTCGTTCCCCGGGGAGCTGACGACGAGAGAAAAACCTTGCCCTGTCCAAAATGTGATTTGAGGGCAGGTCACAGATCTGGCTTAGTTTACACAGCAGGACATTAGGGTCAGTAGGAGATTCCGCTGGGTAATTACCTGGTCGTTGGCATCACGGATAGCCAGAGAATAACGGAATGTACTGGATCAATGAAGGGCATCTGGGCCCGCAAGGTTGAGCAGGAGAGAGGCCTTGACAGCATCTGGTTCATTTCGGTGTGCAATGTTCATGTAGTGCTGGTAATCAATTTCAAACGTGGCCCAGGGTTCGCTGATATCCGCATCAAAGACAAGACGGTCAGGCTTTCGACAAGAAGAAGCCATCGTAATGTAAAGCAAAACTCACAATTCTGACGCCATGTAAATAGCACCTGAGAGTGTATGATTTAAACACATCTTTAATCAGCACTGTAACTTGGCAGCGTTTGAAGACAATATGTTGTCAGTACATCCTAGCTGCTCAGACTGACGGTGCTGGGAATAAGCGTTAGTATAAGTGTTATAGTGGGGTGGAGTTAATGATTCTGGCTATGTGTGATTGGTTCACATGCATCATCAATCTACAACACGCTTCAACACAGGCGGCGGGCGGCGGGGCCGGGGCTGGAGCAAAGGCAGATGTAAATGGATTCCACTTATCGATTGGCCATCTGTGAGGGATGGCATTGTGACATCACAGAATGGAAGGTGCTGCGACACCAGATGGGGGGGGGCTGGGGCTGGAGCAAAGGCAGATGTAAATGAGATCCATTGCAATTGGACATCTGTGAGCATTGGGCATTGTGACATCACACGGTGGAATGTTCATCAACATTCTATGGGTGAGAAGCTGTTTGATTTTTTTTAACATTTTGAATTTTTTAAATGCTTACCGAAAAATCAGTGAAAGGATGAACCAAATGTTCTAATTTTCAAAACGTGGAGGAGGAAAAACTATACAGGGATATGTAAACATTTCTCCGTTACGGCAAAGGGTAAATTCACAAACAGCTTAAATGAATTTTCGCGAAATAAAACCCCTTCCAAACCAACAAACCAACGAACGAGAGTTTTAATAGTTATAAGATAAGATAAGATAAGATTAACCTGCACTATGTAAACCTCATGCTGTATGATGAAAGGGAAAATCCATTCTATTGGTGGCTAATTAGCCATCAGCAATATCTTGAGACTATTGAATAACAAAAGAACTATCTTCCATTTCATAGGTACTAGCAACTGAGTGCACTTGTATACCTAATGACATCCCTGATCTCTGCTCTGGTGGGTATGCTGTCAACCTCAAATGTACGCAATCCTGCTCATTTGCTTTTGAGATTATTTCTATAACAAGCCTAAGCCAGAGATTGAGTAAAGGCTGTATTCTTTATGCTGAGATCAGTTGCTGAAAGGATAATCATCTTAAGATACTGGTCCCATTAGGAAAAATACAGGAATATTTGCATAACAATTTACTGATATACATCGCACACTACAATGAGTGTAGGCTATTAGAGTGGTCAAATAAAAGACACCCTGCATGACGTTAGAGAATAGTGGGTGAATAACCAATCATTTATTGTCCCACTTATGGTACTACAGAAAATGATACAGCAGCACAAGCAATGTCAATTGTGCTATCACATAAAAGCTTCTCTAGGCTCAAACTGGAAGGCACACAAACGTCTGTTACTTCCATTTAAAATTGACTCACATATGTTGTTCACAAGCTTCTCATACAATCGTGCAGAGCTGGCTGCCCGAGAAGACAGGCTGCCCCAGCCGTCACTCGTGACTGAGTAAATAAGAGTTGCTTCAGCTGCCTACCATGGCGTGATTGAATAGGCAAATTGGTACTGTTAAATTTCATGTTGCCTCATTTGTAATATCGCAAAAGATATCTACCGACAACCCATAAGTTTTATCAGCTGCAATTTTTGCATATTACCTAAAACCCGATGACATAATGCCCTTTGATCTGAGAAGGGCAGCATAGGCTTTCACCACTAGCTTTGTTATCAAAACAGCAGAATATGTGCCATATGTGTATAGATATGACAGAGTATGCAACTACAAGATCGATTCTCTGAGTCAGTTAAATTGCAGAAACCCAATCTTCCATCTTAAACTGGGTAAGTAAACCCATAATCCGATTAGTCAAATGCTAACCCGATTCGGCCTGCACCATATTTCTGTAATCTTGAGAAGTATCAGAAATATACCCCTCTAGTCCTTGGCCAGACCACTCAACCTCGGATGAGCTGTCACTGATTGCACTCGGAACCCCTGTTCCTCTATTGATCCTACGGACGGAAATTTTTGACTTTCGCGGAAGATGCATTATCTAGTTATTCATACATTTCGCTGATAACATATAATCAGCAGCTAATGACTAGAGCTGAAACCACAGTCTCCCTTAGATGTGGGAATACGAGTTCCCTGTCAACTCTTGACTAAGAGTCACCACAAATACGCAGCGTTTTCCTTCAGAGTGGAAATTAGTATATAATGCAAGGCTGAATCAGGAATTACCTCGCAGTCCTTTGACTGAAACCACATGTGTAAGTCGCCAGAATGCACAACACAATCTCTTCGATCTGCCACTCAATCAGGAATACTGGTATTGAGAGCCTATGGATTATTATAAATACATTGTTGATTCACAACATGAACCTGCAGGTCAGATAATTATATTATATGCCAGACGAGCTCCCTGCTGCTAACTACATGTCCCAGAGAGGATGGCAATGATGATTCCAATGAACCAGCAACTCTACTAACTGAGGAGAAATAAACCATATGTTGAGAAATACTTCAACTACGTCATTCTATTGAGCAGTCTGATAACCTCAATCACAGATGATGAGGCAGTGCTTCCCTGGTCACTATGACCCCTATGGCCAGCCAGTTCCATGATGGTCTACCCTGAACCAGGGTAACCAAACTGTTCCTACTTGGAACTTACAGAAGTTACTATGCAAGGCACCCTGCCAATGTCTCTACATCAACCTGATCTATCCGAGAGACAGTGAAAATGACTAGACAGCCCATGCTGGCAGTAAACCCAACCTGGGCCGACAGACTGCTCCATTTTGGAGTTTACGGAGGTTAATAACGAGACCTTACTTACCAGCTTCTCTGACCCCGGGTCGATTTCCTTTGTTGGAGCTTCAGCGAAGTTCCATTTGCAGACCCTGTCTGTCATGCTTGTCATTTCTGTTGAACAGCTGATGCCGCTGGCCAACTCCTCTTGTAGTGGCTTGTCCGTCCCCGAGGGAACAGCAAAATTTAGAGGCAAGAGCAGGCAGCTCTTCCTTATGCGATTGTCGCACATCATGCATTAAAGCATGGGATTCAGGCACATAGTCATGTTCGGGGTCATGTTCGGAGTCAGATCCATACTGATCTCTGACACTCTCTTGGGAGTGGGAGAAATATTGCACCCCGAACCAGGCGTTGCCATATGCGTATGCCTCGGACTGCCTGTGCATGCTTCCATAACACAGAGCCTATTTTGTGACACCATCTTCGATAGTCGTTCGGGTGGGAGGAATATTCCAATCCTGAAACCAGGGGTACCTACAGGCATATGACTTGAACTGCCTGTGCATGCCTCCGTAATACGGAGCTTAATATGTATGGCACCATCTCCATCACTTCATACATCCGAGTGGAGGATTTATGCAACCCTGAACCTGGAGCTGCCTCAGGCATGTGTGCATATACTTTGGCACCATCTCCATCACTCCGTTCATCCGAGTGGGTGGAATATTGCAACCCTGAACCAGGAGCTGCTTCAGGCGTACGTGCATATACTTTGGCACCATCTCCACCACTCCTTTCATCAGAGTGGGAGGAATATTGCAACCCTGAACTAGGAGCTGCTGCCTGACATGCCTTCATAACACCGAGCATTTCTTGTGCCATCATCTGATTCATGAGATGTTCTAATTGAGACAAACGCCCAATCACATCTGCCATAGATGTCCCAAATCATCCGACAAGACTTGTCCCACAGACTTGGCTATGACTTTGCCCCGACTCGGGGTTGTCAGGCTGCTCCCTTCATCAGCCGAACCGGGACTAGCTGTGCAGATCGGTGCTCTGTTGGTATCATCATTATACTTACCAGACAGGTTGCACCTGCTAGTGACTCCAAGTGCTTGCTCTCTTCTGGAGCCCCAACGGAGTATTACAGGGAAGGACTGGAGCGCCTCTGGCCCCCATATGCACTAGACAGAGTGGGAGAATACTGAAACCGTGCCAGGTGTTGTCATAGGCAATTACGTTCATATGATTAAATGACGCCTATCCCCATTAAATCAGAGATTCAACTGCTTTATCGATATGCACATGGTTGGAGTCTCTTATAAAAGAATCTTCAACAGTCCCCTCTAGTGACCGGAAATTAAGGGCCTGTCCCACGGGCATGCGACTCCATGCGGCAAGCGCGACCTAACCGCGCTTGCAGTGCGGGGGCCGCGCGGAGGTCGCGGGGCCGGTCCCACTTCGATCGCGGGAGCCGTATGGAGTTGTGCGGAGCTGGTCCCGACATCGCGCGGGGCTCTGAAAAACTGACACTGTTCAAAAATTCCGTGCGGCAACGGCCAGCCGCCCCGCAGCCGCATCGAGGCCGTGAGTGCCGCATCGACGGCCGTGCGCACCGCCTTGACGCCAGACGCAGCCGCATCGAGGCCGTGCGCACCGCCTCGACGCCAGACGCAGCCGCATCGAGGCCGTGCGCACCGCCTCGACGCCAGACGCAGCCGCATCGACGGCCGTGCGCACCGCCTCGACGCCAGACGCAGCCGCATCAAGGCCGTCGCCGCCTCGAGGCGCACCGCCTCGTCATCGTACGCACCGTCTTGATGGCACTCGACCTCCGCGCGGCCCCCGCTTCCGATTTGGTGGCGCTTGCCGCATGCAGCCGCATGCTGGTGGGACCGGCCCTATACGGGGATCACTCGACCTCCGCACGGCCCCCACTTGCGGTTAGGTCGCGCTTGCCGCATGGAGTCGCATGCCCGTGGGACAGGCCCTTTACCATGACACCACCAGGTGTAGCTCCCACAGGTGTCTGATAGGCACAGCTCAAAAAAGGCTTCCTAAGCCTGGAGCTCTGGGCTGCGTTGGCAAATCCAATTTTCACTACACCATTGGTGTATGTGATAATAAATGTCCTTTGTAAATATCATTTTTAACATAAACTTTATTGGCATGATGAGATATATCGTTATATTGCCAAAGAATTAAACATGACTTTAGAATGCTGTTGACTACGATAGTCACAAACGTGACCGAGTGGCAACTGTTATTAATGCCAACTCTATTGATAGCCGCCCAAATATAAAGCATACATGCTGCTGCAGCATAGCTGAGTCCCCTCAGCTAGCAGTAACAATGTTTAAAATTGTTCGGTGCTACGGCAGCTGAGCTTACCTTACACTTTGCCGAGGCTAATTTAAAAACTCACCGGCTGCTGCAAACCTCCTGCAGCGATAGTAGCCCTGGCTGCCGGCAGCCGCAATTTATGAATCCTAGCTCCTTACGGAGCCCCACGGCTGCCTCCAAATCTGGCTGCCTGGTCCCGTATGGAGCTCTGATGTCGGCAGCAATGACTTATCCCAGTTCCTATGGAGCCCCACGGCGGTCTCCAATTTCGGCCGCCTGCTCCTGTGCGGGCTAGAACGCGGCAGCCGCAATCCCAGCTCGTATGGAGCCCCACGGTGGTCTACAATTTTGGCACCTGCTCCCATGCGGGGCTAGAACGGCGGCAGCCGCAATCCCAGCTCCTATGAAGCCCCACGGTGGTCTCTAATTTCGGCCGCCTGCCTCCCGTGCGGAGCTCGAACTGCGGTGCAAATTTTTTTTTCTCTAGCTCCTTATGGAGCTTCCACGGCGGCCCAAACCCCGGCCGCCCCCATAGCTACTCTGGGCCCGCTATCGGAGTGACCCGCTGAAAATAAAATGGACTTACCTGCCAGAGCAGTTCGAAACTGCTCCGACTAGACGTATTGACGCGCATGCAGGCTGGCGGGCTCTTCACGTAGTCACCCACGTGACTTCGAAATAAAATCATGCATGCTCCACATTGACAGTGTATTAGTGTCCATATGGACAAGAGCTGCTGATTGAAGTTCTTGTGCTATAAATATTATTGTCAATTTATCTTGTACAAACACTTTTTAAGCAGTATAGAATTTCTTGGCTTATGTCTTATCAAGAGTCAAGAGTGTTTTATTGTCATATGTCCCGTATGGGACAATGAAATTCTTACTTGCTGTAGCACAACAGAATAAGTGAATATGTAAACTTAGTACATAACGGGAAAAAAGAAGAAAAGTTCAATAATAAACAAATATAGTGCAAATAACAAATAATAATATTTGTCTGAAGAAGGGTTTCGGCCCGAAACGTTGCCTATTTCCTTCGCTCCATAGATGCTGCTGCACCCGCTGAGTTTCTCCAGCATTTTTGTGTACCTTCGATTTTCCAGCATCTGCAGTTCCTTCTTTAACATAAATAATAATATAGTCTTTTGCAGTTCAGAGCTCATAGCTTATTCATTGTTGTGTTTAATAGCCTGATGGCTGTAGGGAAGAAGTTGTTCCTGAACCTGGACGTTACAGTTTTCAGGCTCCTGTACCTTCTTCCTGATGGCAATGGTGAGATGAGTGTGTGGCCAGGATGGTGTGGGTCCTTGATGTTTTTGGCTGCCTTTTTGAGGCAGCGACTACGGTAGATCCCTTCGACGGTGAGGAGGTCAAAACCGTTGATGAACTGGGCAGTGGTCACAACTTTTTGTAGTCTTTTTCGTTACTGGACGTTCAAGTTGACGAACCAGGCCACGAATCAACCAGTCAGAATTCTCTCTACCGTGCACCTGTAGAAGTTTAGGATCTTCTTCGACATGCTGAATCTCCGTAATCTCAGGAAGTAGAGTCGCTGATGTGCCTTCTTTACAATTGCATCAGTGTGCTGGGTCCAGGAAAGATCTTCTGATATATGCACGCCCAGGAATGTGAAGTTATTGACCCTTTCCACCATCGTCCCGTTGATATAAACAGGATTGTGGGTCCTCATCCTTCCCCTACCAAAGTCCACAATCAGTTCTTTGGTCTTACTGATGTTGAGAGCCAGGTTGTTGTGCTGGCACCATTTGGTCAGTCGGTCGATCTCATTTCTATACTCTGACTCGTCCCCATCTGTGATTCGTCCAACCACACTGGTGTCGTCGGCGAACTTGATGATGGAGTTCGCATTATGTCCGGCTAAGTAGTCATGGGTATGGAGTGAGTAAAGCAGGGAGCTGAGCACGCAGCCTTGAGGTGCTCCTATACTAATTGTTACTGAGAATTAAGTGTTTCCTCCAATTCGAACAGACTGTGGTCTGTGGATGAGGAAGTCAAGGATCCAATTGCAGAGGGTGCACCCTGAGAGTTTAAAACTTGTTTTAAAAAGAGCTACAGTTAAAGAGCAACATTTGCAACTTACTTTGCACCATGGCTGCACGGTGGCGTAGCGGTAGAGATTGCTGCCTTACAGTGCTTGCAGCGCCAGGGACCCGGGTTTGATTCTGACTATGGGCGTTGTCTGTACAGAGTTTCTACATTCTCCCCGTGACCGCGTGGGTTTTCTCCGAAATCTTTGGTTTCCTCCCACACTCCAAAGACATACAGGTTTGTTGGTTAATTGGCTTGGTAGAAATGTAAATTGTAAATAGTGTTAATGCGCGGGGATCGCTGGTCGGTGCAAACTCGGTGGGCCAATGGGCCTGATTCCGCGCTGTATCTCTAAACTAAACTGAAGTACGGGGAAACCATTTTATCATTATGGTCCTCGGACAGATTTACCACTTAAGTTGTAATTATGTTTTTGTTTTGATGCACATCTGAAATCACTTCATTGCAAAACCAAAGCAATAATTTCACTAATCAGTAATATTGGAATCAACAAGGTCCTTCTGTTTGGAGAATGATACAACGCTGTATTTAATAGTTTTCTAATGTATTGTAAGACAGCTGTTATCCTAGAAAATAATTATCTGTTTCACTGATTATTTCCAAAAAGAAATATATGGCATGCTGATCTTGTTTGCTTAAAAACTTTTGCCAACAGGGCATACCAATAACTTGTCATTTTTAGGCTGCATTCCACTTTTTTCACTTGTGATTGCTGAGCCACCAGCTGGATAGTTTATTAATGTCTTATATAAAGTCGTGTAATGACAAATAACAGTAAAATGTTGGCAGGAATGTTGGGCATCTGACTGATCTTATCTGGCATAGTTCACTGCTTACTGAAATACATTGTCTATGTAATACTACCAGGCACTTGGTGCTGCTAGGCCTGTTTTTCAAGTGTCCAATTTTTGATCCCAAATTCTGTGTAAAGAATCACAAAATATGTTGGGTGGGTGAAGAAACAACCATAGGCATAATCCTTCTTTTATGGAGGAGAGTCTTGGAGATGGAGCTCTCTTTTGATATATTTGGCAGGGGTTGGATTACCTTCTTTAAATAAATTATTTTAAAAGTTATTTTTTCTGAAAATATTTGCACCATGCAGTAATTATTGTGTTGTGCATGAAATGGATATTGAGAGTTGTCAGGCAAATTCACCTGTGTCTGAGCTTATCAGCGAGTTCGATATTCCGACTGCGCATGTCCAGGTCAAAGGTCACTATGCATAAACAGTCCTGGAAAGCAGTGAAGCAGTGGACCTTCATTTCTTCTGTTTTTTCCAGCTTTGATTCTTCTAGGTAAGTAAATACTGCTTGTATTTATTGTTTCTTTGTTAAAGCTAAGATTATTTTGTTGTTTTTATCGCTTTATTATGCTTTGATGAGTGAGCGAGATTGCGCTTGTCCATCGTCGGTGTCGGGTCTGTTGAGTTGCTGCCGGGCCGTCCCTGACCCCTCCCGGGTGTCTCGTCCCTGTCCGGGGGCGGCCGGAGGTGTCGGGCCGGCGCGGGAAGGAGGCTGAGTCGCCGCAGCGCTTTGTGTGTATGGCTGGTGCTTGGCTTTCGCCGGCGCCGGGGGGATTAACTGGCGGTCCCCGGCCCGTCGGGGAGTGAGGTTGGGCTGGAGTTGGCGTTTATTCTCCACGCTGGCTGTGGGCCTGGGGCCGCTGGTGTCGTCGGTCACAGCCAGCGTGGTGAAGAAGCGCCAACCCCAGCTCAACTCCCGCCGGGCCAACCGACAGCCACAGACTGACGACACCAGCCAGTGTGGAGAAGCAGCGCCAACTCCAGCCCACCTCACTCCCCGACGGGCCGGCGACCGCCAGCTACCCCCCCCCCCCCCCCCGGCGCCCTGCCGAAAGCAGAGCACGGGCCATACACACAAAGAGCTGCAGCAACTTAGCCACCTCCCTGCGCCGGCTGCAAGCCCAGCCCGTCACCTCCGGCCGCCCCCGGACAGGGACGAGACACCTGGGAGGGGACAGGGATGGCCCCGCAGCAACTCAACAGACCCGGGCCCGAAACCGACCATGGACGAGCACATTCTCGCTCACTCACCAAAGCATAATAAAGCAATAAAAACAACAAAATAATCTTAGCTTTTAACAAAGAAACAATAAATACAACTATTTCTAGTGGCTAGTGGAGTCAAGGGATATGGGGAGAAGGCAGGCATGGGTTATTGATACGGGACGATCAGCCATGATCACAATGAATGGTGGTGCTGGCTCGAAGGGCTGAATGGCCTCCTCCTGCACCTATTTTTTATATTTCTATGTTTCTATGTTTCATAGTTTGAAAGAAGTATTTTCTTACCTAGAGGAATCAAAGCTGGAAGAAATTAAGGTCCACTGCTTCACTGTTCCACTGCTTTCCAGCAATGTTATGCATGCGCAGTCGGAAGCAGTCGGAATACCGAACTCCCTTATTCCTGCTCTTGCAATCAAGCATATTTGACCTTTGTAGTAAAGATCACTAGATTGCAATCTAGACATGGAAATCCTTACATCCACAATCTGTAGACATTGAATTCAACTAATCTGGTGAAGCATGTTAGCTGAGCTCATATCAAGAGCTTTTTGCTCAGCAGCGCATCTCATCAGCGCACCCTATTGTCATCAGTCAGCTCTTTTCCCACTTATATGTTTGTATATCAGTCTTTTTCATTGTTATTGATTCTTCTGATGTGCCATGGGCACCCACATAGGCCCTAGTTATGCCTGCCTTATTGTCGGTTACGTCAAACACTTCTTGATCCAAACACTCCCTGACACCACCCCCCAACTCTTTCTCCATTACATCAATGACTGTATTCGTTGCCTCCTGCACCCATGCAGAACTTGTCGCTTTCTCAACTTTACCACTAGGTTCCACCTTGTCCCCAAATTCACTTGGACTATCTCTGACACCTCTCTTCCCTTTCTGAATTTCTCTGTCTCCATCACAGTGAACAGGCTATCGACTGACATTTACTATAAACCCACGGACTCCCACAGTTATCTGGACAACACCTCCTCCCACCCTGCCTCTTGCAAGGACATCATGCCCGACTCTCAATTTCTCCGTCTTCAACGCATCTGTTCGCAAGATTTGATTTTCCACTCTAGGACACCCACAAAGTCCTTTTTCTTCAATAAACGTAGTTTCTCCCCTGCTGTTGTGGATGAATTGCTCCCCCATGTCTTCTATGTGTCCCACAGTTCTGCTCTTGCCCCCTCTCCCTCTAGACGGTACTAGGATAAAGTACCCAGGTCCTCATCTTTCACTGCACCAACTTCTGCATCCAACACATTCTCTGACATTTCCGTCACCTGCAATGTGATCCCACCACTAGTCACAGCTTCCCATCCCCATCCCTTTCCGCTTTCTTAGAAACAACTCCTTCCGCATCTCCTTGGTCCACTCATCCCTTCCCACCCAGGTAATTTCCCTTACAATCGCAGGAGATGTAACAACTGTTCCTACATCTCCTCTCTCCATCTAAGGACCCAATCAGTCCTTCCAGGTGAGATAGAAGATCACATGCACCTCTGCTAACCTCATTTACTGCATTTACTGCTTTTAATGTGGCATCCTTTACATCGGCAAGACCAAACGTAGAATAGGCGACTGTTTCGCTGAACCCTCAGGTTTTGTTTGCCAAGACATACAAGATCTCCCAGTTGATTTTAACTCCTCTTCCCATTCCCATACTAATCTTTCTGTTCTGGGCCTCTCCACTGCCAGATTGAGGCTATGTGCAACTGGAGGAACAGCAACATATTTACCGCTTAGGTACAGTACCCTTCTACGACAAGGTGAGAAGGAATGCTACATATCACTCTGCAGGCTGAGAGCTTAATGTGGACACTGTTTACACTGAAGGTTTACATTCCTTCTTCAAGCAGAAGTAAGTTACCTTAGCTAAAAAGGAAGGGGAATGGAGATGTAGGGAAGCAGGAAGGCAGAAGCTTCTTGAGCATGTGTGGTGTAACAATTATTAGCAGAATGCGAATAGAAGTGAAGAAAGGGGCTGTGGACATAATGAAGAAATTCTGAGGATTCCCCTTGACAGATCTTACAAGATATTTCTTTTTAACATTGGCCATTATTGAAGTGAAATTTGCTCCAAATGAAGGTCTCTCTGGCAACCACCTGCTATTATTGCCCAGGAGGATTGGTGTGGCCTTCTTATATGCAGGCTTTGCTGTAGGTAATATTGTTTCACATCTTCTCCAACCAAACCTCGGAGCACACTCCCTGCCTTTGCAAATACTAATGCAGCCATGCAACTCGTAAGATAGAAAAAGGCAAACCTGATTAAATGCCAAAAGTCAGTGTGGCAATAGTTGTGTTGTTTTGAAATGAATGATGATAGACTGGTGGATGTTGTTAACATGGACATTTCTGAAGATATTGACAACATCCCTCATGCTGGAGTGCCTGTTCCTGTATTGTGCTGTGTTCAAGTGTGCAAATAGATTGTAATGGATACCACAGGACCTGAACCATTAGCATAAGATCAGGGTCATTGGCTATTATTTTATATTATTAACTGAAAAGACAGTGTGACGTATCCAGGTTTGCTGAAGATAAAACTAGGTGGAAATAATACCCCTGGAAGAACCCTGTCTGTAAATGAATACATCTGGAAACATGCAAGGTTATGCTCTTTGATAGGAAGAGGGTAAACAGGTTGTATAAATGATGAGAAACAAGGTGATGTTAATGTGTAGAAGGGATCTTGGTGTGTTGATTTTTTCTGCAGAGGTTTCTCTCTTCCTCAGGAAACTTGTGATCATTCTGACATTGAGGCTATTCAAGGCTGAGATTACTAGATTTTTGGTCATTGAATGAATTGGAGAATATGGGGGTGAGCTGAGGAAATGGACAGATCGTGTGATCAGTCTTGATGTTATTGAATGGCAAAGCAGGCTTAAGGAATATTGTGACCAACTATTTTGTATGTTTTATGCATGTCTTAAAACATACATGTTTTATGTTTTAAACATAACACATAATGTTGTTAAACATGTTTTAACTTTTAGTGTACTGATGAAATGCCTACAAATTTTGGAAAATGCATTTATTTTTTGATAATATTTTAACAATACTGTAAGAGGTAGAATTAGGGGAACATATTGCCAAGACAATCCAAGGAACATATTGCCAAGACAATCCAAAGTTCTCAGAATGGTTTCCATGGATATTTTGTACCTTTTCCAAACTTTGTAGATTGCAGCCTAGTTTTTATTAGCGTGAGAAACAAAATCATTGGAAATGAAGGGCATGCAAAAATGGTTTAATGTTACTAATGTTCCACAAGTTACCCCTCTGAACAATTAAAAACATAACAAAGCTGTTAGTAGGTTTGATTCTGGGTCAAACTTTGCATATTTTTTAGATTCCATTGGTCTCTGAAAAGCTTTAGGATATGAAGGTGTTGGCAAATGTAATCAATCGTCCCTGGTGTGTAGGAAGGAACTGTAGATGCTGGTTTAAACCGAAGATAGACACAAAAAGCTGGAGTAACTCAGCGGGACAGGCAGCATCTCTGGAGAGGATGAATGGGTGACATTTCGGGTCGAGACCCTTCTTCAGACTGGTTAGGGATAAGTGAAACAAGAGATAGTGAGGGAACTGGAGCAGCAGCTGGATGACCTCCGATCCATCCGGGACGACGAAAGCTTCCTGGACAGGACCTACAGTCAGGTCATCACTCCAAGAGTGCAGGAGTTGCGATGGGTAGAGACGGAAAGAATTGGGGAAGAAACGAGTGCAGGAGACCTCGGTGGAAGTACCTCTTACGAACAGGAGCTGTCGGGGCAGACAACGTTTCCAGTCCGAGTGGCGGACAGGTATGTGACTCGAATCCCAGCGCTGAGACTCGACCGGGGAGACCAACGTCAGGCAGAGCCATAGTGGTGGGTGACTCCATTGTCCGAGGTGTGGACAAGAGATTCTGTGGTGACAGGCGAGACTCGAGGAAGATGTGTTGCTTCGCTGGTGCCAGGGTCCAAGACGTCTCAGACCGACTTCAGAACATTGTCGAGAGGGAAGGGGAGCAGGCAGAAGTAGTTGTGCATGTAGGCACAAATGACATGGGTAAGAAGAGGAAGGAGATTCTGCAACGTGACTATAAAGAACTAGGTAGGAAAAGCAGGACTTCTAGGGTGGTTATCTCTGGGTTGCTTCCAGTACCTCGTGCTAGTGAGGGTAGGAACAGGAAGATAGGGGATCTGAATGAGGCTGAGGAGTTGGTGCAGGGGGCAGGGATTTAGATTTCGAGATCCCTGGATTCTCTTCTGGGGCAGGGGTGACCTGTACAAAAGAGACAGATTGCACCTTAATTGGAGGGGGGTTGCTAGTGCTACATGGGTGGGTTTAAACTAAACAGTGGGGGGGGGGGGGGGGAGGGTTGAGTCAACAACGTGGAAGCGTATGCGTGCAGTTAACAGGATAGAGAGTGTAGGAAAGGTCACCTTTAAATGAACAGGGCAGGGGGATGGGACCCAATGCAAGGAGACAAATGGCCATAAAAGGTCAGAAGCAAAAGGTCGAAGGGAGATAAGAAAAACAAACCTGAAAGTTTTGTGCCTTAATGCGAGGAGCATTCGAAATAAGGTGGATGAATTGAATGCGCAGTTAGTAGTTAAGGGATATGATATAGTTGGAATTACAAATCATGGCTCCAGGGTGACCAAGGCTGGGAGCTAAACATGCAGGGGTATTCGATATTCAGGAAGGATAGATAGAAAGGAAGAGGAGGTGGGTGGCATTGCTGGTTAAAGAGGAGATTCATGCAATAGCAAGGAAAGACATTAGCTTGGATGCTATAGAATCGGTGTGGGTAGAATTGCGAAATAGCCAAGGGCAGATGACACTTGTTGGAGTTATATTCTGACCACCAAACAGCTGTAGGGAGGTTGGGGATAGCATCAAGCAGGAAATGAGGGATGCATGTAGCAAAGGTACAGTGGTTATCAAGGGTGACTTTAATCTACAAAAAAATTGGGCCAATCAAATTGGTAACAGTGCTGAGGAGGATTTCCTGGAATGTATTAGGGATGGGTTTTTAAACCAACTTGTAGAGGAACCAACTAGAGGGCAGGCCATCCTAGACTGAGTATTGTGTAATGAGGAAGGATTAGTCAGCAATCTTGTTGTGCAAGGCCCCTTGGGCAACAGTGACCATGATATGGAGGAATTCTGAATTGGGATGGAGAGTGACACGGTTAATTTAGAGTCTAGGGTCCCAAACATGAATAAAGTAGACTTTGAACGTATGAGGGGAATTGGCTAGGATAGGCTGGCAAATTATACTTAAAGTGTTGACAGTGGAGATACAATGGCAAAGATTTAAAGACCGCATGGATGAACTCCAGAAATTGTTCATGTCTGGCAAAAAATTAAACCGTGGCTGAAAAGGGTAGTGTTAAATCCAAGGAAGAGGCATATAAATTGGCCAGAAGAAGCGGCAAACGAGAGGACTTGGAGAAATTTAGAACTCAACAGAGGAGGACAAAGGGGTTAATTAAGAGGGGGAAAAAGAGCATGAAGCTTGCAGGAAATATAAAAACTGACTGTAAAAGCTTCTTTAGATAT
This sequence comes from Malacoraja senta, assembly GCA_038087875.1. NCBI lineage: Eukaryota > Metazoa > Chordata > Chondrichthyes > Rajiformes > Rajidae > Malacoraja > Malacoraja senta. The sequence continues at coordinate 286,681,804 of CM075977.1, read as the reverse complement.
GTAAAAAGGAAACGTTTAGAAAAGACAAATGTAGGTCCCTTACAGTCAGAGACAGGTGAATTTATAATGGAAAGCAAGGAAATGGCAGAACAGTTCAACGAGTACTTTGGTTCTGTCTTCACGAAGGAAGTCACAAACAATCTCCCGGAAATACTAGGGGACCAAGGATCTAGTGGGAGGGAGGAACTGAAGGGAATCCACATTAGTCAGAAAATGGTGTTAGGTAAACTGTTGGGACTGAAGGCAGATAAATCCCCAGGGCCTGATGGTCTGCATCCCAGATTACTCAAGGAGGTGGCCCAAGAAATCGTGGATGCATTGGTGATCATTTTCCAATGTGCTCTCGACTCTGGATCAGTTCCTGTGGACTGGAGGGTAGCTAATGTAACTCCACTTTAAGAAAGGAGGGAGAGAGAAAATGGGGAATTATAGAACAGTTAGCCTTACATCGGTAGTGGAGAAGATGCTGGAGTCGATTATAGCTGCGCATTTGGAAAGCAGTGACGGGATCGGTCAAAGTCAGTACGGATTTATGAAGCGGAAATCATATTTGACTAATCTTTTGGAATTTTTTGAGGATGTAACAAGTAGAATGGATAAGGGAGAATCAGTGGATGTGGTGTATCTGGACTTTCAAAAAGCCTTCGACAAGGTCCCACGTAAGAGATTAGTGTGCAAAATTAGAGCACATGGTATTGAGGGTAGGGTATTGACATGGATAGACAACTGGTTGGTAGACAGGGAACAAAGAGTAGGAATTAACGGGTCCTTTTCAGAATGGCAGGCAGTGACTAATGGGGTGCCGTAATGCTTGGTGCTGGGACCCCAGTTGTTTACAATATATATTAATGATTTAGATGAGGGAATTACAGTGCCCTCCATAACGTTTGGGACAAAGACACATCATTTATTTATTTGCCTCTGTACTCCACAATTTCAGATTTGTAATAGAAAAAATCACATGTGGTTAAAGTGCACATTGTCAGATTTTAATAAAGGCCATTTTTATACATTTTGGTTTCACCTTGTACAGTAGAAATTACAGCAGTGTTTATACACAGCCCCCCATTTCAGGGCACCATAATGTTTGGGACACAGCAATGTTATGTAAATAAATGTGGTCATGTTTAGTATTTTGTTGCATATCCTTTGCGTGCAATGAAAACTTCTGGTGGCGCTATGGCGACTTGAGACGTGCACCATTTAGCTCCACTCTGCAAAATCGGAAAACGGACGAAAATAAAAAACGGACTGAAGAAAACCACTTATCGGCAGATGCCTGTTGTCACGTAAGTGACGTCAGCAGAAATAGACTCGACTCCGGTATTTTAAATGACCGATAGACGGTACCCAAAAAGGAATCTTCCCACACCTCCTCCTTGAAGACCCAAAGTCATACGGGGGGAAAAACTTCAACTGGAAAGTGAGGACGTTTCTGAAGACTCTGAGGAAGAAGTCTCTACTTTGACTATGGAACAAGAGAAAACATCAAGACAAGCTTTGGTGGAAGATATTAAAGATTTATTGGGTGAAAAACTTGAAAAGCTGGATACGAAACTGGGTGAGCAACTTACTGTTGTAAAGTCGGATATTGCTGCTGGCAGAGCAGAAATATGTGATAAGATCGATAAGGTACAAGTCCGCATAGAGGAGGTGAATTCCACTTTGAGGGGGAAATCAAAAGGATTGAAACTGATATCAGCAGCAAGTTATAACTCATTCTCGTTACTTCAAAGAAACGCAGCGAAACCATCCGAGAATTGGAATCTGCTACTACAGAAATCACTCAGACAGCACATAGACTGAAGACGGAATTGGAGCGTGTTTCTGGGCAACTTGCCAAGATGACTGAAAAATGTCTTGATCTCGAAGGGCGCTCTAAACGCCAGAATTTAAGGATTGTCGGGGTGAAGGAAAGAAAAGAAATTGGTAAAGACACTCGTGATTTTGCGGCTCAACTACTCCAAGAGGTACTTAACCTGGATGAAAGACCAAAACTGGACCGGGCGCACAGAGCTCTGAGAGCCCGGCCAGGACCCGCAGCTCAACCAAGGCAGCTGATTCTGAAGATACACCACTCCTACGTTCTAGAAGACCATGAAGAAAGTGGCAAACAAAAGAAATCTGATCTTTGAAGGGGATAACATACGAATCTTCAGAGATTACCCAGCCAAAGTTGTGAAGAAAAGAGCACTCTTTACCAAGTCGGGGGTCATTCTGAGGAACATACATGATCTCAGATACGGTCTAATGTACCCAGCCAAACTGAGAGTCACATATAAAGGGACTGAACGCTTCTTTACTGATCCTGAGGAAGCATTTAAGTTTGCGCAAGACACTGCAGACTCCAAGGATAAGTAACTATATTATCTAGCTATGTCACGAAGCCACATTGAGCTTATGTTACGACGCCAATCAAGAGGACTATATTCTATTAACTCTGAAGTTATACTGTGTTTTTAATTCATTCTATCTGTATCCACTAATATAATGGTTATAAAAGGGGTTAGGCTTATAATTATTTTATATTGTATGCATTTATATTTGGTTTAGATCTAAAATGTTCTTATAAGATGGCCGACATTATTGAATAAGTTTTGCTAAGTTTGGGCGAAGTTTAGAGATTGAATTGGAATGCATGGGAAAATTGCGGGAGGCATAGACAGGCAGAGTGGGAGGGAGAGAGAGAGAGAGAGATTATTCTGTCTCTGTACACCACAGCTGTATCAACAACCTGCTACAGGCTCTCTCACTCTGAATTTTTCAATAGCTTATTTAATATACTAATATACTAATACAAATAAGTTACGCATTAAGTCATGTATTTTAACTTAACATCTAATATTTAATTACCAGAGTTACCAGATTTATGTCATGATTTTATAGTGTGTTCATACTTAATATGCGGTTATAATGCGGCCGATTCAAAGCCGGTTAAAGGGTCAAACAGACCTCCTGACAGATTGCATGACAAAGCGAGAGGGAATATGGCAGAGAATGGGAGCGGTAGGGTTAGAGCAGTAGAGAGTTAGAGGTAGAGGCAGGAAGAGTGAACGTGGGAGAGTTATAGAGAGTCATTGCAAGTGAGAATTAGTGAGAATTAGTTAGGGGAAGTCGTGGAAAGTTAGGGGAGTCTAAGCAGTGACGGGGGAAGGTGAGAGGCCCAGGGAGAGGGCAGAGGTCAAGAGAGAGAGAGAGGGGTTGAGTAAGTGTTGGGAGGTATTGAGTAAGTTGTGGCAAGATGTGGGGAAGTCTAGATATTGTATTGGACGTGTGGGGAAGTTGGGGGGAGCCGAAGGGTGGTAGAGAGGGAGGCAGAGAGAGATACTTGCTCTGTCTATGCAACTGCAGGTGAAATTAACAAACTACTATAAGTTCACCGACTGAATCGGCTAATAGTTTGACATATCAATATAAGTAAGCTACTAACAAGTCTTATATATTAATCTAAATACCAAATATCCGCCTTTTTACTCAGTGTACAAAAAGATATCTAACCTATTGGGAATTTGGCTTCCTCGACGAATTTATATACTGATTTTTTTCATTCTTCTGTTCAGCCCTTTTTTAAACTCTTTAAGGAGCGGAGTTATTTGAAATTAACATGTTCGAAAGTTAACACGAATCATACCACCATGGGGTGGCATTCACTCGCAGCATGTCTCTATGCTGCAATTTCTGTTGTCTTTTTTTTTCACCTTTTAGTTTTTCTATCGGATACTTTATCTATTTTGTTAATGCACTTTTTTCTAGGACATACCTGCAGGGGATCGGAACAGGGCTCACCCACCCAGCAATTAAAAGCTTCATTTTAAATATTGTGTTGGACCATTTGAAACAAAGGAAACCATGTAAGCTTTAAAATGCAAGATGATCCCACTAGGAAAATTGGAGGAATTACTTTTTGTAGTTGGAGCGTCAGGGGCGTTAACAAGCCAATTAAAAGGGGTTTAGCCCACCTAAAATCTATTAATACTGAAATAATATTTTTACAGGAGACGCATCGCAAAGATGGAGCTCATAGCAGGCTGAAGGCTAACTGGATTGGTCAATTATACCATTCTACTTTTCTTTCTAATGCAAGAGGTACTGCAATTATAATTCATCAAAGGCCCACCATTTAAACACAAATCCACTATAGCTGATAAGGAGGGTAGGTACATTATAGTATCTGGGGAGCTACACTAAACCCCACTTACTATGGTGAATATCTATGCTCCTAATCTTAATAACCCACAATTTTTTAATAAAATAATCAATATAATTTCGGACTTCAGCCAGCAAAATCTGATAATTGGAGGAGACATCAATTGTGTATTGGACACATATTTGGATAAATCTTCACAGCAAAGGAGATACATTACAAAATCAAAATCCAGTAAACTTTTAAATACTTATATAAAAAACACAAACATAACCGATGTATGGAGGATTGCCAATCCATCTGGAAGAGAATATTCTTTTTATTCAGGTGTTCACAAAACGTAGACACGAATTGATTAATTTCTGGTGGACGCAAAATTGATCCCTTTTACAAAATATCATAATAACATCATTTCTGACCATTGTCTCCTTTCCCCTTTCTCCTTAAAACTAGGAATGCATAACAAAAAAAGTTTTGGAGATTTAATCCACAAATATTAACTGAGCCAGGTTGCTGTGATTATCTGAAGCAACAGATGGAACTATTTTATGAGACAAATGACACACCTGGTATCTCGGCTTCTTTATTGTGAGAATCTTTTAAGGCCTTTATCAGAGGCTCCATTATTTCATATCAAGCTTATCAAAACAAAAAAAACAAGTCGGAACAACTGGAATTAGAAAAACAGATTAAACAGCTTGATTCAGAAAACGCGATTGATCCATCTACTGTTAAACATAATAAGATAGCAGCATTAAAATTCAAGTTAAATCAAATCCTCTCCGCAAAAGTTATTTCAATACACTAAGCAAAAAAATGCGAATTTTGTGATAAAATGCATAAACTTCTGGCACGCCAGCTGAGAAAAATGGAAAAAGATCACACTATTCAAAAAATCTGATCAGAAAAAGGGAGCTGCTTACACTTCCTAAAGATATTAACGAAAGATTCCTAAAATTCTATAAACATTTATATGCATCTAAAACTTCAGCCGAATCCACAAAAATCAAAAACTTTCTTGACAATTGCAACCTTCCATCACTCAATGAGGTGGAACGAGAAGAATTAGGAGCGGAGATTACAGTAAAAGATATTGAAGAGACTATCAAATCACTGAATAATGGGAAAACACCAGGTCCAGACGGGTTCAGTAATGAATTCTATAAAAAATTGCATGATTTAATTTCCCCATGCTTACGAGTCCTTTATATACACGCTTTTAAAGAACAGACGTTACCACAAACCTTAGCCGAATCAACCATTACATTGATACCTAAAAAAGATAAAAATCTTGAAGAGCCTGGATCATACAGAGCAATAGCTCTTTTAAATACAGATCAGAAAATATTAGCTAAGACTTTGGCAAGAATACTAAGTTCGTACATTAGTAAACTAATACATTCAGACCAAACTGGGTTTATACCTAAGCGACAGTCGTTTTATAATTTGAGATGTCTGTTTAATATAATGTACTCACATAGAATGATAAACGAAGACTTAACAATTATTTCTTTAGGCGCAGAAAAAGCATTTGATCAAGTAGAATGAGAATGTCTTTTTACAGTTGGAAAAATTCCAACTAGGAGAACATTTTATCTTATGGATAAAGTTGTTATATAACAATCTGACTGCCAGAATATTGACTAATCAAATTCTGTCACCTAAATTTCAATTATCCAGGGGTAATATACAAGGATGTGCTCTTTCACCAATGCTATTTGCCCTTGCCATAGAACCCTTAGCTGAAAGTATAAGAGTACATCCGGGCATTCACGGTTATAATACTAAACATACCAATAACAAGATTTCGTTATATGCAGACGATGTACTTTTATATATTACCAACTCTCAAGTCAGTATTCCAAATATATTAAACTTTATAGAACAATTTGGTTCCTTCTCAGGGTATAGAATAAACTGGAATAAAAGTGAAATTATGCCAATAAAAGCTCAAGACCCTTCACATTTCCAAAAAATTCCCTTTAGAATTGTCACTGAAAATTTTAAATACCTTGGAGTTTACATGACTAGAAAATATGTCTCTCTATTCCAAGCAAATTTTCCACCATTAATTAATAAATTAAATGCCCTTATTCAATTTTGGAAAACACTTCCTATTTCCCTTATAGGTAGAGTAAATGCAATAAAGATGATTTTCCTTCCACAACTCTTTTACTTATTTCAATCAATACCGATTTATCTCCCTAAAAGTTTTTTCAAAAAACACGACTCTGTTATTACAAATTTTATCTGGGATTATAAAACCCATAGAATTTACAAACTACATTTATGTAAACCTAAAGAAAATGGTGGATTAGCACTCCCCAATTGTCTTTTCTACTACTGGGCAACTAATATTAAAAATGTAATCCACTGGATGGATGATACATGTCAACAGGTAAACTGGTTAAAAATGGAGAGCGAAGACTGTTCGCCTTTTAATATAGGCGCGATTCTTCTTTCTCCAATACATCTGAATAAATCAACGTATGAGCAAAATCCGATAATTCATAGCACCCTACGAATTTGGAAAGTTGAAATCAACTCTCAAACTGAGAAATTTCTCTCTCTTTTTAACCAATCGCTAACAATCCCTCGTTTAAACTGTCTACTTTAGATAAGGCGTTTGCACAATGGAGACTCAGGAATCAAAACGCTGGGAGATCTTTACGAGAAGGGGATTTTCCTCTCATTTGAAGAATTACAGGAGAAATATCATTTGAAAGCTAGTAATTTCTTTAGATATCTTCAAATCCGAGACTATGTGAAAACACACACACAAGACTGTCATTCAATAGGCCCAGATATATTAGACGAATGCATGAATAGAAAGGCGGATACAAGTAAGTTAATATCCTACATTTACAATACCCTTTTAACTGTACACATCCCACCTTCCGAAATGCTTAGGCGAGCATGGGAAGATGAATTGGGTTTACTAATCTCAAAGGATAGTTGGGAGGAAAGCCTTTTATACATACATTACTGCTCTCTTAATGTTAAGCACTCCCTGATAAAATTTAAAATACTGCACAGACTCTATTATTCAAAGTCCAAATTGAACAAGATCTTCCCAAACATCTCTCCTATTTGTGATAAATGTCTCCTCCAAGAAGCGACTACAACCCATTCTTTTGCCTCCTGTACAAAGTTACAAAACTTCTGGAGGGGAATATTTGATACCTTTTCCAAAATACTTAAAATTAAATTGGACCGAGATAAAACAAACTGATCATATTCGGTATGTCAGAGGCCTGCTCTAAGCTAACGATATTTCAAAGACGTTTCCTCAATTACGGCCTAATAATGGCGAAAAAAATTAATACTTACATTTTGGAAACAGACAGTGAGGATGTGGATTACAGATATATCCGAGACACTACATTTGTCTTGGCGGAAAACCAGATCAATTTCTTAAGACATGGATACCCTTTACTGAATTTTTACAACAACAGAATGGTTACACACAAATATAATTTAAATCCGATGCTATGATGGGTGAGGGGGGGGGGGGAAGGTATATCTCCATCGTTTTCTTTTCTTATTTCCTTTTCTTTCTTCTGCACTGCTTTGGTAGCTTAGGGGTCTTTTTCCCGCTCTTTTCTACTTTATCTCTTCATTCTTTCTTTTCTTCTTTCCTTGTTTTCCTTTTTTTCCCTTTTTTTAAAGTTAGGTTATAAGGTTAAAAATGAAGCTGTACAATAATTGTATAATTGTTATGCCGATCGTCTGATCCTTGTACAAATGCTTCTAATATAAATAATTTTTTAAAATCCTTTGCGTGCAATGACTGCTTGAAGTCTGCGATTCATGGACATCACCAGTTGTTGGGTGTCTTCTCTGGTGATACTCTGCCAGGCCTATATTGCAGCCATCTTAGCTTATGCTTGTTTTGGGAGCTAACCCCCTTCAGTTTTCTCTTCATCATATAAAATGCATGCTCAATTGGGTTCAGATCGCGTGATTGACTTGGCCACTCAAGAATTAACCATTTTTTAGCTTTGAAAAACTCCTTTGTTGCTTTAGCAGTATGTTTGGGATTATTGTCTTGCTGTAGAATGAACCATTGGCCAATTAGCTTTGAGGCATTTGTTTGAACTTGAGCAGATAGGATGTGTCTAAACACTTCAGAATTAATTATGCCATTACCATCAGCAGTTGTATCATCAATGAGGATAAGTGAGTCAATACCTTCAGCAGCCATACATGCCCAGGCCATAACACCCCCACCACTGTGTTTCACAGATGAGGTGGTATAGACATAGAAACATAGAAACATAGAAAATAGGTGCAGGAGTAGGCCATTCGGACCTTCGAGCCTGCACCGCCAACTGCGTATCAAGTACCTGCCTTCTCTCCATACCCCCTGATCCCTTTAGCCACAAGGGCCACATCTAACTCCCTCTTAAATATAGCCAATGAACTGGCCTCAACTACCTTCTGTGGCAGAGAATTCCAGAGATTCACCACTCTCTGTGTGAAAAATGTTTTTCTCATCTCGATCCTAAAATATTTCCCCTTTATCCTTAAACTGTGACCCCTTGTCCTGGACTTCCCCAACATCGGGAACAATCTTCCTGCATCTAGCCTGTCCAACCCCTTAAGAATGTTGTAAGTTTCTATAAGATCCCCCCTCAATCTTCTAAATTCTAGCAAGTACAAGCCGAGTCTATCCAGTCTTTCTTCATATGAAAGTCCTGACATCCCAGGAATCAGTCTGGTGAACCTTCTCTGTACTCCCTCTATGGCAAGAATGTCTTTCCTCAGATTTGGAGACCAAAACTGTATGCAATACTCCAGGTGTGGTCTCACCAAGACCCTGTACAACTGCAGTAGAACCTCCCTGCTCCTATACTCAAATCCTTTTGCTATGAATGCTAACATACCATTCGCTTTCTTCACTGCCTGCTGCACCTGCATGCCTACTTTCAATGACTGGTGTACCATGACACCCAGGTCTCGTTGCATCTCCCCTTTTCCTAATCGGCCACCATTCAGATAATAGTCTACTTTCCTGTTTTTGCGACCAAAGTGGATAACCTCACATTTATCCACATTATACTGCATCTGCCATGCATTTGCCCACTCACCCAGCCTATCCAAGTCACCTTGCAGCCTCCTGGCATCCTCCTCACAGCTAACACTGCCCCCCAGCTTCATGTCATCCGCAAACTTGGAGATGTTGCATTCAATTCCCTCGTCCAAATCATTAATATATATTGTAAATAGCTGGGGTCCCAGCACTGAGCCTTGCGGTACCCCACTAGTCACTGCCTGCCATTCTGAAAAGGACACGTTTACACCTACTCTTTGCTTCCCGTTTGCCAGCCAGTTCTCTATCCACATCAATACTGAACCCCCAATACCATGTGCTTTAAGTTTGTATACTAAACTCTTATGTGGGATCTTGTCAAAAGCCTTCTGAAAGTCCAGATATAACACATCCACTGGTTCTCCCTTATCCACTCTACTAGTTACATCCTCGAAAAATTCTATAAGATTCGTCAGACATGATTTACCTTTCGTAAATCCATGCTGACCTTGTCCAATGATTTTACCACTTTCCAAATGTGCTGCTATCCAATCTTTAATAACTGACTCTAGCAGTTTCCCCACTACCGACGTTAGACTAACTGGTCTGTAATTCCCCATTTTCTCTCTCCCTCCCTTTTTAAAAATGTGGGGTTACATTAGCTACCCTCCAATCCTCAGGAACTACTCCAGAATCTAAAGAGTTTTGAAAAATTATCACTAATGCATCCACTATTTCTGGGGCTACTTCCTTAAGTACTCTGGGATGCAGCCTATCTTGCCCTGGGGATTTATCGGCCTTTAATCCATTCAATTTACCTAACACCACTTCCCGGCTAACCTGGATTTCACTCAGTTCCTCCCTCATTTGACCCACGGTCCCCTGCTATTACTGGCAGATTATTTATGTCTTCCTTAGTGAAGACAGAACCAAAGTAGTTATTCAATTGGTCTGCCATATCCTTGTTCCCCATGATCAATTCACCTGTTTCTGACTGCAAGGGACCTACATTTGTTTTAACTAATCTTTTTCTCTTCACATATCTATAAAAACTTTTGCAGTCAGTTTTTATGTTCCCTGCCAGTTTTCTTTCATAATCTATTTTTCCCTTTCCTAATTAAGCCCTTTGTCCTCCTCTGCAGGACTCTGAATTTCTCCCAGTCCTCTGGTAGGCTGCTTTTTCTTTGCTAATTTGTACGCTTCATCTTTTGTTTTGATACTATCCCTGATTTCCCTTGTTATCCACGGATGCACTACCTTCCCTGATTTATTCTTTTGCCAAACTGGGATGAACAATTGTTGTAGTTCATCCATGCAGTCTTTAAATGCCTTCCATTGCATATCCACCGTCAACCCTTTAAGAATCAATTGCCAATCTATCTTGGCCAATTCACGTCTCATACCCTCAAAGTTCCCTTTCTTTAATTCAGGACCCTTGTTTCTGAATTAACAATGTCACTCTCCATCCTAATGAAGAACTCAACCATATTATCGCCACTCTTGCCCAAGGGGCCATGCACAAGAAGACTGCTAACTAACCCTTCCTCATTACTCAATACCCAGTCTAGAATAGCCTGCTCTCTCGTTGGTTCCTCTACGTGTTGGTTTAGAAAACTATCCCGCATACATTCCAAGAAATCCTCTTCCTCAGCACCCCTGCCAATTTGATTCACCCAATCTATATGTAGATTGAAGTCACCCATTATAACTGTTTTACCTTTGTTGCACGCATTTCTAATCTCCTGTTTGATGCCATCCCCAACTCCACTAATACTGTTAGGTGGCCTGTACACAACACCCACTAGCGTTTTCTGCCCCTTAGTGTTTCGCAGCTCTACCCATATCGATTCCACATCCTCCAAGCTAATGTCCTTCCTTTCTATTGCGTTAATCTCCTCTCTAACCAGCAACGCTACCCCACCTCCTTTTCCTTTCTGTCTATCCCTCCTGAATATTGAATATCCCTGGATGGTCAGCTCCCAGCCTTGGCCACCATGGAGCCATGTCTCCGTGATCCCAACTATATCATAATCATTAATAGCTATCTGCACATTCAACTCATCCACCTTATTACGTATGCTATGGATCTTGGGCAGTTCCTTCTCTCCTCCATGCTTTGGTCTTGCCATCACCTTGATATAAGTTAATCTTTGTCTCATCTGTCCACAAGACCTTTTACCAGAACTGTGGTTGCTCTTTTAAGTACTTCTAGGCAAACTGTAACCTTGCCATCCTATTTTTGCGGCTAACCAGTGGTGTGCATCTTGCAGTGTAGCCTCTGTATTTCTGTTCATGAATTCTTCTGCGGACAGGGTCATTGACAAATGCACACCTGACTCCTGAAGAGTGTTTCTGATCTGTCGGACAGGTGTTTTTTTCACCCCCTTTATTATAGAGAGAATCATTCTGTCATCAGCTGTTGAGAGCTTCCTTGGCCTGCTAGTCCCTTTGCGATTAGTAAGCTCAGCAATGCTCTCTTTCTACTTAATGATGTTCCAAACAGTTGATTTTGGTAAGCCTAAGGTTTCTCAGTCTCATAATGGCTTCTTTGACTTTCATTGGCACAACTTTGGTCCTCATGTTGATAAACAACAATAAAAGTTTCCAAAGGTGATGGAAAGTCTGCAGGAAAGCCTAGGTGCTGAGAGCTCTCTTATACCTGCATGACAGTGGCCATTAAACACACCTGAGCAATTACAAACGCCTGTGAAGCCATACATTATGGTGCCCTGAATGAGGGGACTAGGTCTAAACACAGCTGTAATTTCTACATGGTGAAACCAAAATGTATAAAAATGGCCTTTATTAAAATCTGAGAATGTGCAGTTTAACCACATGTGATTTTTTTTCCTATTACAAATCTGAAATTGTGGAGTATAAAGGTAAATAAATAAATGATGGGTCTTTGTCCCGAATATTATGATGGGCACTGTAAATGTAACATCTCTAAGTTTGCGGATGATACAAAGCTGGGTGGCAGTGTGAGCTGCAAGGAGGATGCTATGAGGCTGCAGGGTGACTTGGATAGGTTGGGTGAGTGGGCAGAAGCATGGCAGATGCAGTATAAGGGGGATACATGTGAGGTTATCCACTTTGTTGGCAAGAACAGGAAGGCAGATTATTATCTGAATGGGTTATTGATAGGGGACGATCAGCCATGATCACAATGAATGGCGGTGGGTAAAGAGGTTCTTCTGCAGATGTATAGGGCTCTGGTGAGATCACATCTGGAGTATTGTGTACAGTTTTGGTCTCCTAAGCCGTGCCTGCCTTCTCCCCATATCCCTTGACTCCACTAGCCCCTAGAGCTCTATCTAACTCTCTCTTAAATCCATCCAGTGACTTGGTCTCCGCTGTCCTCTGTGGCAGGGAATTCCATAAATTCACAACTCTCTGGGTGAAAACGTTTTTTCTCACCTCGGTCTTAAATGACCTCCCCTTTATTCTAAGACTGTGGCCCCTGGTTCTGGACTCGCCCAACATTGGGAACATTTTTCCTGCATCTAGCTTGTCCAGTCCTTTTATAATTTTATATGTTTCTATAAGATTCCCCCTCAACCTAAACTACAGTGAATACAAGCCTAGTCTTTTCAATCTTTCCTCATATGACTGTCCCGCCATCCCAGGGATCAATCTCGTGAACCTACGCTGCACTGCCTCAATCACAAGGATGTCCTTCCTCAAATTAGGAGACCAAAACTGTACACAATACTCCAGATGTGATCTCACCAGAGCCCTATACATCTGCAGAAGAACCTCTTTACTCCTATACTGAAATCCTCTTGTTATGAAGGCCAACATTCCATTAGCTTTCTTCACTGCCTGCTGTACCTTCTCGCCAACTTTCAGTGACCGGTGTACAAGGACACCTAGGTCTCGCTGTACCTCCCCCTTACCTAACCTAACCCCATTGAGATAATAATCTGCCCCCTTGTTTTTGCCGCCAAAGTGGATAACCTCACATTTATCTATATTATACTGAATCTGCCACGCATCTGCCCACTCACTCAACCTGTCCAGGTCACCCTGCAACCTCCTAACATCCTCATCACAGCTCACACTGCCACCCAGCTTTGTGTCATCCGCAAACTTGCTAGTGTTGCTCCTAATACCCTCTTTCAAATCATTAATATATATGGTAAACAGTTGCGGTCCCAACACCGAGCCTTGCAGCACTCCACTCGCCACTGCCTGCCATTCTGAAAAGGACCCGTTCACTCCTACTCTTTGCTTCCGGTCTGCCAACCAATTTTATATCCATGTCAACACCCTACCCCCAATTCACTGGATGTTTTCAAGAGAGAATTTGATTTAGCTCTTAGGGCTAAAGGAAATCAAGGGATATGGGAAAAAGCCAGAAGAGTTACTAATTTTGGATGATCAACCATGATAATATTGAAAGGCGGTGCAGGCTTGAAGGGCCGAATGGCCTAGTCCTGCACCTATTTTCTATGTTTCTATGTTTCCTTTTAGACATTGATGTCTATACCACTGGGCTGGCTGTAAGCTGCCCAAGTGAAATATGTGATGCTGTTCCTCCAATTTGAATATTAATTTCTCTCACTTCAGGTAGCCCCGACATTCTCTCTCTCTCCATCCCTCCCCCACCCAGGTCACACTAGCTTCTCATTTTCACCCTACAAACAGCCAACAATGGCCTGTTTCCTTTGTCATCGTTACTTTTTTCCATATCTTTCATTCATTGTTCTTTATCTCTCCACATCACTGTTTATATCTCTCGTTTCCCTTATCCCTAACCAGTCCTGAAGAAGGGTCTCGAAACGTCACCCATTCCTTCTCTCCAGAGATGCTGCCTGTCCCACTGAGTTACTCCAGCTGTTTGTGTCAATATTCCCTGGTGACTCGTCAACATTTTTGTAAACATGTAATTGCTCTTTAGAAGGATGAGATTATTTTGATGCTCTTAATGATGAGGTAAAATGCAAATAGCTGCTGTAATGGAGGCATTTTGAGATGATATTTATGTGTGATTTTAATCTACTGGTTTTAACTGTCATTGGATCAGAAGTTATGGAATTATAATTCTGTGTTTTATTACTCTCTGTGGGTTCCAAGTTATTTGATAGCTGTTGTTAGGATTTGGAATCATCCCAGTGGACTATCATGATAATAACTTTAAATCTTATTAACTATACGTAACATTGACCCTGAAATTATATCATACCGAGCCTTCAGCCATTTGATGTGTTTTTGTCCACTTTCTTAGCAGTGTTGTTAATTTGTTTTTAAAAGCTGTTTAATAATTTCTTGATCAAATGAAGAAGCAAATTTGAAATGAAATGCAGAATTTTATTTTGGATGGGGGCATCAAAGGCAGAATTTTAAAGTCATATTTTCACATTCAAAGAAGAATGTAAAAACAAATGAAGGAACTGATAGAAACTTACTGTGCCTTAGGAGATCATAGAACCCGTCATGTACCCACCAACCAAAAATAAGAGTGCTTCACACTACTTTTATAATACTCTTTGTTCGCTGCCACTGCACATTGGAAACGTATCTAGGTGTCAATCTAGACATTGCTGATGAAAGTTTCTGGCTCTGCTACCCTGTTAGCTATTATCTTCCAGGTACCCATCAATCTTCTGTTTAAATCCTCCATCAAACTTACCTCAAATACTTCTACCAATTGCTTTATTTTTGCATCTCTGGTTATTGATTTCTCTCTTAATTTGTATCTGTTCTACCTGGAGCCTTCAAAGCTTTTTGTGCTTCATGTAAATCACTTCTCAATCTCCACTGCTCCAAAGGAAACATCCATAATTTATCCAATCTTATTTTAATGTCTAGAATTCTTTACTTCTACCAACATCCTCATAAATCTTCTCTGAATCCACTCGAGAACCATCACACTATCCCTGAAATATGATCACATCTCTCCATTTCTGCTGTAACTTAATTGGTTCTTGGTACACTTTTAGTCTTTTAAACTGCTTAGATGTGGTTGAAGTTTTACCTCTATATTGTCTTCCATTGTATGTTGTTGATTGCTTACATAGTCGATCAATGATTTGATAAAGAAATGATTTGATTAAGTTTTGTACTTGTTCCTTTGCTTGTAGTGTTCTACAATGTACTGAAAATGTCCTTCCCGATGACAGCTCTCGAAGCTTTCAATGTTCTGTCTGCAGCATCGCCTTCAGCTCTGAGTCAAGGTTTTGTATTGAACCACTGTTGTCCATTTTGCAACATATTTGGCCTCTCCGTAACAACCTGGGCAGATTGCATGTGAATTAAAAAAATAAAACAAGTAACACTGCTTTGCTTCATTTCCACCCTGGTTTGGCAAAACATGATGGAAGTCACAGGTTCTGCTGTGTGGCATGTATTAACCAGGTTTGCATGCAATAGATAGTTGCTATTTTTTGTGTTATATTTTGGCTCTTACCAACTGTCTACCACAGTTTCGAGCAGCATAAAGAAGCCTGCAAAGGGGATGCCAGGTTTGTTTGCAAAGCAGATAGCTGTGGGAAAAGGTTCAAAAGCAAAGATGCCTTGAAGAAGCATAAGGAGAATGTGCATACAGGTAAGAACATTAATCAGTAGAAAGTATGATCCAAATATTAGTGTTTTGAATTGAGTTTTAGAATTTTGATTTGAATTGAAGGTAACATAGCAAAATATGAAAACAATAATAATCTCCTTGTGTTTGCATTAGGGTTAGGGTTAGGTTATTTGTAATTTCATGTCCTATGTCCACTAGCCCAATTTGCTTTAAGGTCATTAGTTTTCAGGAATTTGCTATGCCAGTTTACAGGTAAAATTTCACAGTACTGCCCAGACTAAACATTTTGCACATGTGCAATACTATTCAATATTATGAAAATGCAACACTGATGGGCCTGTCCCACAGGCGATTTTTCAGGCAACTGCCAGCTGGCTGTCGCCTGAAAAAGCAACTGTCAGAGTGAAACACACACGCACACACACACACACACACACACACACACACACACACACTCACACACACACACACACACACATACACACACACACACACACACACACACACACACACACACACACACACACACACACACACACACACATACACACACACACACACACACACATATCGCTTCCTTCACCAGCCCGTTATGCAGGCGGGGGACAGGGCAAGCGGGGGGAGTCTGAAAAATTAACACGGTGCAAAGCCAAGGTGAAACAGACACACAACGTTATGACCAGGAATGTTGGCGCTGTAAAAAGACGGCTAAAGCACAGTGTAGTGGTGGTAGTTTTATATAATGAGCCAATGAAATTCACCGGTCAGCACCGGCTACAACCTACGAGAACCTCCGAGAACCTTCGACCTCCTAGCAACCCATTAGGACCTCCTGGCGACCCACCTACGGCTCGAGAATTCTCGCTACTCTCCATAGCGGCTTCATTCTAGTCGCCACTAATTTTTCAACATGTTGACAAATTCACGGTGACCATAATGAGGCCGTGACCAGTTCCCAGAATGCGGGAACCCCTCACGACCATGAAGGCGACTCCCCGGCAACCACCCGCGAACATGTGGCGACTATGTGGCGACTGCATAGTCTCCTGCAGTCGCCTAAAAAGTCGCCTAAGTGGGACAGGCCCATGAGTGCTTTGTACAGTTTTGCATTTTGCATATTGCTGATCTTTTGATTCCATGTTTGTGACTTTTAAGTTTCTTCATTATTTAAGGGCAATTTCTCAAGTTTTGTGTTCAATTGCATGCTGTGTTTATTGCTTCTAATCATTCCAGTATCTGAATGAATACTGAGACCTCTTTGTCCACGATCACTATTTGGACATGTTTTCCACACCTACTTTGCACTAGAGGGAAGTTGTAAAACATTGAAAATGGTGAAATTTACTAACAGGAATAAATTCAATCTGTGCCACCACAAACATTTCCTAATCACATGTGAAAGGGAAATGAATATGTCCTTTGGGAGTGGGGGAGGTTTAGGGGAAATGTTCTTGTCCTCAAGGTATTAAATAATAACCAGCCTGATAAGTCTGGCGAGAGGCTGAGTGGAAGGGGCAAAAGCCATGCTGTGGTAGGTCTCATCACCCACTGTGTTGGGCCACGGATAGTGTTTCATACAAAAATACTGGTTCATGGCTCCTTCACACTTCCTAATATCAATCAGTTTTACAGGCAGTAACTTGGAAGAAAGTCATTTTTGCCTCAGTGGTTCCCCAAGGAACAAATCAGATTTCATATATTGGTTAAACAAAGTAATAGGAGTGAATTTAAAAGTAAAAATAATATTGAGGTCAGCCTTCCATACTCCACTGTCAGGTTTCAACTTGAGCATTTTGATTCCTGGTAGATTTGAAGTCGAATTGTTTTAAATATGTGAAAAGGAACCCTATCCTGAAAAGAAATCTTGTTGCATTTGTAAATTGCCTTATGGGATTCAGTTCAATGATGGAAGATGTAACTTTTGCAATTCTTGTAAAATTTATACTTATGGGTTACATTCCAAATTAGAATTAGAAAAAGGAATTTTAGTTTGTTCTAAGTATTGAAAGACTCTTCCACCAAAGTGCCAAAGAACAGCAGCTGTCTGTTTGTTTTGGGGGAATTTTATTAAAATGAACCCAAGCCAAAGAAAATCTCTATATCTTTAAATGATGCCAATGCAATAAAGTTTGCTGAAAGTGGGTGGAAATAGATTACAATGCATTAACCCAGTCAGAGGATTCAGATGATGTTGTTTATCACAAAATGGCAGTTTGAATTATTTACTCTTAATCCTTTGCCATTCATCCAGTATTTTTGAAGCTTTGAACTTTATTTTTATATTTTTGCCGCTGGATGCTGTGAATTGATCCAAGGCCTTGAAGACTCCTCGGCGAATGACAGAATGATGTAAGGTTTTAAGCTGGAAGTAAAATCTATAAGGATGATTTTCTGTCTATAGTTCTCAGCAATATCTGGGGGGGGGGGGGGGGGGGTAAAAAAGCGTTAGAAATAATTGTCATGTGAGAACTGATCCTTGAACTTTTGGTCTCTTTTCCACCTCAGTAATGGCATGATTTCCAGTGTGTTCCTTTACTCTGCTTTATCCTATCCTTCAATGCCCATGTCGAGAGTTATCAGTGTTGCTGTTTTTACTTATGAGAGTGTGGCGGCACCGGGTGGTGGGCTACGCACTATACATAACCTTCAGCTCTTGGGGTGAGGGAGGGGTCATGTGTCCCGGTGAGGAGAGGTAGGGGTCATGGTGTGGTCACGGGTGCTCCTGGGGAGTATTTAAGGGTTAATTGCGTGCGCACGAGGCTGGTGAGTGAGGAGAATTAGTGTAGCAAGAAAGGACAATATTTTCGGACAAACTTCGTGTCTGCCTCGTTCTTTAACGGACAACTCCACGTCCGCTACATTTGGTGACCCCGATGTCCAGAAAAAATATTCTGGAAGAAAAAAATGCGCCACCCCACCCGCCGCCGACGCCGACGCCGACCAGGCCCAACTCAGTCCCGTCGCCCTGAAGCTGCCGACCTTCTGGGCAGGTATGGTTCCAGCAGACTGAATCACAATTTTACGTTCGCGGGGTAACCAACGACGAGACCCGCTACCATTACATGGTCAGCGCGCTTGACCAGGAAACGGCCGGGCGAATAATCCCCTTCCTGCAGGATCCACCGGTGGCCGATAAATATGGCGGCCTGAAGGCGCTGCTGCTCCGTACCTTCAGCCTCAGTCGGATGGAGCGAGCGGCCCACATTTTCAACATGGGCGGGCTCGGCGACCGGATAACATCGGCCCTAATGAGCGAGATACTCTCGCTCATGGACGGCCACCAGCACTGCATGCTTTTTGAATATGCCTACCTGCAACAGCTTCCAGAAGACATTGCCCGCTCCTCGCAGGGGTAAGTTTTGAAAACCCCTGGGCTCAAGTTTTGAAAACCCCTGGAGCGTGCCGACGAGCTGTGGCTGTCCCGACAGCAGGAAGTGGGCGCGCTAGATCGGGTGTCCACAATGCCCAGGAATGCGCAGCGGCCCAGAGCCACGCCCACCAGGGGTTCACAGAGCATCTGGAGCCTGCCCTTAAAGGGGAAGTCCTTAAAAGGGAATTCCTTAAAGGGGAGTGGTGCTATTACCACCAGTGTTGGGGCTCGGTGGCCCGCCAATGCCGCCCACCCTGTGCGGTTCCAGGAAACACTGGGGCTGGCCACCAGTAATCACCGCAGCGGTTAGCAAAGTTGATTGCCTTTACACCTGGGACCGGCGTTCGGGCCGAAGATTTTTGGTCGATACAGGGGCCGAGGTCAGCATGGTGCCCCCGTCCGGGATGGACACTCGTGCCGGTAAGGAGGGGCCGTTGTTGACTGCTGCGAATGGCAGCCCCATACGGACTTATGGGGTCCACACTATATCTGTGATATTTGGCGCCTGCCATTTTTCCTGCCCATTTACAGTGGCGGACGTGTCCCAGCGATTGTTGGGTGCAGATTTTCTCCGGGCGTAATCTCTGCTGGTGGACATGAGGGGACAGCACCTTGTCAATGCTTCGATGCTCGAGGCAATCTCCTTGTTCCCTGCTGCATCTGCTGTGCCAGTTCGCAACCTGGTGGCGGAGGTGGACAATATCTACGCACAAATTTTGGCAGAGTACCCAGCTATCCTGACCCCTCAGTTCGACTTGATCAACCCGAAGCATGGGATCCAGCATCACATTCTGACTTCGGGACCACCGCTTCACGCCCACGCCTGCAGACTGGCCCCGGACAAGGTGGAGTTTCAAAAGATGGAAGCAATGGGAATTGTCCGGCGATCAAACAGCCCATGGGCCTCACCTTTGCACATAGTGCCCAAGGTCTCAGGTGGCTGGAGGCCTTGTGGAGACAAACATTGCCTGAATGACGCCATGATTGCAGACCATTACCCCATCCCACACATTCAGGACTTCTCTGCCCATCTGGCTGGAGCTAAATTCTTGTCCAAAATCGACCTGGTCAAGGGGTACAATCAGATCCCCGTGCGACCGGAGGATGTGCCCAAAACGGCTATCATCACCCCCTTTAGGCTTTTCGAATTTGTGCGTATGCCCTTTGGCCTTAAGAACGCCACACAGGCATTCCAACGCCTGATGGACACTGTGGGTCGGGGGCTTGATTTTGTCTTAATTGATCTGGACGACATCCTGGTGGCGAGTCATTCGTAGCAGGAACATTGCGCCCACCTCTGGTTGTTGTGCCAGCGCCTGAGCGAGTTCGGGTTGGTATTAAACCCGGATAAGTGCCAGTTCGGCCTTCGGGCCATTGACTTCTAGGGCCATTGTGTGATGCAGCATGGTGCGGTGCTTCTACCAGGCAGAGTGTCTGCCCGTCCGTTTTTGTGCCTCTGGTTCTGTGGGGGGGGGGGGGTGGTAATGTGACCACACACTATACATAACCTTCAGCTTGGGGGTTCATGTGTCCCGGTGACAAGAGGTAGGGGTCACGGTGTGGTCACGGGTGCCCCAGGGGAGTATTTAAGGGGTTAATCGTGCGCGCATAGGGTTGGTAAGTGAGGAGAATTAGTGTAGCAATAAAGGACAGTATTTTCGGACAAACTTCCTGTCTGCCTCGCTCTTTAACGGACAACTCCCCGTCCGCTACAAGAGCATGTTTACCTCAGTCCTCTGAATCTGCTCCTTGGTTGTGTCACATTGCTGTGTGAGTAATGTATACCATTCTACTTCACTTTTGCTCTGCTGCTTCTCACGCAAGTAAAAATAGCTTGAGCACAGATGAGAACTCGCAATTTATTTATGTCCTTTCCATAATTATGTGACATCTACTTTATTTGTGAGACTACTATAAATATGCCCATCTGGTGATATATTCCACCTGCCCAGCCTCATTTCCTGAAACAAGATGGCACCAGAGAGAGGTAACATTTTATGTGAAGCTTATCTCAAAACAGTTAAATTAGTCTTTTAGGATTTTCTCCTCATTATCGATATGTTCCAGTGCTGTGAATGTCACTAATTCCAGCGCTGAAAGTTTCCTGTCAGTCCTTGCCATTTCAAAGGAACGTTTGTAACTTTCTCTTTATTAGACCCGGCATTATCAGCGCAGCTGTGACAACCAATATAATAATGAAGCATGACAATCAGGATGGGACGGGGTGGCACAGGATCAATTATACTCGTTCGTTAACCTCCTAAAATATCCCCAATGGTACTACCCTCGTGTCTTTGTGCTTGTGAGAAATTTGCCTGAATGTTTTTCTTCAATTTCCTGTACACTGTTTGTTCTAAGAACGTGATACTCTTTTTTTCCTTAAATTTGACCCATTATGTCTCAGTTAATGTTCAATTTCAACCCTGTGATTGTTTCTTGTACCTTTTATATCCTTGACTATCTTGTGTAGAACATGAAGAATGATTAGAAAGGCAGCTTGATGACTTGACTCCAAAATAACTATATTATATTTCCACATGTCTATTCATACCCACAACTCGTCTGTCATATGCACTATACCATACATTTTGGGCTTGCACCTTTCAGCACAAGCACCTTTGGAAATATTTTACTATTTCTCAAAGTTAGCAAGGAAATTGAAAGTGCAATTTGAAGCACACATCCAGGTGGATTATTGCTCTGAATATGGTGATTGGTTTATAACCATATAACCATATGACCATTACAGCACGGAAACAGGCCATCTCGGCCCTTCAAGTCCGTGCCGAACATTTTTTTTTTTTTAATTTTTTAATTTTTTTAAATTTATTTTTTATTTTTTAAATAAATACTTCCCCCTGGTCCCATATACCTGCACTCAGACCATAACCCGCCATTCCTTTCCCGTCCATATACCCATCCAATCTATTTTTAAAGGATAAAATCGAACCTGCCTCCACCACTTCCACTGGAAGCTCATTCCACACAGCTACCACTCTCTGAGTAAAGAAGTTCCCCCTAATGTTACCCCTAAACTTCTGTCCCTTAATTCTCAAGTCATGTCCCCTTGTTTGAATCTTCCCTACTCTCAATGGAAAAAGCTTATCCATGTCAACTCTGTCTAACCCGCTCATAATTTTAAAGACCTCTATCAAGTCCCCTCTTAACCTTCTGCGCTCCAAAGAATAAAGACCTAACTGGTTCAACCTTTCTCTGTAACTTAGTTGCTGAAACCCAGGCAACATTCTAGTAAATCTCCTCTGTACTCTCTCTATTTTGTTGACATCCTTCCTATAATTAGGCGACCAAAATTGTACTCCATACTCCAGAATTGGCCTCACCAATGCCTTGTACAATTTTAACATTACATCCCAACTTCTATATTGAATGCTCTGATTTATAAAGGCCAGCACACCAAAAACTTTCTTTACCACCCTATCTACATGAGATTCCACCTTCAGGGAACTATGTACAGTTATTCCTAGATCCCTCTGTTCAACTGCATTCCTCAATTCTCTACCATTTACCATGTACGTCCTATTTTGATTTGTCCTGCCGAGATGTAGTACCTCACATTTATCAGCATTAAACTCCATCTGCCATCTTTCAGCCCACTCTTCCAAATGGCCTAAATCTCTCTGTAGACTTTGAAAATCTACTTCATTATCCACCACACCACCTATCTTAGTATCATCTGCATACTTACTAATCCAATTTTCCACACCATCATCCAGATCATTGATGTACATGACAAACAATAGTGGACCCAACACAGACCCCTGAGGCACCCCACTAGTCACCGGCCTCCAACCTGACAAACAGCCATCCACCATTACTCTCTGGCATCTCCCATTCAGCCACTGTTGAATCCATCTTGCTACTCCACCATTAATACCCAACAATTTAATCTTCTTAACCAACCTTCCATGAGGAACCTTGTCAAAGGCCTTACTGAAGTCCATATAGACAACATCCACTGCTTTACCCTCATCAATTTCCCTAGTAACCTCTTCGAAAAATTCAAGAAGATTAGTCAAGCATGACCTTCCAGGCACAAATCCATGTTGACTGTTCCTAATCAGACCCTGCTTATCCAGATGCTTATATATATTATCTTTAAGTATCCTTTCCATTAATTTGACCACAACTGACGTCAAACTAACAGGTCTGTAATTGCTAGGTTTACTCTTAGAACCCTTTTTAAACAACGGAACAACATGCGAAGTACGCCAATCCTCCGGCACTAATGACATTTGAAATATTTCTGTCATAGCCCCTGCTATTTCTACACTAACTTCCCTCAATGTCCTCGGGAATATCCTGTCAGGACCTGGAAACGTATCCGTTTTCATATTTTTCAAAAGTGTCCGCACCTCCTCTTCTTTGAATCTCATAGTTTCCATTGCTACTCTGCTTGTTTCCCTTACCTCACATAATTCCATATCCTTCTCCTTGGTGAATACCGAAGAAAAGAAATTGTTCAATATCTCCCCCATCTCTTTTGGCTCTGCAGATAGCTGTCCACTCTGACTCTCTAATGGACCAATTTTATTCCTTGTTATCCTTTTGCTATTAATATAGCTGTAGAAACCCTTTGGATTTACTTTCACCTTACTTGCCAAAGCAACCTCATATCTTCTTTTAACTTTTCTAATTTCTTTCTTAATATTCTTTTTACATTCTTTATACTCCTCAAGCACCTCATTTACTCCATGCTGCCTATAATTATTGTAGATCACTCTCTTTTTCCGAACCAAGTGTCCAATTTCCCTTGAAAACCATGGCTCTTTCCAATTTTTACTATTTCCTTTCAACCGAACAGGGACATAAAGATTCTGTACTCTTAAAATTTCACCCTTAAATGTCCTCCATTTTTCTTCTACATCCTTCCCATAAAACAACATGTCCCAATTCACTCCTTTTAAATTCTTTCGCATCTCCTCAAAGTTAGCCTTTCTCCAATCAAAAATCTCAACCCTAGGTCCAGTTCTGACCCTCTCCATAATTATATTGAAACTAATGGTATTGTGATCACTGGACCCGAAGTGCTCCCCAACGCTTACCTCCGCCACCTGCCCTGTCTCATTTCCTAACAGGAGGTCCAGCACTGCCCCTTCTCTAGTAGGTACCTCTATGTATTGCTGCAAAAAACTATCCAGCACACATTTTACAAACTCCAAACCATCCAGCCCTTTTACAGAATGTGTTTCCCAGTCTATGTGTGGAAAATTGAAATCTCCCACAATCACTACCTTGTGCTTACTACTAATATCTGCTATCTCCTTACATATTTGCTCTTCCAATTCTCGCTCCCCATTTGACGGTCTATAATACACCCCTATAAGTGTTGCTACACCTTTCCCATTTCTCAGCTCCACCCAAATAGCCTCCCTAGACAAGCCCTCTAATCTATCCTGCCAATGCACTGCTGTAATATCTTCCTTGACAAGCAATGCAACACCCCCACCTCTTGCCCCTCCAATTCTATCACCCCTGAAGCAACAAAATCCTGGAATATTTAGTTTCCAATCACAGCCCTCCTGCAACCATGTTTCACTGATCGCCACAACATCATATTTCCAGGTGTCAATCCGGACTCTAAGCTCATCCACCTTTCTTACAATGCTCCTAGCATTAAAATATACACATTTAAGAAACCCACCACCACATTCTCTGTTTATTATCTTTTTCTTCTTTCTCCCCTACATTTTGGGTCTGAGTGCTTCCCTTCTCTGCCTCCTGCCTCCAACATTTTCTACTATCTTTCTCTATTTGAGTCCCTCCCCCAACCGTTCTAGTTTAAAGTCTCCCCAGTAGCCTTTCAAATCTCCCCTCCAGGATATTGGTTCGCCTCGGGTTCAAGTGCAACCCGTCCTTTCTGTACAGGTAACACCTTCCCCAAAAGAGGTCGCAATGATCCAGAAATTTGAATCCCTTCCCGCTGCACCAGTTCCTCAGCCACGCATTTATCCTCCACCTCATTTCATTCCTACTCTCACTGTACAGGTAGTAATCCTGAGATTGTTACCTTTGTTACCTTTGCATAGCTGATAAACCCCCACCCTTAAACAGAACCATATTTGAGTATGGGGATTTATACTACCTTTGCATTGATTCCTATCCCATTTTTGCAGTAGACCTCCTCACCCCTCTTCCATGCAGACTTTGTCCATTTTGCTTGAAGTAGGACAAATTTCACCAGGAAAATTCTTGCTGAGTACTCCCAAAGGATACATTTAATGGTAATTCTTGTTGGGAAAGGTTTCTAACGTTTGTATCATTAAAGAAAAGAATGGGCCAGACGTAAGGGATGAGATTGAACAGAAATTATTCGCTGTCTTTTTATAATTTTCTTCTTTATAAAAAAGAGTTTGTAATGCAACAGGTTATGCGTTGTTTAGATTATGAGCATATTTTTAACTGTTTCAAAGAAATTGACTCATCTGTACAAGATTATTTAATCCTTTGCAGCAAAGACAAATATTTATTTCAAGTTTTGGTTGTAATTTAGGCGCTTTATCAGTAGTTTCTTGGGAGCAGAAGAGAGAGGGAGACTAATGTCAAATAAACAGCTTTTTTTTGTACCTTCACCTGTTAAGAACAAGCATGAACAATGGATGTCTGGACATTAGTATAATCTTGGTAATGTGCTAAGGTTTGGAATTCTGCCAAACACTGAAGATTAGGTTACACTTATATTAGGTACCAACACAGTTGAGTATGAGTAGGTTCCAATAGCAAATTATTACAATGTGTGATATCACCCCCACTACCCTGTGATTTTTATTGAACTGTTTTATATTACTGTATATACACTTGTTTCATTGGGAACCATAAACATCCTTTTTCCAACCAGGAAGTAGACTTGGCTTAAAACCTTAAATTGCTATGTGGCCATCTTCATTGAATTAACTTCTGAAGTTAGTTCCAGAGGGGTCTGTTCAGAATGTTTAGAAAACAAAGCTATAGGAAATGACTTTAAAATTGAAGCAATCTTAGCCTGAGATAGGAAACGGCAGATAAAGTTACGCACAAAGCATTGGTACGAAAGTACATCTGTGCGCAGCCAGGACTCCTGGATTCCAAGTCAAAATGGCAAACTATTTTGTATAAGTATGTTAATTGAAAACCAGGCATAAAGGAATGCTGCTCTGAACTGTGCATGCTTTTGGTCATATTCTACCACCAGCCCTCCTCTCCCCTCCCCCCCCTCTTCCATCCACACAATTTTCCTCCATCTTTCTCTCACTCTGTCTTCCACTCTGGCTCTCTTTTCTCCACTCCTGCTCTCTCTTCTCCCCTAATTTATCATCAGCCCTCCTAACACTCTCTCCACTTTCCCACATTATTCTCTTTCTCGAAGAATTCTCTCTCTCTAATTCCTCACCCACCCCCTCATCCTCCCCATTGTCCTCCCCCCTCCCTTCTAATTTTGTTATAATAAATGCCAGTCTTTGTTAGTCTGATAGTGGTGGAGGAAAGTAGATAGTAACAAAGAAAATGAGTCATGGGTGGAATGAATGCAACTGGTCTTTAGCAATCTAACAATGTATTTTCAAAAAATCAGATCCCATTTGTTATATGGGAGATCTTTTATGTTCGAGTTACTCATGGTCACTAGTAATGGCAGTGATTTGTACGATTCATAGATATGTGACAGTACCTTTTACGGTATGTTGATTGATGAGCTATACAATTGTTCTTTGATGATTCGGTAGCAATGTGAGGTGGAAGAGATGTGGATATTGGGGAGTGGGGATTCATCTCGATCCAACTGAATCCCAAGTGACCTTACTATTACTTTTGTATTCCTAAAATATGCAGTGATTGTATTGCTAAATTTGTGCTACTAAAATAAGGAATCCTCAGCTCAATAGTGAGTTATTGCAATTGTAATTCAGGCTAAGATTTAGAAAGTTTGTAGATGTTTATAATTTTTCTCAATTATTTATAATACATGCTTCTAATGGTGAAATTAATGAATAATAGCCATGTAACTTCCATTTAAAAAAAATCAAGATAAAACAAATCAATCTACTGACCTCATAGACATGGTTAAATTGAGTGGAGAAATTAACAGGTCTCACGTTGGACAAAAATATAAAGGTTGAATAAAAATTGATGCTGCTGTAACATCCATAAGCGCCTTTTAGATTCTTTACATTGTATTCCTGGCTTGGAAAAGCTGTTTAAAAACAAACTATGTGATTTACAGTGTGCAATTAAATTGTTCAAGTCAATGTTTGCCCTGTGTTGTTCAATGCCTGTCCAGAGAATGGAATGACCAACTTTGCCTCTGGTCGAGAAAGAAATGTTATATCCAGGCACCACTGATCCAAGAAAGGTTGAATGAGTTTTTTAATCTTCTCAGTAGTGTTCATTACAAATTTCTTAGAAGCACTGTTTTTTTTCAGGCTTAACATGAAAATACATTTTCAGAAATATCACTACACTTAGTGGAAGTTTACTTTTCAGTTAGTTAAATTAAATAGAAACGGTAAAATCAAATACATGCTGTGATTATTGTGTTAGATGTAAAATTAATACTTGAGTATGAAACAGATGCTCGTTAGTTCTTGAACTGGAAGAAGGTCTTGGTACATAGGCTGCATGTTCCATCACTTCATGAACTCGCTAAATACAGGAAGTGAAATACATCTGGTGCTTGACCTTTAACATACAATGTAATATTTAAGTATAGGTATACCGAGGGTGTCAAGATTAATGGTAATGGCAAGATAAAGTAGATCTAATAAATGTGTATTATTATTTAAATGAAGATGCTTTTGCAAAATACATTGGATATTAATAGACTGCTAATTAAATCACCACATATATCATGAGTGACCTTGGATTGGTTCTTTTGTTGTTGTTCATGTTCCTTTTGATCAGTTATTTGGTGGCATTTAGTAATTATGTGTGGCAAATGACCTACAGTTGTAGAGCAGGTAAGTATGTGTAAACTGACAAAAACAAGCTGCACCAAAGCAGCATGTTCATCCAGTTACGCGTTTCTTCTTGAGCTGCTAATTTTTCAACTATTTTTATTAGTAAATGCAGAATTTATGCAAAATTTAATGGCTGAGTGATTGAACTGCAGTATGACCAAACTAAATGTAATTCATTATACAGTAGATGGTTTGTTAATGTATTCTAGACCTTAATAAATTATGTTGTACATCAATTAAAAACTGTTTGGTGAATATGATTAAAATTAAAATAAAGTTTTTTATTAGTTAAGGGAGCCAAATCATTCCTTGCTTCAGCAAAGGCTAAGCTTTCTCAATATCTCAATTGGCAAGTCTGTTAAAGTTTGAGCAATATTCATGAATTGACAGAAAGTATTTTGCTTCTTTTCTTTCTTCTTACTTTTCTCTGTTCTGCATGTTTTATCTTCCAACCAGTGTAAATAATTGTTTAATAAAGTAGGTAACATGTGGATAAACTAGCTGCATGCACCAAAAGCTCAGAATGGCCTTCTCTGTAATTTGATTCTGTTCTTCTACTTAGAATTTCAGTAAAATTATATTAACCAATATATTAAAAAATCATGACTTGTTGTCAGTCCACTGAATATTTTCAGTCATGAAGTTTCACTGTTGTTAATTTTATCGAAGGATCAGGCTGTTATTTTGAACTCTTGCACACGATTGTTATAAAATATTGATTATATAAAATTTTAAATCTTCTATGTACTGAATGTAATTTCTGATTTTAAATGGTAATACTGAATGCACTCGACAGAACACATCTTATTAAACTAATACTGATAATGGTCACTGTGCTGAAAGGTTAGAATTTGTTGTTATTGTACTGAATATAAATATGTCGTGTTTTCAATGGTGGGCATGTGAAAGTAGCAGGGAACATGTAATTCACTGATTATCTTTTTTAGAGAAAGCTTTTATCTCCTCTATTGTAAAGGAGAACAAACCTCCTCATTGTCTTCTTTCAAGTGTGAGCGGCAAAGTGGTGCAGCGGTAGAGTTGCTGCCTTAGAGCGCCAGAATCCCAGGTTCAATCCTGACCACGGGCTCTGTCTGTACGGAGTTTGTACGTTCTCCCTGTGACCGCGTGGGTTTTCTCCAGGCCACATTCAAAAGACTGCAGGGTTACAGGCTAATTAGCTTCAGTAAATTGTCCCTAGTGTGTAGGATAGATCTAGTGTATGGGTGATAGTTGGTCAGTGTGGAATCGGTGATCCATGTTGTACCTCTGGACTAAACTAGTGTAACTAGGCTTTGAAAATAATTATGATCTACTTTGAAGAAATAGAGTGACATCCCAAAAATGAGATGTGTGTATGCTATATACAAGTACAGATATGATGGATTGAAGGATTGCTGCATAATAGTTTGAAATATTTATATTTTGTAATTCTGGATAATTTTGGATATTATTATGATGAGATTATTTAACATGCCTGGATTACAGTTAAGACCTTGCTCCATGGAGTTACAACAAAGATGGAAGGTAGTAATGTAAAGGAAAACACAAAATGCTGGAGTAATTCAGCGGGTCAGGCAGCATCTGTGAAGGAAATGGATAGTTGATGTTTCAGGTCGGATCCAAGACACAAACATCATGCTTTGTGTTTTGCTCAAGATCTGAGTATCTTGCAAGTCAAGCAGTTCCTTGTTTCTCCATGTACTGATGTTAATATGGCCGATCACAATTTGATCTCTTTGCGCAATTGAGAAAAATCAGGTCTACATGAAGACAAACCAGACGATATATCTACCTAGTTCTGAAAGTAGCAAATTTGAATAATCTTTGGAATGAATTTACATTCTAGAATACTTGATAATTTTTGGGGAGGGAAATACAGGCAAGGATGCCTTTAGATTCTCGGATAAGAATGAATCTGTAGATTGTACTAAATCTAATGGAATCATTATCTAATGATGATGGAAGGAGTAGGTTAATGCATTTTGTTTCTTCCTGTTTTCCTCATTCTTTGCAAGCAGTTAATTGGTCTTTGGTATTGGCAAATGGTATGTTAGCATTCATAGCAAAGGGATTTGAGTATAGGAGCAGGGAGGTTCTACCTGAGGTTCTACTACCTGAGGTTCTACTGCAGTTGTACAGGGTCTTGGTGAGACCACACCTGGAGTATTGCGTACAGTTTTGGTCTCCTAATCTGAGGAAGGACATTCTTGCCATAGAGGGAGTACAGAGAAGGTTCACCAGACTGATTCCTGGGATGTCAGGACTTTCATATGAAGAAAGACTGGATAGACACGGCTTGTACTCGCTAGAATTTAGAAGATTGAGAGGGGATCTTATAGAAACTTACAAAATTCTTAAGGGGTTGGACAGGCTAGATGCAGGAAGATTGTTCCCGATGTTGGGGAAGTCCAGAACAAGGGGTCACAGTTTAAGGATAAAGGGGAAATCTTTTAGGACTGAGATGAGAAAAACATTTTTTACACAGAGAGTGGTGAATCTCTGGAATTCTCTGCCACAGAATGTAGTTGAGGCCAGTTCATTGGCTATATTTAAGAGGGAGTTAGATGTGGCCCTTGTGGCTAAAGGGATCAGGGGGTATGGAGAGAAAGCAGGTACAGGATACTGAGTTGGATGATCAGCCATGATCATATTGAATGGCGGTGCAGGCTTGAAGGGCCGAATGGCCTACTTCTGCACCTATTTTGTATGTTTCTATGTTTCTATGTCGTTAAAACAATAACGACGAGTTTCTGATTTGAGCTGCGATTTGTACATCATCCAATCGTAGAAAATAGTGCCCAAATTTAAGAAACATTATATTTAAAAAACAGTTACATGAGCCAATTTAGTTTAATTTTCTTTCTTATCATAAGATATTCCAGTGACAATTGATATAGTCTAGTACTTGTATTTTTGCATCATTCATATCTATCAGGATGCTTTTTTTCTGCTTTGAAGTGTTTCACCCGTTAAGTCATTTCCCACTTAACATATTGTCCATTTTATCACATGTACTTAAAATAGTATTTGTTTGATATATCCATTCTTCCCTTTGTTGTTTTACAATATATTTCTTGCTGATTGGTAATTTATTGCAAAGCTAAATCTTGTGTGTGACTTAACTAAACTTTCCAAGAGGGTAAAATTAAGTGTCTAATGCCTATCAAATGACCTCTGAAAACTATTGCCTCAAATGCAAGGAGGCCATTTCTTGAGCTTCCTAATTTTAAAATATGATGGTGTTTCTTTTCTGGCTGCAGGAAGCTCTCGGAGGAGACTGATGTGCTCTGTATGTAACAAGAAGTGTTCTTCGGCTGCAACTCTACAGGAGCATCGAAAGGTCAGGCAGACAAGAGAAACCCTTCAAGCCCGCTCACAGCGTGCTGTGCTTGCATGAGAGTGTCAGGTCACTACTGTTTACTGGGGCAATGCCATTAGATAGTTCTGTTGGCTGAATTAATCCCAATGTGAGCTCCAAAAATCCTATGTAATGAAAAATGTTAGATAATTGATTAGGGTGCATGTTAATTATACTTGTTAATCCTTCCACTGATCTTCCAATTTAAGAATGAAGTAAATTTAAAAGCTGCTTTCTTGATTTCATTATTCTGCAGTTGATGTGAAATTTGCAGATGTCTCTGTCTTGTTAACTGGCTGAGTGTCAAATATAGAAATATTATATGAAGCAGCAGGGAACAGTACAACAAAACAACCTGTATTTGAACTAGTTATTTTAACATGGTAAATAGTCCCGAGGCATATTAGATCAGTGTTGCAAAAACAAAAGATGTCACCACACACATGAGGAGACATTAGATCAGTTGAAAATCTTGCTTGAAGTTTATAAAGATCATCATCGAGGATAGAGACATGGGGATTGCATTAAAATAAATTAGTTATTTCTGA
The DNA here is from genome assembly GCA_038087875.1 of Malacoraja senta. NCBI lineage: Eukaryota > Metazoa > Chordata > Chondrichthyes > Rajiformes > Rajidae > Malacoraja > Malacoraja senta. Next base: position 286,649,878 of record CM075977.1, on the reverse strand, counting down.
ATCCGTACACTAATTTAGATGTAGAGTGTAATGTGCCAAAAATGTTGCAGTGAATGTTGTTACTGTAAATTGATTTGCAGCAGATTAACTTTGGTAAACCATTAAATCTGGATTAAATCAAATTTTATTTATTTAAAATAAAATGCATCACTGTGCAGTTTAGCTTTTAGGCATTCTAAAAAATCAGTAAATTTTAGAAATACTCTGCAGGTTAAGGCACATTTGTGGGAAGAGTAACAGATTTAACATTTCTGTTAAAGTGAAAATGAGTTCTAATCAGTTATTATAACTGATTTTCACTCAATTTCTGGGCAGCTGTGTATTGGCGTTGACAAATGTTGACTCATATAGCAGCCATATTGAATTGAATGGGATGGGCCTAGATTGGGAAAAGTTGGCAGTCTGTTCATTTTTATATTATGTCAGAAGAAACCATTTCATATATATTTGTATTTGAAATCTTTAGTATGATTTTGATGGCGTGCTGCTCTGTTTCATGAACTAAGTAAGCCCACAATCCCTAATATTAGATTTGAGCCAAGGGAAATTATTGTCTCTTCTTTAAGCATTTAAAACCTAGAAATGGGATTGCAGCATATTGTAGTATGTGAAAACATTGTTCCTTGCATTTAGTACTTGGGTGCAAATTAAGTCCACCATCAAAATATTGCAAATCAGTCAAAAACGAGTTTGCAATAGGGTTTGGTGTACTTTCAGACAGAAAATGCAAACAGCATGGTTCCTGATAGAGAAAATTCTGCACACCTACTGTTGCTGCATGGCACAAACTTTAAAGATTCTTTCAAATACACTGATGGCATAGTGGTACAGCTAATAGACTCCGTGCCTCACCGTGTCAGAGACCTAGGTTCAAACCTGACCTTGGGTGCAGTCTGTGTGGAGTTTGCATGTTCTCTCCGTGACTTTGTGGGTTTTCTGCTGGTGTTCCAGTTCCCACCCACAAAGACGTGCGGGTTGGCAGGGTAATTAACCAGAGTAAATTGCTCCTGACATGTAGGTGATTAGTAGTATCTGAAGAGACTTGAAGAGAACATGGGAAGAAGAAAATAGGATAATGTAGGGTTAGTGTAAATATTGTTGGTGCAGACTCAGTGAGCTGAATAGTCTGTTACTGTGGTCAACATATCGATGAATCTACAGATTCTCCAACATGAGAGGATGGAGGTGCTTGAGATGAGAAGGGAGAAGGACTTTTGGAAAGGGACATAGAATTGCCCATAACTGCAGTGAGCACGAGGTCACATGCACTAGGGCCAAGAAAATAGGTCCTTGTGAGGCAACCTTGCTTTTATGAATATGGGCAATATGAAATCTGTTATTTTACTTCGGAGTCACGTGAGTGATTCCGTGAAGAACCCCGCCCTTCGGCATGCGTGTCATTACGTCTGACGCATGGTGCAGCGACCAGCTCGGAGGTGCAGCGCTCCTCCAGCGGTAAGTTTAAAAATCTCAGGTAAATGTCAGACTTAGTCGGAGTTGTTTCTGCGCTTGTTAAATCTTGTTTCAGGAGGGCAAGTGCAAGCATGGAGAAATCGTTGAGAGCAAGGCGAGTCGTTGCGAAAGTAACTAAGGAGTGCGGGTAGCGGGCGGCCGCCTAGCTCATCTACAGAGTCGCTAATAGTCAAACCAGCGACTGCAGACTTGGTGTCTGAGGGCACCGTGGCTACGCCGGTGGGGCGCAAAGCTACCAGAAAGTCTGTACGGCCGATAGACTCCGACGAGTCCGGTCGGGAGGATTCCCCTCCAAGAATGGATACCGTCTTTGGACGGTTATCCAGAATGGAGCTCCTTATGGAGGGGATGATCCATCCAAAGCACTGGCCTCTTCAAGAGCCCGAGCCAGCAGCGCCTACTACAGGGCTGCCTAATGTCTCCCTCGAAGAGGAGGAGAGCATACCGGGTCAGTATGAGTCTGACGCCGAGTCTGTGGGCTTAGCATTGGAGGCTGCCCCAAGGGACGAAGGGCACGAGCCGGAGGTCCCATTCCTGGCAGCAAGATTTGCCATCCCGACAGATTCGGGAGAGCCGCTGGGTGAGGAATTGGCTGTCACAATAAACTACTTGGCCTCACATCAGCTTCAGGAGCTGACCATGGATGCAACAGCTCGTAAATATGATACACCGGCTAATTGTATCCTGCTTAAAGTGCCAGCAGTAAACCATGCCATTTGGGGCCATATGGGAGTAGGCATCAGGGCGCAGGAGATGAAACTGCAGAGGGTACTGAAGCTACTCGCTTCCGGCATTACGGCATTCGGGAGGTCGGTGGATGGCGGGCACCTGACTGAGGTTCAGCAGGATGCCCTGGCTCTCATGTGCAATGTGCACTTTGAGATTAACTGCCTTAGAAAGAGCGCCATCCGCCCTACAATCAACCCGAAATTCGCTGCCCTGTGTAGGCCGAGCAACGTCCAGCCACCAAATCTTTTGTTTGGGGAAGACCTCGCTAAGCGGGTGAAGGAGTTGGATGATGAGGCAAAGACCGTCGGGCTCATTAAGGTGCCAATGACCAGCAGAACCCTTCAGAGGCAGCACCCCTACAAGCGGTTTGCCGAAACCGGGTCCGGGCAAGGACCAAGCCGGCCATTCAATGTGCGCAGCTGGCGCACTCCAGCAGCAGCACGAGAAACCATGCCGTTTCCCACCAGCGCCAGGGGGACAAAGAACTCCACCGGTAACCATGGAGGTAGATGGGTCTGGTGCTTGTCGAAACATATTCAGGAGAATTACCTACCAGTTGGGGGAAGCTTACACTGGTTTCTGAAAGAATGGTATGGGATAACATCAGAATTGTTTATACTGCAAGCTATACCAAGGTTTCGAATTGAATTCATTTCTAATTTGTGTCTGCCTATACAACATACACCAAGGTTCTCACAAAAAGAAAATTTGGAGGTTCAGGCTGAAATAAAAAAATTATATATAAAAGGTGTAATTGAGAAGACAGTTTGTCAACCTCACCAATTCGTATCTAACATTTTTCCGAGACCAAAGAAAGATGGTGGTAGTCTGATTATTTTGGACCTGACGGACCTTAATCCGTTTGTGCAGTATAAGCATTTCAAGATGGAAACTTTTGCCACTGCCAAGCAATTGGTTTCCAGAGGGTGTTATATGGCATTTATAGATCTAAAGGATGCATATTACTCAGTGCCTGTTCATAAAGACCATCGGAGATATTTGAAATTTAGTTGGATGAGGCAGTTGTGGCAATTTAAAGCGCTGCCCAATGGGTTAACCTCAGCCCCTAGATTATTTACAAAGTTGCTAAAACCAGCATTAGGGCAACTCCGGGTTCAGGGTCACATTGTAATGGCTTATTTAGATGATATCTTAATAATTGGAAAAACTCGGGAAGCAGCTGAGTTATCTGTTTCAGCTGTTAAACTCATGTTTGAGACACTGGGGTTTCTAATTCATCCAACTAAATCAAAATTGATACCGGTTAAAGTTATTGAGTATCTGGGATTCACAGTTAATTCAACTCACATGTCTATAACTCTATCCAAGGGCAAGAGATTAGATTTAATTGAAGGCTGTATCAAGATCATGGAAGAGCAATCACCTTCAATTAGGCATGTGGCCAGCTTGATTGGCAAATTGGTAGCAGCCTTTCCAGCTGCACAGTATGGACCTTTGCATTACCAACAGTTACAGAGGGCAAAGGTACAGGCACTCAGGAATCATGCAGGTCATTTCAATAGACCCATGCAATTACCAACTGCAGCCATTATTGAAATTCAGTGGTGGATTAGAAACATTTCGAGTTGTTCCAGCAAAATTTTGATTGAAGCACCTTCAGTTATATTGCAGACTGATGTTTGTGCCCTCGGTTGGGGGGCTACTGATACCATCTCTAGCTGTGGAGACAGATGGAATGTGCATGAGGCATTTATTCTCCAATCACATGGAATTAATTATTTAGAGTTACTGGGAGCATTTAATGGGCTTAAGGCTTATTGTACCACCAAGCATCACTTACATGTTCAGCTTCAGATTGACAACACCACGGCAGTGGCGTATGTGAATTATATGGGTGGAATCAAGTCAGAATCTTGTGACAGATTGGCTAACCTTATTTGGCATTGGTGCATTAAAAGAAACATTTGGGTTTCAGCTGTCTACTTGCCAGGCAGGTTCAACATGGTGGCAGACACCAGGTCACGCAAATTCAATGACAACACAGAATGGATGTTGAATCATGATGTATTTAATGATATTGTTGTTCGGTATGGGATGCCAGAAGTCGATTTGTTTGCATCCAGACTTAATCACCAGGTGCCAAAGTATGTTTCATGGGAACCAGACCCAGGGGCAGTAGCGGTAGACGCTTTCGCGCTACATTGGGGAGGAGTGTTTATATATGCATTTCCTCCATTCTGCCTCATCAGTCGGTGCTTGACCAAGATAAAGCAGGACTCCGCTTCAAGAGTTTTGGTGGTGCCCGACTGGCCTACACAGCCATGGTTCCCTCTCATTGCGGACATTATAACTCAACCTATTATGGTGGTTCCAAAACGTAATAACCTATTGGTGAACCCTGTGACTGGAGATCAACACCCGTTGTATGATCGTATTAATTTGTTAATTTGCAGGTTTTAAGGAGGCCATACCTGGGTCTGGGACTATCCAATCGGACTGTGGATATCATCACATCATCTTGGAGGGATAGTATTAAAAAAGCAGTACATATCTCATGTCAGGAAATGTAAGGCGTTTTGCTTACAAGGAAACATTAGTTACCACACAGCTTCCATCCCAGATGTGTTAGAATTTCTGTCCAAATTGTATTTTGATGATGGGTTGAGCTATAGTGCCATCAATAGTGCTAGGAGTGCTCTGTCATCATATTTATGTTTGGGGTCAGAACTACAGTCTGTAGGATCTCATCTGTTAATATCACGATTTATGAAGGGTGTTTTTAATTCCAATCCCCCCAGACCTAGATATTCAGAAATCTGGGATGTCAGTGTGGTACTCACGCTGCTTCGTCAGTGGGGTCCAGCCACATCCTTGTCTTTGGTAAAGATTACCTTGAAGTTGGTCATGCTTATGGCGCTGGTGTCAGCGCAAAGGGTTCAGACTCTGCAGAAGTTGAGACTGGACAGGATGGGGTCATCTGGGAATTATGTTATGATCTACATATATGATCTCATAAAACAGAGCAGACCAGGGGTGTCAGGATTCAAGCTTGTACTGTCAGCATATCCCATGGATTTACGACTGTGTGTAGTGGCGCACTTGCGATGTTATATTGAGGTCACCAAGGGCCTCAGAGGATCGGAAGTACAATTGTTTATTAGCCACAAAAAGCCACATGGGAAAGTGTCGGTTCAGACCATCTCAAGATGGCTGAAACAAGTGCTGGTTTGTGCAGGAGTTAATACTGACAATTTTAAATCTCACTCCACCAGTGCGGCATCAACGCCAGCAGCGAGGGCAATGGATGTCCCTCTAGACCATATCCTCGCGGCCGCAGGATGGTCAGATGAACTGACATTTCACCGGTTTTATAATAAACCACTTATCGAAACCGGGGTGTTCGCCCATTCCATTTAAAGTTCTGTTTCCTAGCTTCCCCCTGCGAGAGAGGGGTCGCTATTGTATTTTCTTTATTTATTTGTGAATTAAAGCAACATGTTAATCTGTACCATGTTTCACTGTATTGCTCATTATTTACTCCTCCTGAGTCAACTGATGCAGTGTGAGACGTCTGGATTACTATCTATGGCATGAAATCACAGAGCTTTGAATTCTTCACGGAATCACTCATGTGACTCCGAAGTAAAATAGTAAAATTAAACGAGAATTTACCAGTTTGAAATTTGATCTTTATTTTATGAGGAGTTACGATGAGCGATTACGTGCCCACCGCTCTCGGCCCCCAATATCATAAAGGTCAACTGGAAGGTCTGTTTTATATTCTTACTATGTTACTTCAGTTACTATTATCTGTGATTTCACACCGCTGCTTTGAAGATTGATGCGCATGCCGAAGGGCGGGGTTCTTCACGTAATCGCTCATCGTAACTCCTCATAAAATAAAGATCAAACTTCAAACTGGTAAGTTCTCGTTTATTCTTACTATTTATGCTCATTAGTAGAGCCAGGATGTTTAGGTGCTAAAAAACTGAAATAGGCAGGCAAAAAGGCATAATAAAATTACAAAAAAAGCACCAAAAAGGCATTTATTGACAAAAAAGGCATAAAAAGGCATGTTTTTCCACCACCAAAATATGGTTAAAAATGATAATATAATGGTATTCTACATTAAATGACCAAAGTTGCCTGGTTGCACATAATTACTAGCATTTTTATCAAATGATCTAGTGTTAAACTATGCTGTCTGTCAGAAAGAATATGCTTCAGTTGTGAGAAACTTCTTTCTACGTCAGCTGAGGTCACTGGTGCATACCAGAAACAAGCTACCAACTCTATATTCATGTCGATATCTTGTGCATTACAACTACCTTTGAGAAATTTAGCTATGTTTTGTAGTTCTTCAAGATCTTTGTTAGCTAAATTCAATCTCTCACATTTTCCTTGTATGTCTTTACGTACATCGCCAGGAATTTTACGGATATCGTCAGTTACTTTGTTGAAAACCTGCAAGTTATTCACTAATGTTTTGCCACGTTTCTCAAGGGAAGTGATAGCTTGTGGGAAGTTTGCAAAATTGGAAGCAATAAACACAAGGAGGGACATTTTCTGCAGGATTTCACTGACGATCCTGACTGCAGCAGATTCTTCTTCTTCAAAACAGTTGACGATTTCTTTTATCATTTCAAAATTTGCTGCATAGTAGAGTAAAGCAGGGAGCCATGTACCCCACCTTGTCAAAACGGGCTGAGGAGGTAGCGGAATCTTGGGTGCCATTTCCTTGAACAATTGCACACTTGAGGAAGATTTTGTTGACAATGGAAACTAGGCGATCGACATTTGGAAACAAGCTACTTATGTGCTTGACAATTCTATGAAGTCCTGGAGCTAAGCATGTCAAATGCATCATTTTGGGGAATAAAACTTTAAGAGCATGAGCAGCGTTTTTCATGTATGGAGCTGCATCAGTCACAAACAGCAGAACATTCTCGTATTATAAACCTTCTGGCCAAAGTACAGCAAGTGAAGATGTAAACAACTGAGCTATAGTTGAGCTGTTTGACTTCTCCAATACATCCGATGTCAACAAATGCTCCTTTGATGGTTGACCTGCCTCCAATGTACGGATGACCACATTAGCAACATATCTCCCCACAGCATCGTTTGTCTTGTCTACTGAGATCCATATTCTGTTGCATGCAACTTCATCTCTAATTTTCTGCACAACAATGTTGAAGTTGCTGTCAACATAATTTTTCCGTAATGATGACTCACTTCATATATGTTCCTCTGTGTTCTCTAAAACAACACTGAGAGATTTGTTTTCCAATTTCCACAGTGGAATTCCAGCATCAATGAATGCCTTGCACAGATCACTCAAACTCAGATTTGCGTCTGGAGCCAGCAGTAAGTGTAGTGAGGAGACAAGCTTGGGTATTTGGCTGGGGTAGTTTACACCCCAGCGGTATCAACATTGACTTCTCTAATCTTAGATAACCATTGTCTTCTCCCTCTTCCACCTCACCCTTCCCAGTTCTCCTTCTAGTCCTACTGTCTCTGCCTCTTCCTTTCTTTTCCCCACCCCACCCTCCCACATCAGCCTAAAGAAGGGTCTTGACCCAAAACATCGCCTATTCCTTCTCTCCATAGATGCTGCCTCACTCGCTGAGTTTCTCCAGCATTTTTTGTCTACCTTCGATTTTTGCAACATCTGCAATTCTTTCTTAAATAGATCTTGGAGAAAATTGAACCAGCGAGCAGCGGCTCGAACGAATGAATGACCGATGGTGGTGCCCCCGGTTTTGCCCCGGTGTTGGAAATGTTCTTGTACGTTATACTATGTTAACACGTTAATAATAACATTAATATTAACGTGCTAACATAGAAAGCGTCATTGTAATCACGGTACAGAGAAAATAGCACAACCTTTTAGCAAAACGGCAACAAAAGGCTGATTTAGGCACTCGATCATGAAAAAGGCGTTATATTAGTGAAATCATCAAAAAAGGCATGAAAAGGCACATGGCATTCATGGCAAAATCCTGGCTCTACTCATTAGTGATGTTCTGTTTTAATGACTGCATCAAATTACTTTGGTGTACTGCAATCATCTTCATTACTGATGGTGCTGCTGTAACTTCATAAAGCGTTTTGCTTGGAGATAATACAATACACTACAATACAATTTATTTGTCATTCGGACCCCGTTGAGGTCCAAACGAAATGTCGTTTCTGCAGCCATACATTACAAAACGAAAAAGACCCAAGACACAACACAATTGACACATACATCCATCACAGCGCTGTGATGGAAGCCAAAAAAAACGTATCTCTCGACTGCACTCCCCCCCCCCCCCCGATGTCAAAGTCAAAGCCCCCGGCGGGCGATGGTGATTATCCCACGGCCATTAAAGCCACGCCGGGCGATGCAAGGTCGCGCCCCGGGTCTTGGTGTTAGAGCCCCGGCGCGCGCTCGCACAGTCCCGCGGCCATTCCAAGCCGCGCGGGGCGGTGATGTAAAGCCCCGACTCCCGGTGCTCTTCAACCCCACAACTCGGGCGGGAGAAGTCGCCGCTGCGGAAGCCCCGAAAAGCGGTCTCCCACCAGGGACCCGCGGGCTTCCGGTGCTGCCGTCCACCAGACCCGCGGCCGTAGCCTCCGAATCTCCTGGGGTCGGGTCGCAGCAGCGCTCCACCACAGCTCCACCCGCTCCGGACTCGGCCAGCCCCGTGACGGTGAGAAGTCCGCAGCTCCACAACTGGAGCCCCAGGTCGTTCCTGCTGGAGGCCGCTCCACGTTGCCCAGCCCCAACGACAACGGAGACCCGACAAAGAAAAGGTCGGGTCTCCCGTGCAGGGGAAAGATTTTAAAGTCCCCCCACCCACCCCCACCCCCACCCCCACCCCCCCACACACATACCCCGACAAAAAATAATAAAAACTACATAGAAACGAGACAAAAATAATAAAAAGACAGACGGACTGCAGATTGTGCCTAAATGCTTTGATCTGCCCTTCCAGAGTACCAGGAAAGTCCTGTTATCAGGCTATCATGAATCAGAGTGGGAGGAGCATGGGCATTAAAGCCTCTAGAGTGGAGAGTGGAGGGGGCGTGCAGTGGAGAAGGAAACAACAAAAATAATGCTCCGCCACCTCCACCACTAGCCACATTTTCCCATCTCCACCCTTTTCCGCCTTCTGCAGAGACCGTACCTTCCGCAACTCCCTGGTTAACTCATCCCTTCCCACCCAAACCACCCCCTCCCCAGGTACCTTCCCCTGCAACCTCAGAAGATGCAATACCTGTCGCTATACCTCCTCCCTCGACCCCTCCAACCTCATCTACTGTATCCATTGTTCAAGATGTGGACATATATCGGCGAGACTAAATGCAGACTGGGCGATCATTTTGTGGAACACATTCGCTAACCCGCATGAACCAACCTGACCTCCCATTTGCTGGACACTTTAATTCTCCTTCCCATTCCTACACGGACCTTTCTGTCCTTGGTCTTCTCCATTGTCAGAGTGAGGCAATTGGAGGAACAGCATCTCATATTTTGCTTGGGCAGCTTACAGCCCAGTGGTATGAATATTGATTTCTCTCACTTCAGGTAGCCCCAGCATTCCCTCTCTCTATCCCTCCCCATCCAAGTAGCACTAGCTTCTCATTTTCACTCTACAAACAGCTTACAATGGCCTGTTTCATTTATCATCGTTACTTTTTTGCATATCTTTCATTCATTGTTCTTTATCTCTCCACATCACCATCTATATCTCTCATTTCCCTTCTCTCTAACCAGTCTGAAGAAGGGTTTTGATCCGAAACGTCACCCATTCCTTCCCTCCATGGATGCTGCCTGTCCCTCTGAGTTACTCCAGCTTTTTGTGTTTATCTTCAGTTTAAACCAGCATCTGCAGTTCCTTCTTACACAACAAACAGTGTTTGTTGCATCTGACACTCCACAACACTACTTCAGAGGTGACAGTGCAATTTATGAGCATAATAAGTTGGCACGTCACTGGGTGCGAAATGAAGGATGGGGAATTTGGTGTTGTGGCTGCTGTAGAGCAGGACCATGCAACCCTACTGCCACAGAAGATCCAGATGAAGATGCATTGTGATGCTTTCACAACATGTCTGATGCTGATGTGCAAGTGGGCAGTGCTTGCAATATCAGGTCTGCCTATCTGAATGCAGGTGATGAGAAGGAACACAGGGAAGTCAACTCCATTCTCTTGCAAGATTTTGTGTGGAGCCAGGGGATTATGATCTCTATACTAAAGGTGATGCACACTTATTTTCAAAGATTCAACAACTGTGGTTGTAACAGCTACTGTGGAGGTCACCTGGCACCTTTCTCCTTTCTCCATAGTTAACAGATACATGATAAAGGGAATAACGTGAATAATGTTTAGTGCAAGGTAAAGTCTGATCAAAGATAGTCCGAGGGTCTCCAGTGAGGTAGATAGCAGCTCAGGACTGCTGTCTAGTTATTGGTAGAATGGTTTAATTGCCTGATAACAGCTGGGAAGAAACTGTCCTTCAATCTGGAGGGGTGCGTTTTCACACTTCTATATCTTTTGCCTGACGGGAAAGGGGAAAAGAGGGAGTGGCCGGGGTACAACTCGTCCTTGATTACAACTCGTCCTTGATTATGAGATTATACCTCATACCTTGCCGAGGCAGCATGAGGTATAAACGGAGTCAATGGAAAGGGGTTTGGTTTGTGTGATGATCTGGGCTGCGTCCACAATTCTCTGCAATTTCTTGCGATCTTGAATGGAGCTATTCCCAAACTATGATGTGATGCATCCTGATAAAGTGCTTTCTAAGGCGCATATATAGAAGTTGGTGAGAGTTGTTGGGGTCATGCCAAACTTCCTAAGCCTTCTAAGGAAGTAGAGGCATTGGTTGGAGGTCAATCATCTCAGCCGCAGAACATCTCTGCAGGAGTTCCTCAAGGTAGGCTCTTCAGCTTGTTGGTCTTCCAGTTCAATGAAATGACCAGAAAGGAATCATGCTGCCCAGCACATTCTGGACCACAGGAATGTGCTGAGGGTCTCACTGAAGTCTGGTGCAGCCAATGCAAAATCATTTGGGGGATAGGACTGCAGTCTGAGGTCCTCCTGCCATTACACATTGAGAGGCTCAGTCCAGTGTAGATGTCCCAAACACTTGAAGTTTGTATCACCCCAGGAGACCACATGAGAGGCAATGACAAAATGTGCTAACATTACCAATGTATAGAACCAATACCACTGAATATATAGAAGCCAGACACAAAAAGCTGGAGTAACTCAGGCAGCATCTCTGGAGAGAAGGAATGGGTGATGTATCGGGTCGAGACCCTTCTTCAGACTGAATATATAGACTGAACAACAGTACAAATCTAAAGAAAGCCATATACTTGTCTTTTTTTGTATTTGTTATCGGTATTTTTTATGATAAAGTCTATTTTTGAATAATGAACACTTGAAATCTGAGCCTGTAAATAAACGGTGCTTCAGTTAAGTACAGTTAGAATTGATGTCTCTGGAGGCTCTGGGGAAAGGTTGTTTGCAGAAGGGCATGACTTTGCCACTTTCTGGGAGGACACTGATCCTGAGTGGCCCATTGCATGTATCCTGAAGCCTTCAGTAATGGAATGCAGCCAACAAGGTTGTGACTGAGATTCACATTGAAAGAGAACTTTAGATATTGCTAAAACTTTTTTGTGAGTTGTAACGCACTCTGAGGACTTTGAAAGAAACTTGAATTCAGAAGCCATTTAGTTAGGTGCCATAATGTCAGCAGATTGTTGCTTTAAATAATGTAGGAGGCAAGAACATAGTGCAACATGCAACGATGACTTTTCCATGATGTCCATTGTCTGGAGCATTTCATTTATGTCAGTCAAGCGTTAAGTGTGTGTAGCATGACCAATAATGTCATCAAGTATGCACCTGATGCTGGATAAAAGGTCAAGTACACTGGATTGTGACTGCAAGTTTGCAATTGTCGTCATTGCTGCCACATTTTCCTTGGATGGGGGAGATTGATTGTGGAGGAAGGTGGGGAAAATAAATATTGGACCGTGTGGTTAACAAAAGTGTTGAATGATCCCATTCCTAGGCTTTTACATCACATTTTCTGGCTATTATTAAATTAAATCCATTGGCCAATTTAGTATCAGCAAATGGAATGACAAATTAAAAGTGAAATTTATCTCCTTTGCCCCTCTCACCCCCATAGCTAATGTTTGTTCAAATGTTGCAGTTGTCCATCTGTTACACTCTTAGGATAGTATAGAAATTGTAGAGCTTTTACCGTCTGTAGTAGATGGTGTAATGGCAGGGATTAGATTTGGTGTCCCAGATGGCCTGATATATTAAAAAAAAATACACATACTAGAGATTTAATTTTATTTTTTAACACAAAAATTGGTAATTTTCTGTAATATGGTAAAATAATTATAATTTAGTGATCTTTAATTATAATGGTCACTTTCATTAATTTTGAATTTCAATCTGCCATCAAGTACAGCATGGTGGCATAGAGGTAGAGTTGCTTCCTTACAGTGCCAGAGAGCTGAGTTAGAGCCTAACCAAGAGTTATGTCTGTATGGAGTTTGTGCATTCTCCCTGTCACCTTGTGGGTTTTCTCTGGGTGCTCTGGTTTCTTCCCACACTCCAAAGGCGTACAGGTTTGTGGGTTAATTGGCTTCAGTAAGTTGTGTGTGGGTTAGTGTACAGGGTGATCGATGGTCGGCGCGGACTTCGAGGGCCAAAAGGCCTGTTACCATGCTGTATGTAAAGTTAATGATAGTTGATACAAATGTTGAAAATATTCAAGCAGATTTTATTGATTTATTAAAGTATTGAAATAAGAAAATCAAGTGAAAATTTATGGAAATCAGATTATTTAAAAAATTCTCAAAACTTTTAAAATAGGTGGGGAATTTCTTAATTTCATGTCAAAGCAAATATAATGCCTAAAGTTCCTAATCTCTCAACAATACGTATAGAATCAGTGGAGAGTCCATATACAGATGATAGGTTTCTATCAAATTGCAACGGTGCCATGTCTTTGGAGGAAATAATCCAAAATTATTGCCTCTGTACTACTCTTTCTGCTTTAGTTTGCTAATTTTCTTAGAAAGATGCAATGATGTCTCCCTTAACTACTTTTTGTGGCAAAATATTCCACGCACCAACGACCAGTCAAACAACACAATTTATCCTAACCCTACATCTCACATTCTCTCAGAGGCTATTTTAAATCAATGACCCATGGCAACTGACTCCCTGACCAGAGGAAATTATCTTTTCCTGTGTGCTCTACCAAGATTCCTGGCAATTTTAAAACAGAGCATGGCATTTCCCCTTTGCCTTCTGTGCTGTGATGAAAATCAAAATATTTCAGGACCTTCCTCAGACTATAATTTACGACTTTTACTGTCATCATTATAATTTTACACCATGCACTCCATGGCTTTCAAATAGTTTTGATACTGTGTAACCAAAGCTGCAGAGAATTTCTCTGATTTCAAGTAAAGTTATAATAGTTATTATCATTTCATAATCCATTCCTTTACAAAATTCAAAATTGTCATTGCTGTCGTAATTGCTTACAGTAAACTCCAATAATTTGCTATTTGATTACCTGGAAATCCAGATGATTTGGCATCCGGTTTATCAGATGATTTTAGCCATGCCCCTTTTCGACTCATTAAGGCCAGTTCCTGCTTCTATTCCAATACAACAGGGACTCAGTTCTCACACTCCCTTCCAACCAACGAGATCCTGGTTACTTGTTATCCATTTTCCCTTATCTGAATGGGGTCCCAGTTCCCACATTCAACTTCTTTTATGGGAGCCTTATTTTCACTCGGGCCCCAATAACACTGTTCCCTTCTGACAATAACAGTGCCCTAGTTTGCATGCTACCTTTTGACTAATATGGCCCCCAATCCCAGGCTCCATTCAATCCACTTGTGCCTTGTACCACAAACCCTTTTAAATTAACTAGGATCCTGTTCACAGGATGCATTGGAAAATTTATTGTAACACAGAGTAAAATGTAAAAAAAAAATGCTGGAATCTGAATTGGAATAATATCCAATAGTCCAGAAAATCAGTTTAGTATTACCAATGTTTTGTGCATGTCAGCTTATCAGAGTACTGTCTAGATTTGAATTATTAAAGAGTTTCATAGGAATTACATAAATATGTCTGTTTTAAGGGTTTTTTCTACTGTATTATGCTGACAAATATGCAGGGATTTATGGATGGAAATATATGAAGGGAGAATTATTCAACTACTCTAGCTTTAAAAGGTGGTCAGTATCATAAAGTAATTTCAAACATAATCCAAGTGTGATGAATTGTCAATTAAACAAATATAGAACATTCTTGCTAATAGACGAATCTGAACTTTTAGGCCATCAAATCTCTTGCAATTAGTTTAATTACAATATCACAAACTTAATTTTCTCAATTAATAATTCTTTGAAAATTTTTCATAAATAACTGACATCCCTTCTCCTACATGGAGTTCTAATCTTGTCCTATTTAAAATGTTGGGTTTTATTTTCATAGCCATACTCTTAAGAGATTATTAGGAAGGCAATTACAGTGCAATTGTAAATGATAACGGCCCAAGGCAGAGAAGTCATTAAATTTCCTCAAAGCAACCTTAGAAAATCTGTGCCTTTGATCTGATACCTTCCTTGCATGCAATAATCACTTTTTATCTTTAAATTTCAAGATTCATGAGGTCTTCAATTGCCAGGAGTGTGACAAAAAATTCATTTCAGCAAACCAGTTGAAGCGCCATATGATTACCCACTCAGGTAATTTTAACGTGGTGTTTCTTGCAAAAGCATAAACGCAGATAATGCAAAGTTTCACTTTCTAGGATTTGCCTTGTGACCCGCTTTCCTGGTGATTAAGTAACACAAAATAAATTTGTCATAGCTTCTTAACTCTTCCTAATCTGAAAAAGAGCTGATTTATGTTCATGGTGTGAAGCTACTTTTCTTTGAAGTCATTCTCTTTTGACTGAAGCTAATTAAAGAGAGTTTGGTATTTAGAAGGCCTAGTTTAAGATGTGCAAATTGCTGAAGATATACCCCAGCTTGTTCTACAAAAGTAATTTGATGCACATAATCCAAAAGGCATGCAGCTTGTCTGTCTAATTGGTTTTATCTTAATTGTGTTGACTTAATTGCAAGATTCCCTCAGTGGATAAAGTCTTTCTTTCATCTTTCCCCTTTTACAAACTGACAGTTTAATACTTCATGCTTGTTCTCCACAGAGAAACGCCCTTACACCTGTGAGGTCTGCAGTAAATCTTTCAAACGTCTCGATCAAGTAACTGCGCATAAAATTATCCATAGTGAGGACAAACCATACAAATGTAAACTTTGTGGAAAAGGCTTTGCTCATAGGAATGTGTACAAGAATCACAAGAAGGTAAATATAAATTCAGTATATATGTACATATATATATGTACACGTGCGTATATATGTTTTGTGTGTACATCTATAGCTATATATACTGTAATATATACTGTAATATATTATATATAAAAATACACATACGTACATGATTAACCCCGCAAATGACTGCAAAAATAAAATAACTTTAAAAATGGCCGACTACCACACTTGATTTGATAAATTTGCACTTGCTTAAATCACAATGTTTGTAATCTGCGCTGACTGACATCACCCTTTCCACAGCACAAGGACCTGGGGAACCTCTGCATATCGGTAAGTCATTGGTAATTTCTCAGTTGAACACTTTTTATTGCTACAAAAGTACTTCTTAAATGCAGGTAGAAGAAGTTAATGTTGTTAATACAATTTTGGGTGGTGATTGGCATGTCAAGTTTCATTCAATTGTTGCTTTGGTTTTAAGATGCAGTCCAAAATTCGTTGTGCTCCTTATAATCTGCCCCAACCAATTTTAATTCTATATAGGGGAAACACTGATGTTCATATATTTGTTAAAATATTGAAAGTCTAGCACTTTCAAACTCTTTATGGTCCAAGTTGAAACTATGTGAAAGATTCAATGTACTGATTAGCGATTCAGGATAACTTTGAGTTATGAAAGCAAGTGTGTCATGCAATGTAAATATTTATTTTTGTTGTAAAGGAGCAGTTTATATGAATAGTACTTAGAAAGTTTTAAATGAATGCTGCCTGAACATTGAACAAACATAGAAACATAGAAACATAGAAATTAGGTGCAGGAGTAGGCCATTCGGCCCTTCGAGCCAGCACCGCCATTCAATATGATCATGGCTGATCATCCAACTCAGTATCCCGTACCTGCCTTCTCTCCATACCCTTTGATCCCTTTAGCCACAAGGGCCACATCTAACTCCTCTTAAATAATGCCAATGAACTGGCCTCGACTACCCTCTGTGGCAGAGAGTTCCAGAGATTCACCACTCTCTGTGTGAAAAAAGTTCTTCTCATCTCATCTCGGTTTTAAAGGATTTCCCCCTTATCCTTAAGCTGTGACCCCTTGTCCTGGACTTCCCCAACATCGGGAGCAATCTTCCTGCATCTAGCCTGTCCAACCCCTTAAGAATTTTGTAAGTTTCTATAAGATCCCCTCTCAATCTCCTAAATTCTAGAGAGTATAAACCAAGTCTATCCAGTCTTTCTTCATAAGACAGTCCTGACATCCCAGGAATCAGTCTGGTGAACCTTCTCTGCACTCCCTCTATGGCTATAATGTCCTTCCTCAGATTTGGAGACCAAAACTGTACGCAATACTCCAGGTGTGGTCTCACCAAGACCCTGTACAACTGCAGTAGTACCTCCCTGCTCCTATACTCAAACTTCTCTATTTCCTGAGTTAGCAGAATGATTTCTACATTGAATGATTGTGATTTTAGTGATGTGATGATGAGACCTTTGGTTTTATCGTGTGATGCATAACCAACAAGATGTTATTCGAGCATCATTTGTTATCTAGGAGGTGTTGGTACCTTCGTGACACAATATTTTGCTAATTCCATTTATTGTGCTTTTTTGGCTTACTCCATCTAATTTTATATTATTTAAATTACTGTTGTCCTTCACTCCATTGAGAATCTCATTTAATCCCTTTCCTCCACCCCTTTCCTTGCACATACATTGGTTTCATATGTCTGAAAAGGTTCTCAACTCGAAACGTCACCATTCCTTCTCTCCAGCGATGCTGCCTGTCCCGTTGAGTTACTCCAGCTCTTTGTGTCTATCATTGGTTTTATACCTTGTGCATCTTTGATATTCATTTATTCTAATGAAGGGTTATAGTCCTGAATCCCCAACTTTCTTCTTTCTTGGCGTCTTGCCTGGTCTGAGAATTTCCAGCATTTTTCTGTTTATATTCCAGAGTCCAAAGTACTTTGCCATGAAACTTGTATAAAAACTATCTTAACATTCTTAAGTGTGTGGCCAAAATAGTTCAGGCATATAAATCACAGGTATTTCTGTGACTCCACAATATCAGGGAACCCTTTCATTTTAATTTCTGTCTTGGTGTTGTAATAACTAATTGAAGTTTTCTTTCAATTGTACATTGCTAAGAACTATATATGGCATACAGAAGGTGTGGAACAGGTTTGAAGAGTTATGGATTGTAAAGCCAGAGGGCGGAAAGTGTCGGGAGGGATAGGGGGGGAGTGGAGGGGAGAAATGGATTAGAGTCCAGGTGGTGCATGGGGGAGGAGGGGGGGGGGAGAAAGGAGCGGGGGTGGGGGGGGGGGCGTTACCTAAAATTGTACAATTCAATGTTCATTCCATTGGGTTGTAAGCTACCCAAGTGGAATATGAGGTGTTGTTCCTCCAGTTTGCATGTGGCCTCACTCAGAAAGGTCAGTGTGGGAATGGGAAGGGGAAATTAAAATGGTTAGCAACGGGGCAAGTACACTTTCCTTCCTTTCTTATCTCTACCCTTTGCTCCAACCATCTGCCTATCAACCACTCCCCCCTCCGCTTATGTCGACCTTTACCTGCCACGCTTTGTCCTGCCTATCCCCTTTAACAGCTTTCTTTCACCCCCCTCCACTCCCACCCCTCTTACAATCAGTTTCAAGAAGGGTCTCGACCCAAAACATCACCATGTTCTCCAGGGATACTGCCTGACTCTTTCAGTTACTCCAGCACTTTGTGTTCTTTTGTGTATTAACCAGCATCTGCAGTTCTTTGTTTCTACAACTACATGTGGCATATTTGTTCAGGCTCTCTATAACCATACACAATATCTAAATGCTGCAAATCCAAGAATCTGAATTTCCCTGTGAGTCAGCCTCCCCCCCCCCCCCCCCCCCCCCCAGTTCCGCGGCCCATTCATATGCAACATTTGAAACTAGTTTGTCCTTATTCCAGACAGCAGAAAGCCTTTGATATCCCAAATGTTCCTGGGATATTGCGGGCTTGGTGTGCTACCATTTTCCTCAGTTCAAAATTAGATAGGTGGTGAGTAGATGGAATTTATTGACTGACACAGATGTAAATGTTAATACATGTTTTTTTCTGTCTGGGTTTATTTGCATCGATTTGTTGGAATTTTTTTAAATGTGGAATGACAATTAACAAAAAAATCAATTCAATAAAAAATTGTATTTTATCCCATTTTAATTGGATAAAATTTTTTCTGAAATTTGAGATTGCCAAGCACAATGCCTACTTTATGGCATGTTCCATTATTCAGGCTGTTGAGAAGATTTAAAGTCAGAGGGCATATTTAAGCTATTGATCTATTTATTTATCTATGTACTTAACTATTGATTGATTGCTTGACTTGTCTGTTAAGTAACTTCCTTTCAGTTTTTAGAAATAAATTGCAATTTCTCCTTCTTTAAATGCGGTATCCTTCTTTCTCCTGACTGGTTCGTCCACTTTTCATAGTTAGTTTAGGTTTACGTATAAGAAATAATATCCGGGAGTCTTATGGCTACTCCTCTATTGGATCATGATTGATCTAAGACCTTAACTGAATTTTCCTGCTCTTTTCCCATATCTCTAGATTATTTTAGTCTATATAATTGTATCTGCCTCAATGTTGAATGTACTTGGGGACTGAGCATTCATAGATGTCATATAAAAACGTTTCAAAGAATGTATAGCCTTATTAGCTTAATTTCAGGCTACCTTCTGACTATAATTCTCTAGTCCTGAGCTCGCTTGCCAGAGAAAGCAGCTGCTCCGCACTGCTTTTGTCAAGCCTTTTAAGAATGTTATGTGTTTGACTGAGCACACCTATCCTTCTCTTGAACTCCAGAGAATATTAGCCCAAACTACTTGATCTCTGTTTGTTCAATATCCTTCTATGGTAGTTCATCTAAAGAACCTTAGTTGCACTTATTCTAAAGGGCCTATCCCACTTAGGCGACTGTATTTGCCGACAGCCGGCGAAAGTCACTGTGATGGCTTGACACTGAGAAACTGGTCCCCTACGACAATGTCTACGACAGGCTGCCACCTAGTCGACGCCAAGCTACGATACGCTACGTCAACCGACGTCCCAATTCTTCGCGACACGTGATGTCAACCCACGACAACACCCACGACAGCCTACGATGATATAGACAACAGTCTACGACAGCCAAAGTCAGGTTACGTTAGTACGCGACCAGCTACGACCTTGACGGCGTCAACTGAAGACGAGTGGAGTGGTGCACTTTTTTGCAAATACCGCAACATGACTTCCCGTGACGCCGATACTGTCGCTGGTTGATTAGATTAGATTAGATTTTATTACTTGTCATTTGAACCTCAAAGAGGCTCAAACGAAACTCCGTTTCCACAGCCATACAAAGAAAACAATTCCTACACGACACACAAACAATTCAATTTACAGAAAAACATCCATCACAGTGAATCTCCTCTCACTGTGATGGAAGGCAAAGTCTTTTCTCTCCCCTGCACCATTTTTCACCCGATGTTGAAGCCGCAGGCAGGCAATGTTAAGTCCCACGGCCATTTTAGGCCGCGCCGGGCGATGTACGGCCCCGCTCCGGGCCCAGAAGTCACAGGTTGGAGCCCCCGGCGGGCGCTGGAAAGTCCCGCGGCCGTTAAAGCCGCGCCGGGCAATGTATGGCCCTGCTCCGGATCGTTCCAACCCCGCGACTCGGGGTGGAGAAGTTGCGTTGCAGGAGCTCCGGAAAGCGGTCTCTCACCCGGACCCGCGAGCTCCCGATATCACAGTCCACCGGTCTGCAGCTGCAGCTGGAGCTCCGTAGTCGGGCCGCAGCAACGAGCCACCACCGCTCCCCACGCTCCGAGGCCGGCCAGCCCCACGATGGTGAGTCCGCAGCTCCACAGGCTCCGCGACTGGAGCCCCCAGGTCGTCCCGGTCGGAGGCCGCTCGGAGCTAGGCCCCAACGACAACGGAGACCCGACAAGGAAAAAGTCGGGTCTCCCGTGCAGGGAAGAGATTTTAAAAGTTTCCCCCTCCCTCCTCCCCCCCACATATACGCAGTTAAAAACAGTACAAAAAAACACAAACAACTACATTTAAGTAGACAAAAATTTAAAAAAAGACAGTAATCCTGCGCCGCCGCACTATAGCATGACATAGACTGCCACCACTTGAATTCACCAAAGTCAGCACACGGCGACAGCCAACGACAGATGGCGTCAACCTGGCAACAGCCTACAACAACCTACAACAGCACCTACGCCAGGAGAAGTCATGCAACGTCAAGCTAACTGTCGCCGAGAGGTTTTGAACATTTCAAAATTCAAGTCAAGAGTCAAGTCAAGAGGTACACAAAAATGCTGGAGAAACTCAGCGGGTGCAGCAGCATCTATGGAGCGAAGGAAATAGGTAACGTTTCGGGCCGAAACCCTTCTTCAGACTGATAGGGGGTGGGGAGAAGAAAGGAAAAAAGGAAAAAGGCGGAGGAGGAGCCCGAGGGCTGGGGAGGGGAGGAGACAACCAGAGGGCTGATTTCTCCAGCATTTTTGTGTACCTTCGATTTTCCAGCATCTGCAGTTCCTTCTTTAACACAACAGTCAAGTCAAGAGAGTTTATTGTCATGTGTCCCAGATAGGACAATGAAATTCTTGCTTGTTGCTGCAGCACAACAGAATATAGTAAGCATAAATACAGAACAGTTCAGTGTTTCTATATAGCATAGACCATATATATACACATAAATAAACAGATAAAGTGCAATAGGCTGTTATACTTCAGAGTTTGTTTGATGGCGAGTTTAATAGCCTGATGGCTGTGGGAAGCTGCTATTCCTGAATTGGGATGTACCAGATTTCAGGCTCCTGTACCTTCTACCTGATGGCAGCGGAGAGATGAGTGTGTGGCCAGGATGGTGTGGATCCTTGATGATGTTGGCAGCCTTTTTGAGGCAGCAACTGCGATGGATCCCTTCGATGGTGGGGAGTCAGAGCCGATGATGGGCTGGGCAGTGGTCACAACTTTCTGCACTCTTTTCCGCTCCTGGGCGCTCAAGTTGCCGAACCAAGCCACGATGCAACCAATCAGCATGATCTCTACTGTGCACCTGTAGAAGTTCGAGAGAGTCCTCTTTGACATCCCGACTCTCCGTAATCTTCTCAGGAAATAGAGGCGCTGATGTGCTTACTTTATAATTGCATCAGTGTGCTGGGATCAGGAAAGATCTTTGGAAATATGCACGCCCAGGAATTTGAAGTTCTTGACCCTTTCCACCATATAAACGGG
Source organism: Malacoraja senta (assembly GCA_038087875.1). NCBI lineage: Eukaryota > Metazoa > Chordata > Chondrichthyes > Rajiformes > Rajidae > Malacoraja > Malacoraja senta. Next base: position 286,628,071 of record CM075977.1, on the reverse strand, counting down.
ATTGATATAAACGGGATTGTGGGTCCTTATTCTACCCCTTCCAAAGTCCACAATCAGATCCTTGGTTTTGCTGGTGTGGAGAGCCAGGTTATTGTGCTGGCACCATTTGGTCAATCGGTCAATCTCACTTCTATACTCTGACTCGTCACCATCAGTGATTCGTCCCACAACAGTGGTGTCGTCGGTGAACTTGATGATGGAGTTCGCACTATGTCCGGCTACACAGTCATGAGTATAGAGTGAGTACAGCAGGAGGCTGAGCACGCAGCCTTGAGGTGCTCCCGTGCTGATTGTTATCACGGATGACTCATTTACACCAATACAGACAGACTGTGGCCTGTGGATCAGGAAGTTGAGGATCCAATTGCAGAGGGATGCACAGAGACCCAAATCTGGGAGCTTGGTAACCAGCTTGGAGGGGATGATGGTGTTAAACAGAGAGCTGTAGTTTACCAAGCGGCGACAAGAAAAAGGCTACGACACATAAGGCAACAGCTCACATCAATGCAGGCATCACCCGCGACCATGTGGCGACACCCTATTTTCCGGCTGTCGCCTAAGTGGGACAGGCCCTTAAGGGTTTTGTGGTAAGGTGACCAAGATGCATATTGTACTTTATATATGGTCTCACCAAAACCCTCTAATAATTGCAACAAAATCAGAATCAGATTATATTCACCAAGTATGTTTTGTGACATACGAGGAATTTCATTGGCCAGGTCAGTCATACAATTAAAAGCAACAGACTCAAAAAAAACATTTTACCATGAACATCCACCACAGTGACTCCTACACATTCCTCACTGTGATGGAAGGTGAAATAAAGTTCAAGTCTCTTCCTTTGTTCTTCCTTGGTCGGGGGCCTCGAGCCCTCCGTTGACGGGACGGTCTTGACTCCCGTAGCCGGCGGCGTTCGGGCCCTCCACGTCGAGGTGTTCAGCTCCTGCATCGGGGGGATATCAGCTCCCCCGCGCCGGACGATCAAACCTCGCGTCGAAGCTGGATGAACCTTCTGCGGCGTTGGAGCTCCCGACTCAGCCTCTCCCGAGACTGCGAGCCCTTGATGGTAAGTCTGCAGGCTGCGGTGGGAGCGATCCCAGGCAAGGGATCCGCTCCGATCTTAAGTCCGCGCCCTGTGGTGGGGCTCACGACAGTCCGAGGCGGCTCCCAGCTCCAGCGATGGTAGGCCGCAGAGCCCGGAGAATGTGATCCGAAAAATGATCACATCTCCGGGAAGGTAAGAACTTGAAAAACTTTCCCCCGAACCCCCCCCCCCCCCCCACCCCCCAAATAAAATAAACCGAAGAACATAAAAACAAACTTTAAACAGATGCTAAAAATAGCAAAAAGATGAAAAAACGAACGGACTGCCGGCAGGGCTGGCCATTTCCCTGGCGCCCCTGGTGGTCTGTACTCTTACATACAGACCCTGATAACATAATGAATAACATTTCATTTATTTTTCAAATTGTTTACTATATTCATGTGTCAAACATTTGTGGGGGTTTTTGAGGGATTTGTTATTGTTCATTGTCACGTTAATTTTTCCAGTATTTTATCTGTTGGGGCTCTGATCATGTAGAATTGTATCAAATGTATACTTTAAAATTACAAATTCTCCATCTACATTAATTTCCTCTTATTCATTGAGCTAGTTATAACCTTAAAATAATTTATATGGTAGGATTTATAGTAGATCAAACAAACGTTCCATGTTAAGCACCAGACAGATTCTTTAAATTACATATTATGTAGTGACAGTATAATTCAGATGTTACAGTTGCTTTTCAGGAACAGTTATTTGTAGAAAAAGAAGACATTATCCTCTGCATTCACATATGTTGGACCTCAATTTAAATTGCAGCATGACTTACTGAACCCTCCTCCACCTTCCCTGCTTTCTGTAGATACAAGCATGCGTCCACCCCAGATCTTCCATTCTGTAGGATGCATTTCCTTCAAAACGCACTACATCTGGACGATATTGACATACAAAACACAGACACCGAACAAGTCAATTTATGTGAAAAGGTTGCATATTTCCATGTTATAATGTTAATCATAATGTTGCTTAAATTTTTTAGAAACTGCTTTCTTCCACAATAGTATGTGTTCAACTGCTAAAATCAGTCCCTTGTTGTTTTCAAAATTTGCTTCTTCTTTAGAATAGCCGGTTAATCAGGAAGTAAGCTTACAATATTTCCTCAGGCAGCCAAATGTTGCACTTTATTAACGAGTGACAAGCTCGTCCAATTTTGTTAATTTTGGATGGATTCCAGGGCTACATTTTCCAAATTTGTTGTTTCTTAAACTGCTCTGACATATTGCAAGGTGCATTATTTATTTGTGGTTGACATTGAAATTTTAATAAGATAGCTATTGAACATTTTCTGTGCTGTTATTGATGTTCATTTAATCGCTTCTGAGCTCCTTATTTATTGTGCTCGAGTCTAATGACATGCATTGCACATGTTGACATGGCTGTTGCGGTAGTCAATCAAATGTGGATGTTCAATGGACAATGTTGGCCACTCTCAGAAAGTGCCCTTAAATAAATGTGAACAGCTTTTGTGTTATTTAAAAGAGAATATTCTGAAGAAGGGTCTCGACCCGAAACGTTGCCTATTCCTTCGCTCCATAGATACTGCCTCATCTGCTGAGTTTCTCCAGCATTTTTGTCTAACTTTGATATTCCTTATGAAGTTCAGATTGGCTGAAGTCAGCCGTTCTTTCAGTTAAGCATTTGCAGCTGGTACTCTTGTAGATTACCATCATTGTAACTCCAATTGACTATAACACCAGCCACTTGCATAATACCCCTGCCCGCCACTATCTGGTTCTTCCCTCCTCAACACAATACAGTCACTTTATTGAAGCCTCCACCACCCTCAGCTCACCCATGCATCCACCCCAGATCTCCCATTCTTGTAGGATGCATTTCCTTCAGTTCTTTCGATCCTTTCGATCATGTCCTCTAGTTCTCGACTTCCCTACACTGGGGAAAAAATACTCTTTGTATTCACCCTGTCTATTCTCATGATTCTATACACCTCTATAAGATCACCCTGCAGCATCCTGTGTTCGAAGGAATAAAGTTTCACCTACACTGCCTCATAAATCTTCTCAGCATTCTTTCCAGCACATAACATATTTCTCATAGCATGTTTCTTTCACTTTGTAATCAGCGTGATGGGAACAATGATGTTAATTTTCTATGCTATTCTTGGATTGTGACCCTTCCTAATTTAATTTGTCATACCGACTGGATGAAGAATCTTTCAAAGTGATAATTCCGTTTCTGTCATTCCCGTCAGCCTCGTGTTTTATTTCAGTCTAGGCAAATTATCTTTTGACCTAGACAAGTAATCCTTAACTGAAGTTTAGTCAAAGGCAGCAACAGTCGACTGTTGAACTAAAACTTTAAAAACACTTCAGAGACTGTTTTCTTGGGCTGTGCTCATCTCTTTGGCACTTGGTGACATTCATTTTGCTGTTTTTACTGTTTATATTTACATAGGAGGTAATAATTTTGCTGTCAAAGTTGTGAATAGGACCTATTAAGTGGTGGTACTCTCTATCTCCAGTTGTATCAGAGGCCTTGTATGTTGCTATTATCTCATAGCAGACAGATTATTGTATGTCACTATTGATTGTAGATTGTCACCCAAACAGATTGATTTCCGAGGATGAAGATAAATGAGCCGTGAAAATGCTAAAACTGGCACTTGCATCGGGACAAATAAATTACTTTAATACAAGTGGCTGTTGTGAGATGTTCTGTATGTTAGTGCATGAAGCTGTTTGTAACATTGTTTGGACATTTCTACACAGACAGTAACTGGCATTTACTCGATTTGTTGTTGTTTAAAATGATGCATTGCACTGATGGAATCTGAAATGTTTCAGGGTATTTTCTTCTGTGTTTCATACTGACCATTGACAGTCATTAATTTGGATCAGACCACTGCCATTTACCATGTGCAATATTTTTAATTACATAGCACAGAAGGTAGCAGAAACATCCATTGATGGAGCACAAATTTGCCTTAACAATTTTGAATATTAGCTGCTCGTGATTTCATGTAATCAGAGCAAACAGTTCAGCAAGGTTATGTAGAAACAATCTCGTGATTGCATCTAGTCAGAGAAAACAGTTCAACAAGGATGTGTAGGAAGGAACTGCAGATGCTGGTTTAAACCAAAGATAGACACAATATGCAGGTCAGGCAGTATCCATGGAGAGAAGGAATGGGTGACCTTTTGGGTTGAGACCAAGGAAACTGGACAGATATGGAGATAGGGAATAGATGAGAAAATGAAAGGAGTGAAATTGGTATAGAAACATGAAAATAAATGACAACTTGCTTCTCCTGTTTTTGGTCAGTTTGTTGTCAGTGTGCACATCTGTACAGGCAACAAAGGGAAGAAATAGAAACTGCAACCACAAAGAAGGCTCTACAATAGGACAAAATAAGCAGTTTGCTATATGGGTTACCACAGTATAGCATTTTCTTCTTCCTTTCCTTGTTTGCTATTCTTGCTCTTAAGTCTTTTTATGCTAACAACCATTTGGGAGCATCATTGATGTAGCTCTGAGCAGATCCCTCTCCATTACAGTTGGTGTGTGGCCTGAGGAGGCCAAGGGAAAATAAATAGCATTTGCTTTTAAACAGTAAAACATGATCAGAGGAGAGAACAAGTGAACTGCCCAGACTTATCTAAATGAATTTAAGGTATCTTCTGGAAGAGCATATAGGTAAACAGCATGAAAAGGGGCCATTTGGCCCGACTTGCCCATGCCGACCATGATGTCCCATCAACTCTAGTTCCACCTGCCCATATTTCCCTCTAAGCTTTTCCTATCCATGTACCAAAGCTTGATAATGGACAGCCAATATGTATTCAAAAAGGGGAAATAATAATTAAGGAATTCGTTCATGAGTTTTTCTTAAAGTATCTACTGTAGTTATGGACAAGGAATTGAATACAATTTTTTTTTAAATTGGTAAGACTGCATAGAGACTGTAGCTGAGCGACCAGACCTGCACACAGTATTCCAGGTGGGGTCTTACTAATAAATTGTACAGATGCATCATGTTGTTGCGACTTTTGTACAAAGATGACACGGCGGCACGATGGCGCAGCGGCAGAGTTGCTGCCTTACAGCGCTTGCAGTGCTGGAGATCCGGGTTCGATCTCGACTACGAGTGCTGTCTGTATGGAGTTTCTCCGTGACCGCGTGGGTTTTCTCCGAGATATTCGGTTTCCTCCCAAACTCCAAAGACGTACAGGTTTGTAGATTAATTGGCTTGATATAAATGTAAATTGTCTCTAGTGTGTATAGGGTAGTGTTAATGTGTGTGGATCGTTGGTCGGTGTGGAGTCGGTGGGCCGAAGTTTCCGCGCTGTATCTCTAAACCAAACACTGCCTTCACCGTACTTTCCACCTGGCTCGCCACTTTTAGGGAACTGTATTACATAGAAACATAGAAACATAGAAAATAGGTGCAGGAGTAGGCCATTCGGCCCTTCGAGCCTGCACCGCCATTCAATATGATCATGGCTGATCATCCAACTCAGTATCCCGTACATTCCTTCTCTCCATACCCCCTGATCCCTTTAGCCACAAGGGCCACATCTAACTCCCTCTTAAATATAGCCAATGAACTGGCCTCAATTACCTTCTGTGGCAGAGAGTTTCAGAGATTCACCACTCTCTGTGTGAAAAAAGGTTTTTCTCATCTCGGTCCTAAAGGATTTCCCCATCTATCCTTAAGCTGTGACCCCTTGTCCTGGACTTCCCCAACATCGGGAACAATCTTCCTGCATCTAACCTGTCCAACCCCTTAAGAATTTTGTAACTTTCTATAAGATCCCCCCTCAATCTCCTAAATTCTAGCGAGTACAAGCCAAGTCTATCCAGTCTTTCTTCATATGAAAGTCCTGACATCCCAGGAATCAGTCTGGTGAACCTTCTCTGCACTCCCTCTATGGCAAAAATGTCCTTCCTCAGATTTGGAGACCAATACTGTACGCAATACTCCAAGTGTGGTCTCACCAAGACCCTGTACAACTGCAGTAGAACCTCCCTGCTCCTATACTCAAATCCTTTTGCTATGAATGCTAACATACCATTTGCTTTCTTCACTGCCTGCTGCACCTGCATGCCTACTTTCAATGACTGGTGTACCATGACACCCATGTCTCGTTGCATCTCCCCTTTTCCTAATTGGCCACCATTTAGATAATAGTCTGCTTTCCTGTTTTTGCCACCAAAGTGGATAACCTCACATTTATCCACATTATACTGCATCTGCCATGCATTTGCCCACTCACCCAGCCTATCCAAGTCACCTTGCAGCCTCCTAGCATCCTCCTCACAGCTAACACTGCCCCCCAGCTTCGTGTCATCTGCAAACTTGGAGATGTTGCATTCAATTCCCTTGTCCAAATCATTAATATATATTATAAATAGCTGGGGTCCCAGCACTGAGCCTTGCGGTACCCCACTAGTCACTGCCTACCATTCTGAAAAGGACCCGTTTACTCCTACTCTTTGCTTCCTGTTTGCCAGCCAGTTCTCTATCCACATCAATACTGAACCCCCAATACCGTGTGCTTAAAGTTTGTATAATAATCTCTTTTATGTGGGACCTTGTCGAAAGCATTCTGAAAGTCCAGATATAACACATCCACTGGTTCTCCCTTATCCACTCTACTAGTTACATCCTCGAAAAATTCTATAAGATTCGCCAGACATGATTTACCATTCATAAATCCATGCTGACTTTGTCCAATGATTTCACCATTTTCCAAATGTGCTGCTATCCCATCTTTAATAACTGACTCTAGCAGTTTCCCCACAACCGATGTTAGACTAACTGGTCTGTAATTCCCCGTTTTCTCTCTCCCTCCCTTTTTAAAAAGTGGGGTTACCTTAGCTACCCTCCAATCCTCAGGAACTACTCCAGAATCTAAAGAGTTTTGAAAAATTATCACTAATGCATCCACTATTTCTGGGGCTACTACCTTAAGTACTCTGGGATGCCGCCTATCTGGCCTTTAATCGATTCAATTTACCTAACACCACTTCCCGGCTAACCTGGATTTCACTCAGTTCCTCCATCTCATTTGACCCCCGGTCCCCTGCTATTTCCGGCAGATTAATTAAGTCTTCCTTAGTGAAGACAGAACCAAAGTAGTTATTCAATTGGTCTACCATGTCCTTGTTCCCCATGATCAATTCCATTAAGAAATGGAATCTACAGGACATTCTTAATGGGAAAGTAATGGGCAGAAAGTCATATCATGCGTGGTTTGAAGAGCAAAAACTTGTAGTTTACAATGCCAAAATTGAAAAGTTGAGGAAAAACAAGGTGTACAGAGTTGCTTATTGGTTACAATCTGAGGAGTATGATGATGCTACTGATTATCATATGCCAATGTACCAGCTAGCAACTGATCTTCTCCATATTGCTAGAAATTTTAATTTATTTACCTATCTGTTATGGACTTACAGCATATAATACAATAATATTAAACTTCAGATCTTGAGAATATCACATTATTGAATTTTCAAGGCAGTCTGGGTGTTTATTACTATTTCCGTCACAACAGTCAATTTTGTAATTAACTACAATTAGGTAATTAACTAATTATATGCTTTAATTTCAGGTCATCGAAGTAAGATATTTTATATTTGTTTCAAAATGCTTCAATCTATAATAACTGAAAATTTCATTCAGTTCTCTTAATTTTTAAGAAAGTTATGGGCTTCTGACTGTCCTTGATCACAGCTTTTGTGTTAAGTCAATGGAAAAGCAATAGGGAACTAGATGCTAATTTCCGAGTATGAAAATGGCCATAACATTTTTAATACTGAAGATATGAAAGTGAGTTAGGTGTCAAATTAAACTTATTTTTATGCTTTATCTGATGGGATAAATTGCAGACTTGATTTTTTAAATCTCAAAATTTTGTAACATTGCTACATATAAATATATACACACATGAATAAATGAACTGATAAAGTGCAAATAAACAGATAATGGGCTATTAATGTTCAGAGTTTTGTCTGATCCAAGTTTAATAGCCTGATGGCTGTGGGGAAGTAGCTATTCCTGAATCTGGTCCTTGAACTCTTCAGGCTCCTGTGCCTTCTACCTGAAGGTAGCGGGGAGTTGAGTGTGTGGCCAGGATGGTGTGGGTCCTTGATGATACTGCCAGACTTTTTGCGGCAGCGACTGCGATACATTCCCTCGATGGAAGGGAGGTCAGAGCCGATGATGGACTGGGCAGTGTTTACTACTTTTTGTAGTCTTTTCCGCTCCAGGGCGCTCAAGTTGCCGAACCAAGCCACGATGTAGAATGCCTCCGAGATGGATTCTTAGAGCAGCTTGTAATGGAGCCGACCCTAGAAAAGGCAATTCTGGATTTAGTGTTGTCCAATGAACCAGATATGATACGAGAACTCGAGGTAAAGGAACCGCTTGGAGGTTGTGATCATAATATGATTAGTTTTAATCTGCAATTTGAGGAGGAGAATGTTAAATCGGAAGTGGCAGTGATGCAGTTGGACAAGGGGGACTATGAAGGCATGAGAGGAGAGCTGGCCAAAGTAGACTGGAAAGGGATCCTGGCAGGAATGACAGTGGAACAGCAATGGCAGGAATTTCTTGGCATAATCCAGGAGACGCAGGATCATTTAATTCCAAAATGGAATAAAGATTCTAAGGGGAGTAGGAGGCAACCGTGGCTGACAAGAGAAGTTAGGGATAGAATAAAACTAAAAGAAAAGATGTATAACACAGCAAAGAGTAGCCGGAAGCCAGAGGATTGGGAAACTTTCATAGGACAACAGAAGGAAACAAAACGGGCAATTCGGGCTGAAAAGGTGAAGTACGAGGGGAAGCTGGCCAGGAATATAAAGAAGGACAGTAAAAACTTCCTTGGATATGTTAAGGGAAAAAGAGTAGCAAAGTCATATGTGGGTCCCTTGAAGGCAGATGCTGGAGTGGAATTATTATGGGCAACAAGGAAATGGCAGAAGAGTTGAATAGGTACTTCGGATCTGTCTTCACTAAGGAAGACACAAACAATCTCCCAGATGTAAATCCTTGATAAATCAGAGCATTGAGTATAGAAGTTGGGATGTAATGTTAAAATTAATTACATTAATAATGTTAAAATTGTACAAGGCATTGGTGAGGCCAATTCTGGAGTATGGTTTACAATTTTGGTCGCCGAATTATAGGAAAGATATCAACAAAATAGAGAGAGTACAGAGGAGATTTACTAGCACCTAAGTTACAGAGAAAGGCTGAACAAGATAATTCTTTATTCTTTGGAGCGCAGAAGGTTAAGGGGGGTCTTGATAGAGGTCTTTAAAATTATGAGAGGGAGAGAGTTGATGTAGATAAGCTTTTTCCATTGAGAGTAGGGAAGATTCAAACAAGAGGACATGATTTGAGAATTAAGGGACAAAAGTTTAGGGGTAACATGAGGGGGAAATTCTTTACTCGGAGAGTGGTAGCTGTGTGGAATGAGCTTCCAGTGGAAGTGGTGGAGGCAGGTTCGATTTTATCATTTAAAAATAAATTGGATAGGTATATGGACGGGAAAGGAATGGAGGGTTATGGTCTGAGTGCAGGTAGATGGGACTAGGTAAGAGTAAGTGTTCGGCACGGACTAGAAGGGCCGAGATGGCCTGTTTCCGTGCTGTAATTGTTATATGGTTATATGTACCAGAGGACAGAGGATCTAAGGGGGTAGAGGTACTGAAAGAAATTTTCATTAGGCGAGAAATAGTATTGGGTAGGCTAATGGGACTGAAGGATGATAAATCCCCTGGGCCTGATGGTCTGCATCCCAGGGTCCTCAGGAAGGTGGCTCTAGAAATAGTGGACGCATTGGTGATAATTTTCCAATGTTCAATAGATTCAGGATCAGTTCCTGTGGATTGGAGGATAGCTAATGTTTTCAAGAAAGGAGCGAGAGAGAAAACGGGGAATTACAGACCAGTTAGCCTGAATTCGGTGGTGGGAAAGATGCTGGAGTCAATCATTAAAGAGGTAATAATGGGGCATTTGGATAGCAGTAAAAGGATTAGTCCAAGTCAACATGGATTTATGAAAGGAAAATCATGCTTGACTAATCTTCTGGAATTTTTTGAGGATGTGACAAGTAAAATGGATGAAGTGGTGCCAGTGGATGTAGTGTATCTAGACTTTCAGAAAGCCTTTGATAAGGTCCCGCACGGGAGATTGGTGACTAAAATTAGAGCACATGGTATTGGGGGTAGAGTGTTGACATGGATAGAAAATTGGTTGGCAGACCTGAAGCAAAGAGTAGGAGTGAACGGATCCTTTTCAGGCAGTGGTGAGTGGAGTGCCGCACGGCTCGGTGTTGGGGCCGCAACGGTTTACCATATATATTAATGATTTGGAAGAGGGAATTAGGAGCAACACTAGCAAATTTGCGGATGACACAAAGCTGGGTGGCAGTCCGAACTGTGAAGAGGATGTTAGGAGGTTGCAGGGTGACCTGGACAGGTTGAGTGAGTCGGCAGATGCGTGGCAGATGCAGTATAATATACAGTAGATAAATGTGAGGTTATCCACTTTGGCGGCAAAAACAAGGGGGCAGATTATTATGTCAATGGGGTTAGGTTAGGTAAGGGAGAGGTACAGCGAGACCTGGGTGTCCTTGTACACCGGTCACTGAAAGTTGGCGTGCAGGTGCAGCAGGCAGTGAAGAAAGCTAATGGAATGTTGGCCTTCATAACAAGAAGAATTCAGTATAGGAGTAAAGAGGTTCTTCTGCAGTTGTATAGGGCTCTGGTGAGACCACATCTGGAGTATTGTGTACAGTTTTGGTCTCCTAATTTGAGGAAGGACATCCTTGTGATTGAGGCAGTGCAGCGTAGGTTCACGAGATTGATCCCTGGGATGGCGGGACTGTCATGTGAGGAAAGATTGAAAAGACTAGGCTTGTATTCACTGGAGTTTAGAAGGATGATGGGGGATCTTATAGAAACATATACAATTATAAAAGGACTGGACAAGCTAGATGCAGGAAAAATGTTCCCAATGTTGGGCGAGTCCAGAACCAGGGGCCACAGTCTTAGAATAAAGGGGAGGTCATTTAAGACTGAGGTGAGAAAAAACGTTTTCACCCTGAGAGTTGTGAATTTATGGAATTCCCTGCCACAGAGGGCAGTGGAGGCCAAATCACTGGAAGGATTTAAGAGAGAGTTAGATAGAGCTCTAGGGGCTAGTGGAGTCAAGGGATATGGGGAGAAGGCAGGCACGGCTTATTGATAGGGGACGATCAGCTATGATCACAATGAATGGCGGTGCTGGCTCAAAGGGCTGAATGGCCTCCTCCTGCACCTATTTTCTATGTTTCTATGTTTCTATGATGCAACCAGTCAGCATGCTCTCTACTGTGCACCTGTAGAAGTTAGAGAGAGTCCTCCTTGACAAACTGACTCTTCGTAATCTTCACTGGAAGTAGAGGCGCTGATGTGCTTTCTTAATAGTAGCATCAGTGTTCTCGGACCACGAAAGATCTTCAGAGATGTGCACGCCCAGGAATTTGAAGCTCTTGAGCCTTTCAACCATCGACCCGTTGATATAAACGGGACTGTGGGTCCCCATCCTACTCCTTCCAAAGTCCACAATCAGTTCCTTGGATTTGCTGGTGTTGAGGGCCAGGTTATTGTGCTGGCACCATATGGACAGTCGCTCGATCTCTCTTCTATACTCTGACTCATCCCCATCCGTGATACGTCCCACAACAGTGGTGTCGTCAGCGAACTTGATGATGGAGTTCGCACTATGACCGGCTACAGAGTCATGAGTATAGAGTGAGTACATCAGGGAACTGAGCACGCAGCCTTGAGGTGCTCCCGTGTTGATTGTAATCGAGGCTGACACATTTCCACCAATACGAACAGACTGTGGTCTGTGAATGAAGAAGTCGAGGATCCAATTGCAGAGGGATGCGCAGAGACCCAGTTCTGCGAGGTTGGTAACCAGCTTGGAGGGGCTGATTGTATTAAATGCCGAGCTGTAATCAATGAATAATAGTCTGACATATGAGTTTTTGTTGTCCAAGTGGTCCAGAGCGGAGTGGAGAGCCAGCGAGATCGCATCCATCGTTGATCTGTTGTGGCGGTAAGCGAACTGCAGTCGGTCCAGGTTTTTGTCGAGGTAGGAGTTGATTTGCGCCATGATCAACCTCTCAAAGCACTTCATCACCACAGACGTTAGTGCCACTGGTCAATAGTCATTGAGTCACGTCACCTTGCTCTTCTTCAGCACTGGTATAATTGATGCCCTTTTAAAGCAGGTGGGAACCTCAGACCTCAGAAGTGAGAGGTTGAAAATGTCCGCAAAAACTCCAGCCGGTTGGTCCGCACAGCTTTTTAGAACATGACCTGGTATACCATCAGGTCCAGGCGCTTTTCGAGGGTTCACCCCTCTGAAGGATTTCCTGATGTCGGCCTCTGTCACAGCGAATGGGATGAGCTAAACACTTGCTAAATCACTTCAGTTTACTTTATTGTCATAGAAACATGAAAAGTTTTTGTTGCGTGCTAACCAGTCAGCAGAATGACAATACATGATTACATTCGACCCATTTACAGTGTATAGATACATGATCAGGGAATAACGTTTAGTGCAAGGTAAAGCAGCATAACCAGAGGTTATGGGGAGAAGGCAGGAGAATGGGGTTAGGAGGGAGAGATAGATCAGCCATGATTGAATAGCGGAGTAGACTTGATGGGCTGAATAGCCTAAGTCTACTCCTATTCCTTATGACCTTATACAAATCCGATCAAGCATGGTCCAATGGTCATCAAAGAGGTAGATAGTAGTTCAGCACTGCTCTCTGGTTGTGGTAGGATAATTCAGTTGCCTGATAACAACTGGGAAGAAACTGTCCCTGATTCTGGTGGTGGTGTTTTCACACTTCAATATCTTTTGCCTGATCAGAGAGGGAAGAAGAGGGAGTGGCTAGGGTGCAACTCGTCCTTGATTTATACATCACGTGGCAGCGTGCCGTATAAATGGAGTCAATGTAACGGAGGTTAGTTTGTGTGATGGTCTAGAATTTCTTGTGGTCTTGGACGGAGCTTCTAAAGAAGGAAATATCAGACAGGTGAGAATATAATATAAGACTAGATGTGATTTCTATTTCACTCAAGTACTTATGTGAACATAAAGAGTAGTGGACATTGCACCTCTGGGAGTAAAAGTCTATGAATGAATAAGGGGTAGGCCATTTAGGATTGAGACAATCTTTTCACCCAGATAGTTGTGAATCTGTGGAATTCTCTACCACAGGCAGTGGAGGACAATTCACTGAATGTATTCAAGAGAGAGTTAGATATAGCTCTTAGGGCTAATGGAATCAACGGATATGGGGAGAAAGCAGGTACAGGGTACTGATCAGAAACATAGAAACATAGAAAATAGGTGCAGGAGTAGGCCATTCGGCCTTTCGAGCCTGCACCGCCATTTGATATGATCAGGGCTGATCATCCAACTCAGTATCCCATCCCTGCCTTCTCTCCATACCCCCTGATCCCTTTAGCCACAAGGGCCACATCTAACTCCCTCTTAAATATAGCCAATGAACTGGCCTCAACTACCTTCTGTGGCAGAGAATTCCACAGATTCACCACTCTCTGTGTAAAAAATGATTTCCTCATCTCGGTCCTAAAAGTCTTCCCTCTTATCCTTAAACTGTGACCCCTAGTTCTGGACTTCTCCAACATCGGGAATAATCTTCCTGCATCTAGCCTGGCCAACCCCTTAAGAATTTTGTAAGTTTCTATAAGATCCCCCCTCAGTCTTCTGAATTCCAACGTGTACAAGCCGAGTCTATCCAGTCTTTCCTCATATGAAAGGTCTGCCATCCCAGGAATCAGTTTGGTGAACCTTCTCTGTACTCCCTCTATGGCACGAATGTCTTTCCTCAGATTAGGAGACCAATACTGTACGCAATACTCCAGGTGTGGTCTCACCAAGACCCTGTACAACTGCAGTAGAACCTCCCTGCTCTTATACTCAAATCCTTTTGCTATGAATGCTAACATACCATTCGCTTTCTTCACTGCCTGCTGCACCTGCATTCCTACTTTCAATGACTGGTGTACCATGACACCCAGGTCTCGTTGCATCTCCCCTTTTCCTAATCGGCCACCATTCAGATAATAGTCTACTTTCCTGTTTTTGCCACAAAAGTGGATAACCTCACATTTATCCACATTATACTGCATCTGCCATGCCTTTGCCCACTCACCAAACCTATCCGTCACCTTGCAGCCTCCTAGCATCCTCCTCACAGCTAACACTACCCCCCAGCTTCGTGTCATCCGCAAACTTGGAGATGTTGCATTCAATTCCCTCATCCAGATCATTAATATATATTGTAAATAGCTGGGGTCCCAGCACTGAGCCTTGCGGTACCCCACTAGTCACTGCCTGCCATTCTGAAAAGGACCCGTTTACTCCTACTCTTTGCTTCCTGTCTGCCAGCCAGTTCTCTATCCACATCAATACTGAACCCCCAATACCATGTGCTTTAAGTTTTTATGCTAATCTCTAACCTTGTCGAAAGCCTTCTGAAAGTCCAGATATAACACATCCACTGGTTCTCCCTTATCCACTCTACTAGTTACATCATCGATTCTGGATGATCAGCCATGATCATATTGAATGGCGATGCTGGCCCAAGGGGCCAATTGGCCTACTCCTGCACCTATTTTCTGTATGAATTATTCCAGATCTTATTTTAGATCTTGAAAGATACAAGGAGTTAATTGCTCATCCCACATACTTATCCAGACCGGAGGGTACCACTTGCAGAATTGACTGTGAAGGAAGGAGTAAAAGCAAACTTGTCGAGCCTATTGTACAATCAATACCACCGATAATTACTCAGGTAATTACTGAGAAAATATACAGTCAAAATCTGTACAGGTGATCCTAATTGAAAAATATTTTCATTCACTGCACAGTTTACAGGTCTGCCATACATCATTCACTGCTGAAGTACCAACATACCTGTACCCCTAGACATGTAACATTAAGGTCACATCTGAAGGTATCACAGAACATATCAAATAAGGTGCAATCAAATTATTTTATCAAAGGGATTTGCTGGGAATGTGCTCTGGTGCGTCCTTTTACTTCCCTGATATTTGCTTTTGCAGCACACACTGTGTGTCATTGATGATATAAACATCCTCATACCGTGCTGGAGACTGTTTTGAAACTCCTTGGGGAGGGCTTCCGCCACGTTAGTGGCATTCCCTTTTTTCCTTCGTTTCTGAATAACTCACCAACAACACCACGAGTTTGGCTCTGTACTGAGTTGAGGTGTGGATGAAAGGAAGATCCCTGCAGAAGAAGGATGCACAATGCAGTGTTGCCCTTGTTGCATTTTTGGTTTGTTGCCCCTCACTGGTGACGAGTGCTGCGTTGTTATTGCTGTTCTATGTTGAGGGGTGAATATGTCTTACATTCGATCGGCATTGATTTTCATTTTGCTTGGAAAATACATCTTTTTATTCCTTTCCAGTGCTGAAAATATATCTTGTCTCCCCTGTGACATGGTCCTGAGAGGCAATATGGATCACACGGCACATTTGGGAGGGTCCATTCTGTGCCAAAAAATGGCCAACTCTTCAAAGAAAAACATCAAATTGACCAATATTGAGAGTATGGTCATGGGGGAGTGTTAACTGGAAAGGAGCAGAAAGCGGGGTAGCTTCCTCACCAGGTAGGTCCCTACTCCACCCACGAATCTGAAGGAATCTGATGCCACAACGTTATGGGCCTGTCCCACTTAGTCGACTTTTTAGGCGACTACAGGAGACTATGCAGTGTAACAAGTTGAAAAATTAGCGGCGACCAGAATGAATCCGCCATGGAGAGTAGCGAGAATGCACGTGCCGTAGGTGGGTCGCCAGGAGATCCTAGTGGGTTGCCAGGAGGTCGAAGGTTCTCGTAGGTTGTAGTCGGTGTTGACCGGTGAATTTCATTGGCTCATTGGGGAAAAGCAGTAGTTTTCAGAACCTAGAATAACCGACTGGTAATGTTGAATGACCGCCGAGCTTCACAGCTGTGTATCTCTGGCTTCTTAAAAGTTGTCTCCCCTCTTTCTCCCTCCTTTTCCCTCCTTCTCTCCCCCCCTCCCCCCTCCCTCCCCCCCTCTTACCCCTCTCCTCCCCCTCTCCCCCCCATCTCCCCCCCATCTCCCCCCTCTCCCTCCCCCTCTCCCTCCCCCTCTCCCTCCCCCTCTCCCCCCCCTCCCCACTTCTCCCCCCTCTCCCCCCTCTCCTCCCCCTCTTACCCCCTCCCCCCCTCTCCCCCCTCTCCCCCCCTCCTCTCCTCCCCTCCCTAGATGCAGGAAAAATGTTCCCGATGTTGGGAGAATCCAGAGCCTGGGGCCACAGTTTAAGAATAAGAGGTAGGCCATTTAGAACTGAGATGAGGAAAAACATTTTCACCCAGAGAGTTGTGAATTTGTGGAATTCTCTGCCTCAGATGGCAGTGGAGACCGATTCACTGGATGCATTCAAAAGATAGTTAGATAGAGCTCTTAGGGTTAGCGGAATTAGGGGATATGGGGTGAAGTCAGGAACGGGGTACTGATTTTGGATGATCAGCCATGATCACATTGAATGGTGGTGCTGGCTCGAAGGGCCGAATGGCCTACTCCTGCACCTATTTTGTATGTACCTATGTAACTATGATGTTGAGGGAGTCCAGAACCAGGGGTCACAGTTAAGGAATAAGGGGTAGGTCATTTAGGACTGAGATGAGGAAACCTTTTTCACCCAGAGATGTTAATCTGTGGAATTCTCTGCCACAGAAGGCAGTGGAAGCCAATTCACTGGATGTATTCAAGAAAGAGTTAGATATTGCATTTAGGGCTAACGGAATCAAGGGATATTGGGAGAAAGCAGTAACGGAGTACTGATTCTGGATGATCAGCCATGATCATATTGAATGGCCTATTCCTTCACCTATTTTCTATGTTTCAAAAATTAGAGTATGTTTAGTTTGTGAAAATGACACCAAATCAACCACTTGCTCTGGTTGAGAGTGACTTAACTGTGGAATGCTGAATCAGTTGAGTGAAAACTATTACGTGCCATAAAGGACTAAGCCATATCATATAGGGACGTGCTTAGTACCAATTTCAAAACAATCTCCACAATGTGACAGCTGCTTAGGTTTCCCTTAATCACACTGCAGATCTTGATAGCCATGGTAAAGCAGAAACCATCATGATATATTTCGTGCAAAGCCGCTTGGTAAACCACAATTGACTATGTATGTGATTTGTCTTAGCCTTGCTGTAAGTGAGGGCTTTTCAAGAGTCGTATTAAGAGTGTTTCATTGCCATCTGCACTAAAAATGGAGCAATTAATTTTTTACTTGCAGCACCGTAACAGGGTTGTGAACACAGTACAGAGATACATAATTTAAAAAAAAAAAAAAATTTAAATTTAAATCCACAATATTTGTACAAAAATACCCAAAGTCCTTTGTGCAACCAAGACAGTTTGTACTTCCTAGTTTAGTATTTGTAGTGGTCAAGAACTTGATGGTTTTGGGAAGAAGCTGTTCCTGAACCTGGATTTCAGATTCCTGTAACTTCACATTGTCTGGAGTGAAATGAGAGTATGACCAGGGTGGTGTGAGTCCTTGATGATGCTGCCTGTCTCTTTGAGGCAGCACCTCCTTATAGATCCATTCGATGGTGGGGAGGTTAGTGCCTGTGATGGACTGAGCAGTGTCCAGCAGGTTTTGTAATCTCCCTCATTTTTGGGCATTCGAGTTGCAGAACATGGGCATGATGCGACCAGTCAATATGCTCTCTACACCTGTAGAGGTTCATGAGATTATTTGTCGTCTTACCAAATCTCCTCAATCTTCCGAAGTAGAGGAATTGATGGGCTTTCTTTATGATCATGTCAATGTACTGGGCCCTGGACAGATCTCCAAAGATATGCACGCCCAGAAACTTGAAGTTATTGGCTATCTCCACCACCTCGGCTTCCCTCTACTAAAGTCAACAATCAGCTGTTTGGTGTGAGTAATGTTCAGAGCAAGGTTGACACAAAATGTTGGAGTAACTCAGCAGGACAGGCAGTATCTCTAGATAGAAGAAATGGGCGAAGTTTTGGGTCGATACCATTCTTCAAACTGAGAGTCAGGGGAGCGGGAGACATAGAGATATGGAAGGGTAAGGTGTGAAATGGGAGATCAAAGGGGACAACGATCAAGGAAAGTGTTAGCACATTGTTAGCTGAGGGGAAGGTGACAACAAGGCATACAATCAGTAAGATTTAATCAGGAGGACAGTGAAACTAGTCGGAGAACTAGGATGGGGGAGGGATGGAGAGAGAAAGGGAAAGCAAGGGCTACTTGAAGTTAGAGAAGTCAATATTCATACCGCTGGGTTGGAAGCTGCCCAAGCAAAATATGAGGTGCTGTTACTTTTATTTGCATTGGGCTCACTCTGACAGTGGAGGAGGCCCAGAAATGTCAGTAATGGGAGGGGGAAGTTAAAAGTGTTTTGCAACCGGGAGATCATGTAGGTCTGGGCAAACTGAGCAGAGGTGTTCAGCGAAACGATCGCCGAGTCTGAACTTAATCTTGCCGATATATAGGAATCCACACCTGGAACAGAGGATGCAGTAGATGAGGTTGGAGGAGGTGCAAGTGAACTGGCGGTGCTGGCTCGAAGGGCTGAATTGCCTACTCCTGCACCTATATTCTATGAACCTCTGCCTCGCCTGAAAGTACTGTTGGGGTCCTTGGATGGTCAAGGGAGGAGGTATAGTGACAGGTATTCAACCTGTATCCTGAAGCCTTATCCTTAATACATTTTACCCACCACAGAAGTCGGACTAACTGGCCTATAAACTCCTTTCTTTTGGCCTCACTCACATCTTAAACAGTGGAGTCACATTTGGGATTTTCCAGTCCTCTGAAACCATTTCTGATTGTAGTGATTTTTGAAAGATCACTACTAATGCCTCCACAATCTCTACAGCTACCTCTTTCATAACCCTGGGATGTTGTCCATCAAGTTCAGTTGATTTATCCACCTTTTGACCTGTCAGTTTCCCAAGCACCTTCTCCTCTGGAAATGTGACTGCACTTACTTCTGCCCCCAGATTCTTTGATTTCTGGCACATTGCTGATGTCTCCCACTGTTGAAGACTTACACACAACATGTGTTCAGTTCATCCACCATTTCTTTGTTTCCCAGTTCTACTTCTCCAGCATCATGTTTCAGTGGTCCAATGTCCACTCTTGCCTCTCTTGCCTCTTTTACTTTTTATATATCTGAAAAAAATGTTGGTATCCTCTTTTATAATATTGGTTAGCCTACTTTCATATTTCATCTTTTCTCCCCATATTGCTTTTTTTAGTTGCCTTCTGTTGGTTTTTAAAAACTAAATTGAAGCTATGTGCTTCTACAAGATCAATTGATGACAGATTTTGGTGGTGCTTTGCCTTTAAGCATAATATGTTTTTATTTGGAAAGCCAGCGTCACTTAAAAAAACCTGTAATGCACCAAGCCTAATGTTACAGGAGTTTGTTGTTGCAAATGACATTGATTATTTTCCCACCTGGCAGAAGAGCTAAGGTATGATATGGGGATTTTCTTGATTAGTCTTTGACGGCTTTGTCGTTGACCTGCACAGTCTGTTAGTTGCCCTTCTTGTGAGGTTTTTACAGTGAACCAAAAAAAGAACCTGAAAGTTGTTGACGAAGAAAAAAATGAACTTTTGTCTCAAACGTATTTTAACTAAAACACAATTAACCTTTAGCCTGCTGATGATTTAAAATGTGTTGTTACTGTGCTTTGCTAATATACTGTTTCATGATTCTTTGAGAATTAGGTGACAGTGTCCTCCCCACACAGGCAATTACAGTGTACCTCGGAATATATGACTTCCAATTTTCCGATTCACTGCATTTTCAGATATTTTCTTACAGCGATTTCCTCCCTTCATCCTCCTAATATTTTAACTGTTACTAACCTCCAGGTAAATGGATGGTTCTGGTGCAATTCAGATAATCTAGACTAATGTAAATACATGCTTCTAAATACAGAGGATCAAAGAAACATAGAAAATAGGTGCAGGAGGAGGCCATTAGGCCATTCATTGTGATCATGGCTGATCGTCCCCTCTCAATAACCCGTGCCTGCCTTCTCCCCATATCCTTGACTCCACTAGCCCCTAGAGCTCTATCTAACTCTCTCTTAAATCCATCCAGTGACTTGGCCTCCACTGCCCTCTGTGGCAGGGAATTTCATAATTCACAACTCTCTGGGTAAAAAAGTTTTTTCTCACCTCAGTCTTAAATGACCTCCCCTTTATTCTAAGACTGTGGCCCCTGGTTCTGGACTCGCCCAACATTGGGAACATTTTTCCTGCATCTAGCTTGTCCAGTCCTTTTATAATTGTATATGTTTCTATAAGATCCCCCCTCATCCTTCTAAACTCCAGTGAATACAAGTCTAGTCTTTTCAATCTTTCCTCATATGACAGTCCCGCCATCCCCGGGATCAATCTCGTGAACCTACGCTGCACTGCCTCAATCACAAAGATGTCCTTCCTCAAATTAGGAGACCAAAACTGTACACAATACTCCAGATGTCGTCTCACCAGAGCCCTATACAACTGCAGAAGAACCTCTTTACTCCTATACTGAAATCCTATCCTGAGGATCAGTATCTTAAACTCATGGTACAGAATGGCTGACTGGTTAAAAGTATCTGTTACTTTTTTCTTCATCTTGCCTGCAAATGTTTAACATTTGTATTGCTTCATTGAGTATTATTTCACTCTGAGAGAAAGTTATTAAAGGCTTTGCTTAGTTAAGAGGGGAAATATATCAACATAAAACCTTCATATAAAAACTAGAGGGCATTATTTCAGTTGATCAACATAATATGCATAAGATATCACCCTTAATGCAGGAATCCCAAAATTGACTGCATTTAGGGCAGCCCTTTAATGTAGCCAATGTGCTGCAGCCTCACAGCACTAATGATCCAGATTTAATCCTGATTTTGGGTGCTGGCTCTGCGGAGTTTGCATGTTTTCCCTGTGTCTGCGTGGGTTTCCTTCAGGTGTTCCGGTTTCCGTTCACAGCCCAAAAACATGCATGTCAGTAGGTTAACTGTCGGTAGGAAAATTACCCCTGGTGTGTAGGTGAGTTATAGAGTCTTCAGGGAATTAAGGAGTACTAGACTAAGTGGGGCCCAGTCACATGGGAGGCCTTGTTTCCCCCCCCCCACCCCCAACCCAACCCAACCCATTCCTCAACACAATATTTCACCACTCACCTGTTACCCCAAGGCAATGTTCCACTACTCGGGGGAGGGGGGGGGGAGGGTAGGGTAGGGGGGTGTGGGGGAGGGGAGGGGGAGGGGGGGAAGGGGCTGTGTGGGGGAGGGGGGAGGGGGAACCTTCAAAACCTTCATAACTTTTGTACTATTTCACCGATTGGAACAAAACTTATTTGACTTGCAGCAGAGAATGGTGAGTAAGGTGGCGAAAAAGTTAGTGCCATGGGGGATCGTTTTTGCGTAAATGTAATTACAACGCAGACAGGAAGTGGTCAAGATGAGAGATTTAGTAATATACTAGACTAAGTGGGACCCATTGGGTCCCATGTTCACACGGGAGGGCTGGTCCCCCTACGCAATATTCCACCTCTCCAACAATTCCAATATTGCTGGCCAGTGGGGGGGGGGAGCAGGGGGGCTTTCTGGAGCGCTAGTATGGGTGTTGTGGGCTGAAGGGACTGGTTTCCAGAGGGCTAGTAAGGATATTGTGGGCCGAATGGATTCTTGGGCTGGCAGCTAAGTCACTCAGGCCTGGTGGGCTAGCAGCTCAGTCACTCAGGCCTGGTGGGCTGGCAGCTCAGAAACTGCCAAATATCTGCCCAAAACAGGTGAGAGACTGTGAGAGAGAAGGGGGAGAGGGTGGAGAATCAATTTTAGACATTTTTCATCTTTTTCTGCAGATCACAGCAATGAAGGAGGAAAGTCTATCCTGGCCTTACTCAGAGGAGGACTCTGAGTAAGATGGCCAAAAAAATCACAGCCATATGTGGTAGGGTTTTTTCTAAAATCAAAGCACAGTGCAAACAGGAAGTGGTCAAGATGAGACTTTTAATTATATGGATAGATAGATGTGGAGAGGGTAATGCAAGATTCTTGAAAATGGATGATTAATGGTCGGCATGGATCACTTGGCCCATGGGCCCTTTTGTGTGTTGTCCCATTCAATCTCACTATCTCGATCGCTATCTCTAAAGTTTACCACGATTTGCATGTTGCACTTCCAACAATTCACTGTAAAATGTATTCTCTTGATTTGCTTTAGGTTGAGTTGTGTTTTGCCTTTTTAGTAGCTGGTTAAATCATCTAAACTGGCAAAGAAAGGTACCAGAAGAAATGCTTTACAATAGCAAAGAAATATAATGTAAAACCGTGAATAGGATATGTGAGTAATTGAATAGTAGGCTGACGTACAAGACCTTGAAGTCATCAGAATCTTTCAAATCCTCTATGATCTGCCAGGTTAGGCTGATTAGTGACAGTTTGGCATTGTGACCATGCTGAGTCATACCTTACAAACCTGCTCAACATTTGCTCGGAGGTAACGTAGGTGATTGATGAGAGCAGTGGATGTGGTGTGCATGGACTTTAGTAAAGCATTTGACAAGGTCCCTAATGGTTGACTGATCCAAACGATTAAGATGCATGAGATCCATAGTGTCTTGGTATTTGGGTTCAGAATTAGCTAACCCATAGAAAACAGAGGGTACTGGTGGAAGGATGTTTTACTCGCTGGAAATCTGTGACCAATGGAGTTCCCCAGAGATCTGTGTTGGGATCTCTGTAATTTGTGATGTATACAAATACGAAAGTAAATGGGTTGGTTAATAAGTTTGCAGACAATACAAAAATTAGTGGAGTTCGTCCCAATCTCCATTGGGTGGCGCTCCGCAGTGTCTGCCTCGCCAGCAGCTGTCAGTCCTTTCACTCTTTTTGTTATTTTTAGTGTGTCTAAATGTATTTTTAAATGTTTCTTAGTATGTCTTTGTGGGGGGTGGTGGGAGGGAATAGGGGGAACCGTTTTTCAGTCACCTACCTGGATGGAGATGCGCCTTTTCTCCGAGTCGCATCTTCGCCCCCTCCTCGCGGACTACCAACTGGATTGGCTCGCCCTTTCCTGCCGGTGACCAGCCAGAGCTTCAGCAGCGGGCGCAGTGCTGCATTATCATCGTGGAGCGGGGCGATCCCTTGCAGGGGATCGCAGTGTTGGAGCTCCGTCCAGTGGGGCCTGAGGACTACGGAAGCCGCGGTCTCCGGTAAGAAGCGGCCGATTCGGAAACTCCAAGCCGCGAGTGTGTTCTGATCCGTTCCGACGTCGTAGTTTCGATCATCCTGGCGAGAGGGCCTGTACTTCGGGCGTCCGTAGCGGAGACTGCGGTGAGTTATAGGTGAGTTATAGAGTCTTCAGGGAATTAAGGAGTACTAGACTAAGTGGGGCCCAGTCACATGGGAGGCCTTGTTTCCCCCCCCCACCCCCACCCAACCCAACCCAACCCATTCCTCAACACAATATTTCACCACTCACCTGTTACCCCAAGGCAATGTTCCACTACTCGGGGGAGGGGGGGGAGGGTAGGGTAGGGGGGTGTGGGGGAGGGGAGGGGGGGAGGGGGGGGGAAGGGGCTGTGTGGGGGAGGGGGGGGAGGGGGAACCTTCAAACCTTCATAACTTTTGTACTAT
>CM075977.1:286573299-286604020 GCA_038087875.1 Malacoraja senta | reverse complement strand
TTTCACACAAAGAATGGTGGCTGTGTGGAATGAGCTGGCGGAGGAGGTAGTTGAGGCAGGGACTATCGCAATGTTTAAGAAGCAATTAGACAGGTACATGGATAGGACAGTTAGAGGGATATGGCCCAAAGGCAGGCAAGTGGGACCAGTGTAGATGGGACATGTTGGCCGGTGCGGGCAAGTTGGGCTGAAGGGCCTGTTACACTCTATGACTTATTGACATTGATCAGTACGGGTGTCAGTATGGCGAGAAGGCAGGAGAATGTGATTGAGAGGGAAAGATAGATCAGCCGTGATTGAATGGAGGAGTGCACTTGATAGGCCGAATGGCCTAATTCTGCTCTGAGAACTTAAGAACTTATAACTCAGGCCTTGATCAACTCTACCCAGGAATTCTCCCTTGACACGTTCGTGAGTCCAGGTAAGGGGTGGGAGGTCAGATGTGTGGGCATCGGTCCTACGCATCCGTTCACTACTCCTGTGAAGCACAAAGTGCCTGGCCGCAAATGTTGTGAATGCAGTGACCTAGGTCTCTACCCTTGCAAAGTAAAGGACAGCTCGGACCAGCAATCGCCAATGAAGAATAAAAGCTCCCTCGGGAATGTTACCATTTGATTTCTCTTTCTTTTGAAAGCACCTTTCAAAAGTGAAGTGCTATAGGCCTGTGGGCCAAGAATAAAGTGAAGGGACTGAATGCCCAGGACCATCAAAGAGCTGGCACAGACGCAATGCACCAAACGGTTTTACAACGTAAGGTCATGTGGTCAAAAGTGATAGGAGTTAGGCCATTCGGCCCATCAAGTCTACTCCACCATTCAATCATGGCTGATCTATCGCTCCCTCCTAACCCCATTCTCCTGCCTTCTCCCCGTAATCCTTAACACTCGTATAAATCAAGAATCTTTCTATCTCTGGCTTAAAATATCCATTGAGGGCCTCCACATCCATTTGTGGCAAATAATTCCACAGATTCACCACCCTCTGAGTAAAGAAATTCCTCCTCATCTCCTTTTACGGGAAGGTAGATAAAAATGCTGGAGAAACTCAGCAGGTGAGGCAGCATCTATGGAGCGAAGGAAAAGGTGACGTTTCGGGTCGAGACCCTTCTTCAGACTGGAGGGATTTTAAAGGAACATCCTTTAATTCTGAGGCTATGACCTTCGGCCCTAGACTCTCCCACTAGTGGAAACATCCTATCCACATCCTCTCTATCCAGGCCTTTCACTATTCGATAAGTTTCAATGAGGTCCCCCTCATCCTTCTAAACTCCAGCGAGTACAGGCCCAGTGCCGTCAAACGCTCATCATATGCTAACCCACTCGTTCCTGGGATCATTCTTGTAAACCTCCTCTGGAGCCTCTCCAGAGCCAGCACATCCTTCCTCGGATATGGTGCCCAAAACTGCTCATAATACTCCAAATGTGGCCTGACCAGCGCCATATCGAGCCTTATATATGACTCTATAGTACAGCATGTACGACAATACATATCAACAATATATTATCGGGACATGCAGCATCTCTGGAGAGAAGGAATGGGTGACATTTCGGCTCGAGACCCTTCTTCAGACCCTTCGTCTCGAACCGAAACGTGACCATTCCTTCTCTCCAGAGATGCTGCCTGTCCCGCTGAGTTACTCGAGCATTTTGTGTCTACCTTCGATTTAAACCAGCATCTGCGCAGTTCTTTCCTCAATATATTGTCGCGCAAGACAATAGACAATAGGTGCAGGAGTAGGCCATTCGGCCCTTCGAGCCAGCACCGCCATTCAATGTGATCATGGCTGATCATCCCCAATCAGTACCCCGTTCCTGCCTTCTCTCCATATCGCTTAACTCCACTATCCCTAAGAGCTCCATCTAACTCTCTCTTGAGCAAGAACAAAGACTATTTAATGAGCAAGTCTGCAAGGCCTTTGGCAAAAAGCAGCCCCCCACTGAAGAGCAAAGAACATGTGGTGACGACAGTCATGCATTGAAGCCTTGAAGCCAAAGGCAAAATGGAGGTTTCTTACCTGTTGGAGCGGGATCGTCATGACGATGGTTGGTGCAGAGATGAAGAAGGACCCCCAGGAGGGAGAAACGGACACATCGCCCGTTTCCAGTTGAAAGGATTCCATTTGCAGGTTAAGGCAGGGGAGCGATGGGAGGGAGAAAGGAAAGAGACAGAGAAAATACCAGTTAGTCAAAATCCATTTCTGCGTAAAGATGTCAACGAGGCTGGCAGATTGTTAATGCTTCCATGTGTAGGGGTTAGATTTAGCTCTTAGGGCTAAAGGAATCAAGGGATATGGGGAAAAAAGCAGGAACGGGGTACTGATTTTGGATGAT
Organism: Malacoraja senta; assembly: GCA_038087875.1. Taxonomy (NCBI): domain Eukaryota; kingdom Metazoa; phylum Chordata; class Chondrichthyes; order Rajiformes; family Rajidae; genus Malacoraja; species Malacoraja senta. The sequence continues at coordinate 286,601,690 of CM075977.1, read as the reverse complement.
CAGCCATGATCATATTGACTGGTGGCTTGAAGGGTGGAATGGCCTACTCCTGGACTTATTTTCTATGTTGTTATGTTTCTCCTTTTCATCTCCTTTTCATCAACTCCATCTCCCCTCTTCCAACCAGTTCTCTCTCTCTCTCTCTCTCTCTCTCTCTCTCTCTCTCTCTCTCTCTCCCTCTCCCTCTCCCTCTCTTTCCTCTCCCTCTCTCTCCTTTCGCTCTCTGTCTCTCGTTCCTACGTAGGAACTGCAGAAGCTAGTTTAAAACAAAGATAGACACAAAAAGCTGGAGTAACTCAGCGGGCCAGGCAGCATCTCTGAAGAGAAGGAATGGATGACGTTTCGGGTTGAGACCCTTCTTCAGCTGAAGAAGGGTCTCGACCCGAAACGTCACCCATTCGTTCTCTCCGGGGATGCTGCCTGGCCCGCTGAGTTACTCCAGCCTTTTGTTAATGATTCTAGCTTTGTTAGCAAAGGCCTGAATTTAGAGTCATAGAGATGTACAGTGTAGAGATAGGCCCTTCTGCCCATCATGACCATGCTGACCATCATGCATTTCTATGGTGGAAGAGGGAACTGCAGATGCTGGTTTACTCCAAAGATTGACACAAAATGCTGGAGTAACTCAGCGGGACAGTCAGCATCTCTGGGTAGAAGGAATGGGTGTTATTAATTTCTATAGTTTATTTTAGTTTAGTTATACAGCATGGAAACAATCAATCAATCAATCAATCAATCAGTTTTATTCATCACACACAATAAAGTTCAGTGAAATGAATTTGCCAGCAGCCGTACTTTCAAAAACAACACACAATCTATATTACTAAAAGTCTGATCTTGACCGCTTTTGGCCCACTGTGCTGCGATTTCCGAGAGAACGCCGCCACCTACGGCTGTCATTTTTGGCCACCTCGTTCAGAACCCCCCTCCGCCTTCCTTGACCGGAGGATTTTTCCCATCGATGAAAAATCAGAGAGATATTAATGTTTTGAAAAAATTCACCATTCTCTCTGCTGCCCCCGCTGGCGGCAGGGGGGAGGGACTATAAAATCGGAAGTGTAGTGCCTCACTCAGTCTCTGCCAGACCCAGGAAGCGAGAGGGTCACGGCTCTCTGAGCTGCGAATAACACTGAATGCACGTCTACTCCACGGTGAGTCCCTCGATGCGGCTGTAAAGTGGCTGCTGCCCAATTGTTTGCCTTGCCTTTTTAAAAAGTTTGTGTTCACAAAATGAATTTTGGTTGTCATGTGGCTGCAGCCCAATTGTTTGCCTCGCTTTTTAAAACATTTGTGTTCACAAAATGAATTTTGGTTGTCATGTGGCTGCAGCCCAATTGTTTGCCTCGCCTTTTTTTAAAGTTTGTGTTTACAAAATTAATTTTGGTTTCAGGTGGCTGCAGCCCAATTGTTTGCCTCGCCTTTTAAAAAAGTTTGTGTTAAGAAAATGAATTTTGGTTGTCAGGTGGCTGCAGCCCAATTGTTTGCCTCGCCTTTTTAAAAAGTTTGTGTTCACAACATGAATTTTGGGTGTCGGGTGGCTGCAGCCCAATTGTTTGCCTCGCCTTTTTAAAAAGTTTGTGTTCACAAAATGAATTTTGGTTGTCAGGTGGCTGCAGCCAATTGTTTGCCTTGGCTTGGCTTTTAAAATTGTTGCAGCAGTTGGCTGCCAGCCCAAGTATCCATTCGGCCCACAATGTCTATACTAGCCCTCTGGAAACCAGTACCTTCGGCCCGCAACACCCATACTAGCGCAACAGAAAGCCCCCCCCCACTGGCGAGCAATATTGGAATTGGTGGAGAGGTGGGACCCAACGGGTTCCACTTAGTCTAGTATACAATAAAATTTAACACAAACATCCACCACAGCATTCTTCACTGAGGTGGAAGGCACAAAGTACAGTCAGTGCTCCTCCATTGTTCCCCCGTGGTTGGGGCCATAAACCTCTGCAGTCGCCGCTGCGGGCGGCCAGATGTACAGGCCCTCCCTTCTGGAAGGCAAGTCCCGAATTGGTGCTTCCCTACCGCGGCTTCAAGATCACGTAGGCCACAGGCCGGAGGTCGGAGCTCTTCAGGGATCCCCGGTGAGGGATCCCGCTCCGTATGGTAAGTCCACGCCGCACCGGCGGCTAGAAGCTCCGCAGACCGCGGCTTCAAGATGTTGAAGGCCGCGGGCCGCGGGCTGGTGGGTCAGAGCTCTTCTCCTCCCGGGATCCCCAACGAGGGATCACAGGCTCCGGACGCCGCACCCGCGGTTAGACGCTCCGCAGACCGTGGCTTCAGGCTGAACAGTCCACGGGCCAGCGATTGAGAAAAGTCCACGCTGCACCCGCTGCTGAAGCTCCGGGCCCGACTGCGGGAAAGGCCGTACCAATCCATGGTGTTAGGCCGCGAGGGAGGCGACATGGAAAAAGTGGCCTCTCCGTGACCAAGCACTTTGGCCCACCGAGCCTACGCCGACCAATGATCATCCGTACACTAGTTCTATCCTACACGCTAGGGACAACTTAGAAAAGCCATTCAACCATTAACACACGTCTTTGGAGTGTTAGAGGAAACCGGAGCACCCGGAGAAAACCCGCGCAGTCACGGGGAGAACGTACAAACTCAGCTCGGGCAGCACCCATTGTCGGGATCGAACCTGGTTCACTGGCGCTGCGAGGCAGCAACTCTACCGCTGCGCCACCGTGCCGCCCCAATCTGAGAACAGGAGGGGAAGAAGCTGTTCCAGAATCTGGTGGTACGAGCTTTCAGGTTCTTGTATCTTCTGGCCAACGGGAGCAGGGAGAAGAAGGACTGACCGATGTGGGAAGGGGAGTGTATGGATCACTGTCCTTGTCTCACCGCCATCTTCTCGAAGGCGACTCTGTGGGGTGGTGAAGCTGTGGAATTCTTTGCTACAGGAGGCTGTGGAGGCCAAGTCAGTGGATATTTTTAAGGCGGAGATTGACGGATTCATGATTAGAATGGTTGCCAGGGGTGACCGGGTGAAGGCAGGAGAATGCGGGCTAGGATAGAGCGATAGATGAGCCACGATTGAATGGCAGGGGTAGACTTGATGGGCCGAATGTCCTAATTCTGCTCCTATCACTTATGACCTTATGACCCTTTAACAAAAATTCTTCAATGTCACGATTGAATGGCGGGGTCGACTTGATGGGCCGAATGTCCCTAATTCTGCTCCTATCACTTATGACCTTACGGGCACTCAGGATGAGCGACAGAAAATAATCTCGCTGACAGGAACAAACGATACTGATGGTACAGTACCAAGACGGAGTCACACGAGGAAAACGTCTCAGTCCCTGACCACTTGTAACGTCAAAAATGACTCTCCTTGTCTCTCATCTGATCTGAACGGTTCTGCCAGGTTACCAGAATGGGCCTTATTCATCGTGTCACCTGGAAATGAAACCCATCCATCATGCCCCTATTGTTTCACCGCCCAGGGGACGGAAATTTGAGGACTCTATATTAAAGAATACTCCAAAGCCCGAGACTGGAACAAAATGATGGTTGGCTAACAAAATGATTTATCTCACGTGTAAAGAGACAAGATAAATGGCTTTGTGTTTGCGACGAGGCAGACACTTGTTCTCGCCTCTCTTTTTAAGCAGCACAAACACTTGAAAAGAATGTGTTTTCAATCCGAGACTGAATGGCTTTTCTCTGCAGCCACTTCGTGGGTGGATTATCCTGAATGTTATCCAAGGAATTATAATGGGAATGAAAAGACTGCAGCAAATTGTTCAATTATTCAGACTCCTGACAAAAGGTATCATCGCACATCACCTGCGCCCATCTCCTCCGTGTTTGGTTTATTTAATTCTCCGAGATGCAGCACGGAAACAGGCCCTTCGCCCTGCAGAAGATGGACGCGAAATGCTGGAGTAACTCAGCGGGACAGGCAGCATCTCCGGAGAGAAGGAATGGGGTGAGGTCGACTCAGGTCCAGACCCTTCTTCAGACTTCAGGGCAGGACCAAGTCTTACCTGCCTGCACGTAATCCATATCCTTCCATTCCCTGCATATCATAGAACATGAAACAGTACTAGCACAAGTGCGGGCCCTTCGGCCCGCCGAGTCCGTGCCGACAGCGATCACCAACCCCTTCCCCCCTCCGCAAACTAACGCTGTCCGACACACAAGGGACAATTTACATTTATGCCAAGTCGATCAACCTGCAAACCTGCACATCTTTGGAGTGTGGGAGGAAACCGGAGCACTCGTAGAAATCCCTTGCGGGTGACGGGGGAGAACGTGGTCTCCGTAACCGTGGTCAGGATCGAACCCTTGTCTCTGGCGCTGTGAGGCAGCAACTCTACCCGCTGCGCCACCGGGCCTGCCCTTTTGTGGAGTGATAAAGAATAAATTCCATAAAGAGTCTGTCTTTATGGGTCCCCAACACATGCTGTCTGTACGGAGTTTGCACGTTCTCCCTGCGGCCGGGGTGGGTTTTCTCCGGGTGCTCCAGTTTCCTCGCACGCTCCAAAGGCGTACAGGTTTGTAGGTGAATGTGAATTGTGAATTGCTCAGTGTGTACAGGTCTTCGCTGGTCAGTGTGGACTCGGTGGGCTGAAGGGCCTGTTTCCGTGCTGTATCTCTATCTAAACTAAAATAAGCCTAGAATCGTTAAAAAAAACAGGATTTCTGCATTTGTGTGTGGAAATCCTCAACTCACTGACATTCATACAGGTGGGCGGCATGGTGGCGCAGCGGTAGAGTTGCAGCCTCACCTCGCCAGAGACACGGGTTCGATCCTGACTACGGGTGCCGACTATACGGAGTTTGTACGTTCTCCCTGTGATCGCGTGGGTTTTCCCCAGGTGTTCTGGATTCCTCCCACACTCCAAAGACGTGCAGGTGAATTGGCTTCGGTAAAAATGGTAAATTGTCCCCAGTGTGTGTGGGATGGTGCCAGTGTACGGGGACCGCTGGTCGCTGCGAATTCGGTGGGCTGAAGGGCCTGTTTCGCGCTGTATCTCTGGACTAAACTAAAGTCTCCATCATAAACTTGCCTCACACCTCTCCTGGGTCAGGGATACAACAGTGAGAAGCTGCTGCACTAGGGCAAGGAATAGTGAGGGAGAGAGACAAAAAGCTGGAGCAACTCAGCGGGTCAGGCAGCATCTCTGGAGAAAAGGAATGGGCGATGTTTCGGGGCGAGACCCTTCTTCAGACCGAGAGCCGGGGGAAAAGGGAAACGAGAGATATAGACGTTGATGTGGAGAGATATGGAGAAAAATTAATGGAAGATATGCAAAAAATGTGATGCTGATAAAGGAAACAGGCCATTGTTAGCTGTGGGCTAGGTGAAAACCAGTTATAGACAATGAGACTCAACAAGACAAGGGAGATACATTCTTCAAGGAAAGATTGTTCCTGAGCTGGAACTCACTGCTTCCATGAATGATGATGATGGACTCAGATGGGATTTGCTTTTAAATGTAAATTGAATGTGTTCGTGAGAGATAATAATTTGTAAGGCTGTAGAAAAGAGTGGAGAAATGGGCCTCTCGTGACTAACGCCTGGCTCAGACTCAAGGAGCTGAGTCCTATCCCTTCTCTGTCATAACAATTTTGTGATTCTATGAATCTGCCTTGTATTGGGAGAAAACAAATCCTGGGTCTAATGCTCGTTGAGAAAGGATAGAAGAAGAATCGTCCTCTGCTATCTCCTCCTGACCACACTCTATTGTCCTCTCCATAGGGACGATAATTAATTCTAGAGGCCGTGTTTTATGATGGTCATTATAAGTTCTGGCATCTTTCACAAGCTGGACGGAACGCCGAGAAACAGAAACGCAAGGAACCGCAGATGTACAAAGAAAGGACATAAACTGCTGGAGTAACCCAGTGGGTCAGGCAGCATCTCTGGAGAACAGGACTAGGGCGGCACGGTGGCGTAGTGGTGAAGTTGCTGCCTAACAGCGGCAGAGACCCGGGTTCGATCGTGACTACGGGTGCTTGTCCGTACGGAGTTTGTACGTTCGCCCCATGACCTGCGTGGGTTTTCACCCGGGATCTCCGGTTTCCTTCCACACTCCAAAGACGTACAGGTTTGTAGGTAAATTGCCTTGGTATAAATGAAAAAATTGTCCCCAGTGCGTGTAGGATGGCGTTAGTGTGCGAGGATCGCTGGTCGGCGCGGACTCGGTGGGCTGAAGAGTCTGTTACTGCGCTGTGTCTCCAAACTGAACTAAAGATGACTCTTTGAGTCGGGATCCTTCTTCAGACTTCTTCAATCTGAAGAGGATCCCGACCTGAAATGTCATCTACCCATGTTGTCCAGAGATGCTGCCTGACCCAGAGAGTGCACGGAAAATCTTTCGAGGATGATGCCAGGATTTGGAAGGCTGAACTCTAGGTAGAGGTTGGGCAGGCTAGGACCTTATTCCATGGCGTGCAGCAGGATGAAGGGTGATCTTATAGAGGTGTATAACATCATGCGGGGAAATAGATAGGGTGAGCACACCGAGTCCTTTACCCAGCGGTAGGGAAATCAAAAACAAGTCATAGGTTTAGGATGAGAAGGGCAAGATAGCGGAGTCAGGGGATATGGGGAGAAGCCAGGAACGAGGTACTGATTGGGGATGATCAGCCATGATCACATTGAATGGCGGTGCTGGCTCGAAGGGCCGAATGGCCTAATCCTGCACCTATTGTCTATTGGTATAGTTGTAAATTGTCCCTAGTGTGTGTAGGATAGTGCTAATGTGCGGGGATCGCTGGTCGGCACGGACCCGGTGGGCTGAAGGGCCTGTTTCCATACTGTATGTCTTAACTAAACTAAACTAGGTTTCGCAAATAAATAACATTTTAGGATTGAAAAGATACACAGGCGAATGATTGCATCACGGAAATTAAAATAACGAGATGGTTTTAGTGGAGCGGGATGCTTAAGGCAGCTAACGATAGACCCAAAAAGCTGGAGTAAAGCCCCTGTCCCACTTCACAACCTAATTGGCGACCTCTGCCGAGTTTGCCCTTGACTCATACTCGCAGCATGGTCGCCATGAGGTTGTAGGAGGTCTTCGTAACTCTTCCTCATGCTCCTGAGAGGTCTCCGCGTACTCGTGGCCTCAAGTAGGTCGCGGCGTTTTCTCCAGCCTGATAAAAAATGTCCACGAGTAAAAAAAAGGTTGTCATGGAAAAAATTGATACTTTTTACTCGTAGGTAGGTCGTAGGTAGGTCGTAGTAGGTCGTGATAGTAGTCGTAGGGAGTCGTAGGTCGGTAACTGGCCCGAGAAAAAAAACTGCAAACATGACATCATTTTATGATGTGATCATTTTCCATCGTAGCTAGTGGTAGTTGGTCTTAGGTGTGGAAGACTGAGGTCGAGAGGGGTCGTAGGAGGTCGTAGACATAGTCGTAGGAGGTCGTAGACATAGCCGTAGGAGGTCTTTTACTTTGGTGAGTCAACACGACCGTGACATTTTTTTCAACTCGTCTAGGGTCTTCTAAACGCGTGGATTAGGTCGTCCAAGTGGGACAGGCCCCTAACTCAGCGGGACAGGCAGCATCTCTGGAGAGAAGGAATGGGTGACGTTTCGGGTCGAGGTCTGAAGAAGGGTCTTGACCCGAAACGTCACCCATTCCTTCTCCCCAGAGATGCTGCCTGTCTCGCTGAGTTACTCCGGCTTTTTGGGTCTATCTTCGGTTCAAACCAGCATCTGCAGTTCCTTCCTACACGCTTAAGGCAGCCATGTCTTCAACCTTCCCCTGTGTGAATCATTTTGGAGATAAAATATTAATGAGCCACATTTTACGCTGTAAAAATAGCCCTGATGGTGCTGGCTATTTGGAGTAAGTGGTGGAAGCAGCTCAGGTGAAGGGAAGACGTACAATTAGATGAGGTTTCTGCTGAAGAAGGGTTTATACACTGTTAATGTCACAATGCTGACACTTTCACGACGGTGATAAAAGAAATAACGTTATAGTACTTCCGCACAAAACACTTATTAACAATGAACCATGTCTCACCGAACCCCGTCCCTGTAAAACAAACTAGTATTCATAGTATCAGGGCGGCACAGCGGTCGAGTTGCTGCCTTGCAGCATCAGGGACGAGGGTTCAATCCTGACCACGGGCGTTGTCGGTACGGAGTTTGTACGTTCTCCCCGTGACCTGCGTGGGTTTTCACAAGTTCATCAGTGATATGGCCATTTAGAACGGAGATGAGGAAAAACTTTTTCACCCAGAGAGTCGTGAGTCTGTGGAATTCTCTGCCTCAGAAGGCAGTGAAGGCCAGTTCTCTGGATGCTTTCAAGAGAGAGTTATATAGGGCTCTTAAAGATAGAGGAGTCAGGGGATATGGGGAGAAGGCAGGAACGGGGTACTGATTGGGGATGATCAGCCATGATCACATTCAATGGCGGTGTTGGCTCGAAGGGCCGAATGACCAACTCCAGCACCTATTGTCTATAGGAGCAGAACTAGTCCATTCAGCCCATCAAGTCTACTTCCTCTATTCAATCATGGCTGGTCTATCTCTCCCTCTGAACCTCAATCTCCCCGTTAACCCCTATGACACCCATGCTAATCTTCTCCGGGTTTTCTCCCTGTGCTCTGGTTTCTTCCCATTCTTCCCTCCGTAAACGGTGCCAAAATATAGCGACCGTGGGTTGTGCAAAAGAATTTTGATGTCTCGTTTTCACACCTCACCCTTCCTTATCTCTGGTTCACCCTCTCCGGTGATTCTCTGTCTGAAGAAGGGGGGGGGGGGGTCTCGACCCGAAACGTCACCCATTCCTTCTCTCCGTGGATGCGGCCTGTCCCGCTGAGTTACTCCAGCATTTCGTGAACCAGCATCTGCACTTCCTTCCCACGCGCTGAACAAAATAACTGCCTGCGGCCTGTAAACTTTTACTCGACGGTTGAAGGAACTTTAGTATTGAAACCCTGGCGTTATAACCACTTCCTCGCGCCACAAAATCACCGTGAACACCATGAAGATTGACCACATTCCCCTCCGTTAAAGTAAATCACCTCGTGATCTCACTTAAATAAAGGAGTGCGGAATTTCAAAGCAATGTTTTGTTCGCTGCGGACCGACCCGAAATTTTCGAAGCTGCTTCGAGATTTCTCCACAGGTAAAACGCAAGGCTGTGTTGTGTAGCAACACAAAACAATTAAATTAAGTCTCAATTAACCATCTACGCGTAGTAATTGTCTTCCATTAGCAAATGTTATTAATATTTTACCCTCAACAATATAATGAATCCGCTGTTTTTATTTTCATGAAGGCTGGATTAACTATTGTTTTGTTAAGGCATGAATATTCATAGATAATTAGAGAGCATTGAAATGTTTTCATTTACATAATCTGCGGATGTATGGTGTAACAATGCGGAACAGTTCTATCCAGCAAATTCCAGAAGGATTATCTTGACCTTATACTCAAATAAAATGTCCGCCTAGGCCTACTTGATCTCCCGGTTGCTAAACACATTAACTCCCCCTCCCATTCCCATACTGGCCTTCCTGTGTTTCGCCCATATCCCTCTAAACCTGTCCTATCCATGTACCTCTCTAAATGTTACTAATGGGCCTGTCCCACAGGCAATTGTTTTAGGCGACTGCTGGCAACTAGGCCGTCACCACATGGTCGCCGGCCTGTATGGTCGTGAGTTGTCTCCTCAGTCGCCCAAAGAGTCGTAGCATCTTTCCGGTCGCCGCTGGATTTTCAACCTGCCAATGAGCGCAGCTAGGCCTACTTGATCTCCCGGTTGGTAAACACATCAACTCCATTATTTTCCTCCTTTGTTTAATTCATCAGCTGCGTGGCAAAGTCTCCACCATCTGCATCCTGGAGAGTTGCCAAGTCTACCTCTGGTCAACGAGGGTTCCAGGCAGCATGTGGAAAACAAACGTGATTATTCAAAGGAATCTGGCTGATTTAATTTAGTTTGGAGTTACAGCGCGGAAACAGGCCCTTCAGCCCACCGAGCCCGCGCCGACCAGCGATCCCCGCACATTAACACTACCCTACGCACACTAGGGACAATTTTACATTTACACCAAGCCAATTAACCTACAAACCTGGACGTCTTTGGAGTGCGGGAGGAAACCGAAGAACTCGGAGAAAACTCGCGCAGGTCACGGGGAGAACGTACAAACTTCCCACAGACAAGCACCCGTAGTTGCGACCAAACCCGGGTCTCTGGCGCTGTGAGGCAGCAACTCTACCGCTGCGCCACCGTGCCGTCCTAGGTCCAACTTTAAGCCCAACCTTTTTTTTTACTCCACTATTTTCCTCCTCTGTTTAATTTATCAGCTGCGTGGCTAAGTCTCCACCATCTGCGTCCTGGAGAGTTGCCAAGTCTACCTCTGGTCAACGAGGGTTCCAGACAGCATATGGAAAACAAACGTGATTATTTCAAAAAACACTGACTGATGCTGCAAACATGGATAGCGTATTCTCCAGTTTAGCTTATTGTCACGTGTACCGAGGTACAGTGAAAAGCTTTTTTGTCGCGTGTTGTCCAGTCAGCGGAAAGACAATACATGATTACAATCGAGCCGTTTACAGTGTGTGGACACATGATAAGGGAATAACGTTTAATGCAAGATAAAGCCAGTAAAGTCCGATCAAGGATAGTCCGAGGGTCACCAATGAGGTAGATAGTAGTTCAGCACTGGTCTCTGGTTGTGGTAATCTCCCTCAATGAGATGGCAGAGTTGTGGATGCAGTTTAGTCCATCAAATAAACCAGCCTCTCCTCCCTCACCTCCCCGATCGACACCATCTACCCATCACGCTGCCTCGAGAAAGCAGCCAACAAAATCATGGACCGCTCACACCACAGGTCATTCTCCAGCCGTCCGACTAGTTCCACTGTCGCCCTGTGTCGGAAGGAACGGCAGATGCTGGTTTAAATCGAAGATAGACACAAAATGCTGGAGTAACTCAGTGGGACAGGCAACATCTCTGGAGAGAAGGAATGGGTGACGTTTTGGGTCGAGACCCTTCTTCAGACTGCCTGTTCCGCTGAGTTACTCCAGCATTTTGTGTCTATTTTCACCATCGTTGAGTTTCACTGTCTGTATTCCTTGTTATCAACTACCGCACAGCCAGCAATGGATCATTTTGGGCTCCGCATTTCCTTGATCAAGAGGGAGAGTGAGATGCGTTTACATGTTATTGCCATTTTAAACTTTAAAAACGTCCGCCGCGCCTGCGCAGTTGGAGGCTATGGGTGAGTGGTGGAATAATGCGTTGGGGTAACGGGGCCCAACGAGTCCCACTTGTTGATCTTATATTTTACAGGTTATTGCCATTTTGAACTTTAAAAACGTCGCAGTCGCGGTCCCACTTGCTGGCTGCGCCTGCGCAGTTGAGGGCAGGGTTGCCGTGACTCGCGACACAACGGAGATCTCTGACGTCACAACGGGGACCCGTCAGCTGCGCCTGCGCAGTTGGGTGCTATGGGTCGGTGGTGGAATAATGCCCAACGGGTCCGCACCTGGTCTAGTTTGTTCTACGTGCCTTCGATATCGCTCGTTTCCCTCTCCCCTGACTCTCAGTCTGAAGAAGGGTCTCAACCCGAAATGTCCCCTGTTCCTTTTCTCCAGAGATGCTGCCTGTCCCGCTGAGGTACTCCAGCATTTTGTGTCTATCTTTGGTTTAAACCAGCATCTGCAGTTCCTTCCTGCACATTCTCCCTTCTCCCAGCTGCCGGTGGGCAGAAGATATACACAAGAAGGGGGCCACAGGAAAATTGGAGGAACAACGCCTCATATTCCGCTTGGCCAGCTTACAACCCAGCAGTATGAACATTGAATTCTCCAATTTTAGATGACTACATAACCTCCCCCTCCCTTCTTCCTCTATATAATGCCCATCCCCCTTCCGCCCCCTCCCCGATGCCCCACCCGGACTTTCACCTATTCTCCCCTCCCCCTCCACTTCCACCGCATCATTCCTCCAGCTTCACAATTCGCAACTCTTCAATCCCTTTCTCTCACGCCTTTCCATCTCCAGAGATGCTCCGAAGGTGGATCACAAAATGCCGGAGTAACTCAGCGGGATGGGCAGCATCTCTGAAGAGATGGAACGGGGTGACGTTTCGGGTCGAGACCCTTCTTCAGACTGATCCAGAGATGCTCCTGTCACTTGTGACCTCATGAGCTAGGGGTGTGGTCCGATCACCAGATACCAAGTGTGGCCAGTTAAACGCTGAACACAGAACACAAAACAGCACAGCACCGGAACAAGGCCATTCAGCCCACAATATCTGTGCCGAACACTATGCCAAGTTAAACTAATGCCCTCTGCCTGCATTCATCCATTCATTCATCATCGTTGAAAACATTAGCGACGCAGTGGTGCTGGTTTCCGACGGGAACGGTGACGGACGCACCACACATCTCTGTCCTCCAGTTCCTGCGGACTTCCGCCGCTGGAAGTCTAGGATTTTGGTGTGTGTGTGTTTTATCATCATTCCTTACAATGCCATGTACGACAGTGATCACAACTTCTACGGAAGTGTAGATGGCCATAGGCTCGCTAGGAGCTCATCCGCTCTTCGACAGGTCTTGTTTTTGGTCCTGCTGGGGGTCCACAGCCCCCTCCTCACCTGGCAAACCAGGTGGGGGAGATGGTTTAGTCGGCGACTATCTGATCATGGAGCAGGTAGCACGGGATTACATGGTACCCGTGGCGGGGGGAACTCCCCCCACCCTGACCTGACCCGACCTGCCTGCAGGTGATCCATACCCCACTATTTCCTGCATGTCTAAAAGCCTCTTAGATGCCACTATCGGACCTGCCTACACAGTCACCCCTGGCAGCATGTTCCAGGCACTCGCAGCCCTCTATGGTAAAAAACCTGCCCTGCACATCTCATAAGGTCATAAGTGATAGCAGTAGAATTAGGCCATTCGGCCCATCATGTCTACTCTGCCATTCAATCATGGCTGATCTATCTCTCCCTCCTAATCTCATTCTCCCGCCTTCTCCCCATAACCTCTGACACCCGCACTAATCAAGAATCTATCTATCTCTGCCTCTAAAATATCCATTAACTTGGTCAAAGAATTCCACAGATTCACCACCTTCTGGCTAAAGAAATTTCTCCTCATCTGCTTGATAAAAGAAAGTCCTTTAATTCTGAGGCTGTGACATCTAGTCCTGGACTCTCCCACCAGTGGAAACATCCTCTCCACATCCACTCCATCCAAGCCTTTCACTATTCTGTACGTTTCAATGATGTATCCCCTCATTCTTCTAAACTCCAGCGAGTGCAGGCCCAGTGCCGACAAACGCTCATCATAGGTTAATCTACGCATTCCGAGGATCATTCTTGTAAACCTCCCTCTGGGCCCTCTCCAGTCGGCACATCCTTCCTCAGATATTTGCCCAAAATTGCTCACAATATTCCAAATGTGGCCTTACCAGCGCCTTATGGAGCCTCAGCATTACATCCCTGTTTTCGTCTACAAGCCCTCTTGAGATAAATGCTAGCATTGAGTTTGCTTTCATTACTACCGATTCGACTTGCAGATTAACTTTTCGGGAATATGCACCAACACTCCCAAGTCCCTTTGCACCTCCGGTTTCTGGATTCTCTCCCCATTTAGAAAATCACCTACACCTTAAGGGGCCTGTCCCACTGTACGAGGTAATTCAAGAGTTCTCCCGAGTTTTCCCCTGATTCGAACTCGGAGAATGTCCGTAGCGGGTCCGTAGGAGTCCGTGGATGTCTCGAAGCGGCTCGTACGAGTAACGGTAGGTACTCGGGAAATCCGGTAAACTCGTGACTTTTTTTCAACACTGTGAAAAATGTCCACAAGTAAAAAAATACTCGTGATGAAAAAAACTGTTGCTTTTTCGCTACGAGACATCCACGAACTCCTACGGACCCGCTACGGACATTCTCTTGGAGTGTGGGAGCACCCGGGTCACGGGGAAAACGTACAAACTCCGTACAGACAGCACCCGCAGTCAGGATCGAACCTGGGTCTCGGGCGCTGTAAGGCCATCAACTCTACCGCTGCGCCACCTCTTATAGAGGTGTATAAAATCATGAGAGGAATAGATCCGGTAGATGCACAGAGTATCTTGCCCAGAGTAGGGGAATCGAGGACCAGAGGAGATAGGTCTAGAGTGAAGGGGAAAAGATGTAATAGAAATCTGAGGTAGACAAAACTGCTGGAGAAACTCAGCGGGTGCAGCATCATCTATGGAGCGAAGGAAATAGGCAATGTTTCGGCCCGAAACGTTGCCTATTTCCTTCGCTCCATAGATGCTGCCTCACCCGCTGAGTTTCTCCAGCATTTTTGTCTACCTTCGATTTTCCAGCATCTGCAGTTCCTTCTTAAATAGAAATCTGAGGGGTAACTTTTTCACACACAAGGTGGTGAGTGTATGCAACGAGCTGCCAGAGGGGGTAGTTGAGGGAGGGACTATCGCGAAGTTTAGATTAGTACAGGTAATCATGTATAGCCTTTTCACCGACTCGCAACATGAAGCTTTTGCACGTGACAGTAACTAAATTAAACTGAAGTAAATGAAACTAAACTGAACTGAACTATTTTACCCTGGCATTAAGTTTGGTACAGAGGTTGTGGGCTGAAGGGCCTGTTCCAGAGCTGTGGTTAGTTATGTTCTACGTTCCATATTCATACCGGGCTATGTCTCTGATGACACGGTTCCTTGAAGCTTTTCTCTCGCTTTCATATTTTTGCCAAACCATGTTGCAGAAATTGCTTCGAGTTAACACTTGGTCCCTTTCCTGTTGAAAGGGGAAAGCCAAGGGGGTGATCTAATATTTATAAAAATGCTTAAAAAAAGGCGAAAGGTATCGATACACCAGGGAGAGAGAGAGAGAGAGAGAGCATCTCGCATTTACGGGGAAGAGCAAAGGGCACAAGTCGAGTGGAGAAATAAATCAGATGGTGAATCCCAAAAGCAAGCTCTTCACCTGAAGAGTGGAGCGAATGTGGAATTCACCTCCCCACAGCGGTAGAGTTGCTGCCTCACAGCAATAGAGACTTCGAGCCAGCACCCCCATTCAATATGATCATGGCTGATCATCCAAAATCAGTACTCCTTTCCGGCTTTTTCCCCATATCCCTTGATTCCCATAGCCCTAAGAGCTACATATAACTCTTAAATGGTAACTCGAATTTCACTGTACATTAATTGGTACATGTGACAATAAACTGACTTTGAAACCTTGAAACTTAAAGGGCCTGTCCCACTTGGCCGTCATTCGGGCGCCATTTACGCGACCTGCTAGCGTGTGGGTAGCGGGGACGGGCACATGGGAGTGGTGTGGAGGAGTGTGGACTTGGTCCTGCACAAAATCTTCGCACGCCACCGGCCTGTCGCGTAACTGATGGCCAAAGTGGGACAGGCCCAAGACCCTGGCGCGGCGCAACGTCTCGCCTCCAACAGCAGTAGAAGCAGGCAAACGATCGCCGAGCTCGGCCTGGGGCTCACGGCCGTTGCGGATCTGGATCCGCCCCCGCTCCTACTCTCAGAGCGGGGCCAAGACGATTGGAGATAGACACAAAATGCTGGAGTAACTCAGCGGGACCGGCAGCATCTCTGGAGAGAAGCAATGGGTGACGTTTTGGGTCGAGACCCTTCTTTCAGACTGAAGAAGAGTCTTGACCCGAAACATCATCCATTCCTTCTCTCCAGAGATGCTGCCAGTCCCACTGAGTTACTCCTGCATTTTGTGTCCATCTTCAAATGACGTCACGCGCTCCAGACGGCTGTGCGGACGCATGATGACGCGTGCGACCGTCGCGCGTCAGTCACTACCGGCCTGTCGGGTAAATGACGGCCAAGTGGGATAGGCCCTTAACTCTCTCTTGAAAGCATCCAATGAATTGGCCTCCATTGCCTTCTGTGGCAGAGAATTCCACAGATTCACAACTCTCTGGGTGAAAACGTTTTTCCTCAGATCTCAGTCATAAACGGCCCAACTCCTTATTCTTAAACTGTGACCCCTGGTGGCAGTGTTTCCAAGAAGTTGTTTTACAAAGGGTGGTGTATGCCTGGAATGTGCTGCCAGGGGTGGTCGGTGGAGACAGATACGATAGTGGCACTAAAAAGGCTTTTAGATAGGCACACGGATATGCTGGGGAATGTCGGGATATGGATCACGCGCAGGCAGATAGTTCGACCTGTTTCTCTCTTTAGTGCGGCACAGGTAGAGCTGCTGCCTCACAGCGCCAGAGACCCAGGTTCGATCCTGACTACGGGTGCTGTCTGTACAGAGTTTGTACGTTCTCCCCGTGGCCTGCGTGGGTTTACTCCGGGTGCTCCGGTTTCCTCCCACACTCCAGAGACGTGCAGGTTTGTAGACTAATCAGCTTTGGTAGAAATGTAAAATTGTCCCCAGTGTGTGCAGGATAGTGTTAAAGGACTGTCTCACGAGTCTGCGGTCATTGGCGGCGAAACGGGAAGAATCTGCCGCCATAGACCGCGCACTCGTGAGAACGTACAATTCCGGGGCCGTGCGGCGGTGTTCCCAACACCGCACGGTGCTAAAATAAAACCGACAATGTTGAAAACTATAATCTTACCGCACAACCTCCACCAGTGATGCACGAGTGTGGCACTGCCGCCCGCACGGGCCGCCGCCAGTGTGGCTCGAGCGCCGTGCGTCAAACCTCCACTGCCACAGCCTCCGCCAGTGAGGCACGTGTGCGGCACGGCCGCAGGCACAGCCACCGCTGCAGCGCCGCGATCAGGACGGCCGCCGCCACAGCCGCCGCTTGTGAGTCACGTGCGGCGGGCCGACATCATCGCAGTCGGCCCGCCCTTTTTTTAACTTACCGCAAGCACGTGGGACCCGCCGTGTTTGAATTACTCGGTCCCCGCGCAGCATCCGTGCGGCGCTCAAGTGGATAGGCTCGGCGCTCTCGCCGTTGCCGTGCGGTCCCCGCTACCGGCGACACCGCGCTTCACCGCCGATGACCGCAAACAGGTAAGACAGAGCCTTTAGTGTACGGGGTGATCGCTGGTCGGCGCGGACACGGTGGGCTAAAGGACCTGTTTCTGCGCTGTATCACTAAACTAAACTAAACTAAACCAAACTAAACTGAACCAGACTCCACAACTGCTGCCTGACCTGCTGAAGATCTGCTGGTATTCGCTGTTTTATTTTCGGGTTTCCAGCGTCTGATGTTGTCTAGATTCCAATGGGAATCGCGGACATTCCAGATTCCCAGATTGGTCACGCTGCAGGCTCGGAATACCGAAGGGGAAAAAGCGTCCCGCTTCATTATTCAGGCAGAGTTCGGGATGACGGGGGGAGAGCATGTGAACCGTGATACAGTCATTAAAGCAAGTCGGCAACTGACCAACAAAGTTAATTACTAAATTAATCAAAACACGTCAACGTACAGGGCAGAAATAAGGAAAAAATAAAATTGCAGTGTGCGGCTAATGGGACAGAGTTTCAGTTTCAGTTTTAGAGATACAGCGCCACTCTAAAAGCCTTATTGTATCCCCTGACTCTCGGTCTGAAGAAGGGTCTGAAGAAGGGTGTCGACCCGAAACGTCACCCGTTCCTTCTCTCCAGAGATGCTGCCTGTCCCGCTGAGTCACTCCAGCTTTTTGTGTCTATCTTTGGTGTAAACCAGCATCTGCAGTTGTTTGTATCTGCCTCCAACGCTACCCCGAGCAGCAAATTTTAATTTTAGGGATACAGCGCGGAAACAGGCCCATCGGCCCACCGTGTCCACGCTGACCAGCGATCCCCGCACACTAACGCTGTCCTACACACACTAGGGACAATTTACAATTTTACTGAAGCCAATTAGCCTACAAACCTGCACGTCTTTGGAGTGTGGGTACTGATTTTGGATGATCAGCCATGATCCTATTGAATGGGGTGCGGGCTCGAAGGGCCGAATGGCCTACTCCATTTTCCATGTTTCTATGTTTCTCACCTTAAAGCTATGCCCTCTAGTCTTTGCGTACTCTGCATTCAGTAATCAATCAGTTCCCAGTTCCCATTTCTGAGATACAGCGCGGGAACAGATCCTTCAGCCCACCGAGTCTGGGCCGACCATTGATCGCACCATAGACCAGCTCTATCCCACACACGCAGGTCACGGGGGGGGGGGTGGGGACGTGCAAACTCTGCACAGTCAGCCTCCGTAGTCAGGATCAAACCGGAGTCTCTGGCGCAGTGAGGCAGCAACTCTACCGCTGCGCCACCGCAGTTACTGACGTCATCAGTCTGAGAGCAGCTGAACATTTGCCCGCTGGGCAGCAGCTCATAGAATGGAGCGGCTGGGCTTGTATACTCTGGAGTTTAGAAGGATGAGAGGGCATCTTATTGAAACATATAAGATTATTAAGGGTTTGGACACGCTAGAGGCAGGAAACATGTTCCCGATGTTGGGGGAGTCCAGAACCAGGGGCCACAGTTTAAGAATAAGGGGTAAGCCATTTAGAACGGAGATGAGGAAAAACCTTTTCACACAGAGGGTTGTGAATCTGTGGAATTCTCTGCCTCAGAGGGCGGTGGAGGCCGGTTCTCTGGATACTTTTAAAGAGAAAGTTAGATAGAGCTCTTGAAGATAGCGGAGTCATGGGATATGGGGAGAAGACAGGAACGGGGTACTGATTGTGGATGATCAGCCATGATTACAGTGAATGGCGGTGCTGGCTCGAAGGTCCGAATGGCCTACTCCTGCACCTATTGTCTATTGTCTATATTGCAGCAATTTCATTGTCCTATCTGGGACACATGACAATAAACTCTTTTGACTTGACTTGACGAGCTCATACTGAGTAGTGAAAAGCCTGGATGGAGTGGATGTGGAGAGGATGTTTCCACTAATGGGAGAGTCCAGGACCAGAGGTCACTACCTCAGAATAAAAGGACATCTTTAGAAAGCAGATGAGGAGGAATTTTCCAGTCAGGGGGCGGTGAATCTGTGCTATTCATTGCCACAGATGGATGTGAAGCCAAATCAATGTATATTTTTAAGGCGGAGATTGATAAGTTCTTGATTATTAAGGGTGGCAGAGGTTATGGGGAGAAGGCTGGATAATGGGGTTGAAAGGGCGAGATAGATCAGCCATGATTGAATGGCGGTGTAGACTTGATGGGCCGAATGGCCTTATTCTGCTCCTATAACGTATGAACTGTTGAACTGTGCGTTTGCACTTTGCATGTGTGACCTTAAATGACATGGACTACTGAACCACTGGACAAATACATGTCTAGGGTTCCCCCTTCCATCTGATACCCAGCTCTGTGTCGTTCTTATGCACAGCCTCTGAGAATGTCCATGAGATAAATGCTTCAACACAGAAGAATCATGAGTTCGAATCCCACAACAGCATCTAGGGAATTTAAATTCAATCAACTACAGTAAGTGAATCTTGAGCAGAGAGCTGGTCGCAGTATTGGTGACCATGAAAATGCTAGATACCCCAGAGGATGGGAGTTGCTGCCCTTGCTCTGACTTTCATCGAGGCACGGTGGCGCAGCGGGTAGACCTGCTGAATCACTGCGCCAGAGACCCGGCTTCGATCCTGACCTAGGCTGCTGAGTGCGTGTGTGTGTGTGTGTGTGTGTATGTGTACGTGTTCATGTTTGTATGTGTGTGCGCGTGTGTGTGCGCGTGTGTACGTGTGGGTGTACATGTGTGTGTATGAGTGTGTGTTTGTGTGTGTGTGAGCGTGTGTGTGTGTCTGTGTGTGTGTATGTGTGTGTATGTGTTTGTACGTGTGTGTGTACAAGTGTGTATGTGTGTGTGTGCATGTATGCAAGCGTGTGTGTGCGTGAGTGTGTGTGTGTGTGTGCATGTACGTGCGCGTGAGTGTGTGTGTGCGTGTACGTGAGCGCGAGTGTGTGTGTGTGTGCGCATGGGCGTGTGCATGGAGCTTGCACGTTCTCCCTATGACCACGTGACTTCCATCCGGGCCAAGGGTCTCGACCCGAAACGTCACCCAGCCATTTTCTCCAGGGATGCTGCCTGACCCGCTGAGTTACTCCAGCGCTTTGAGTCTATCCTCGGTTTTAAACCAGCGTCTGCAGTTCCTTCCGACCCCCCCCCCCCTTGACACTATTGATATTTTAGCTGCCCGCCATTAAGTGCAATAAGCTTTTCCTTCTCAACACTTGCCTTCCTTGCGAACGTGGCAGCAGGTTTGACAATGAACAAGCACAGACCAAGTCTTCCACTGTTTGACGGGCTGTGAGGTTTCGACGGTTCTGGGGCTTTTTCCTGCAGGAGATGCTCGGCGAAAGACATCTCAATGGAGCTCAAGAGTCAGAAATAGAGACAGTGCAAAGGGCTTCAATCTTCAAACATGCCTTTGCTAAGACTCTCTCTTCTCAACCTGTCGACCCAATGATGTTCCAAACACTTGACAGCACCGCCCGCACTCTGCTAAAACTTACATACAGAGCCATAGTGTGTGGAAACAGGCCCTCCGGCCCAGGGTTGCATCTGCAGATGACCTTGCCCATGCCTACCAGGGAGCTGCCCTTGAGGACATCAGCAGAGTGCTAACCCAAGACTTGAAGGGGATGGAGGAGTACTTCACCTTCTGGCGACTTCGCCCTTCCAACCCATCCAAGACAACTGTCACTGCCTTTCACCTCACAATGCTGAGCACAATGTCATAGATTTGAATTTTCAGGCAAGTCTATTTTAATGATACACTTTGAGATGTAAATATTGGCTAAGGCACTTTCCGCTTCGAAGCACTTGATGGAATTAGTCATAGAGTCAGAGTCAAAGAGTGATACAATATGGAAACAGGCCCAACTTGTCCACACCGGCCAACATGTGCCGTCTACACTAGTCCCATCTGCCCGCATTGGCCCATATCCCTCCAAACCTGTCCTATCCATGTCCCTGTCTAACTGTTTCCTAAACGTTGGGATAGTTCCAGCCTCAACTACCTCTGGCAGCTCGTTCCATACACCCACCGCCCTTTGTGTGAAAATGTTACCACTCAGATTCTCATTAAATCTTTTCCCCCTTCACCTTGAACCTATGTCCTCTGCTCCTCGATTCCCTACTCTGGCAAGAGACTCTGTGGATCTTTTCCTCTCATGGCTTTACACACCTCTATAAGATCACCCCAACATCCTCCTGCGCAATTGAGTCCCAGCCCACTCAACCCTCTAGACATCTTTAAAGCAGCGCAAAGCGGACTGAGCCAGGGCCGCACGGTGGCGCAGCGGTAGAGTCGCTACCTCACAGAGCCAGGGACCCGGGTTCAATCCCGACTACGGGTGCTGTCTGTACGGAGGTTGTACGTTCTCCCCGTGAGTTTTCTCCGAGATCTTCAGTTCTCTCCCACACACCAAAGATGTACAGGTTTATCAGTTAGTTGGCTTTGGTATAAATGTAAAATTGTCCCTCGTGTGTGTAGGGTAGCGTTAAGGCCCTGTCCCACTTTCCCGAGTTACTCACGAACTCTCCCGAGTTTTCCCCTTGATTCGAACTCGGGGAATGTCGGGTAATGTCGGTAGCGAGCCCGTAGGAGTCCGTAGATGTTTCGTAGCGGCTCGTATTGCCAGCTGTAGGAACTCGGGGCATCAGGTAATTCGGGACATTTTTTCAACATTTTGAAAAATGTCCACGAGTTAAAAAAATAGCCCCGAGTACGTACAAACGGCTATTACCGTAATTCCCGAGTGCGAATCAAGGGGAAAACTCGGGAGAGTTCATGAGTGACTCGGGAAAGTGGGACAGGGCCTCTAATGTGTGGGGATCGCTGGTCGGCGCGGACTCGATGGGCCGAAGGGCCTGTTCCTGCGATGTATCCCTAAACTAGAGATAGCTCTAACTTACTAACTTTGGAGATATCTCTAAACTAGAGATAGTATCTCTAAACTAAACTGAACCTCGCTGAGGAAGCCAGGGTTGTGTGAAATAATTCCTATGCTGTCTTGTCGCAGGTTGTCTGCAAGCCCGTACTCCAAAGGTTAAGGGCCTGTCCCACTTGCCGATTTTTTCGGCGACTGCCGGCATCACATCAGGGTCGCCAAAAGAGTTTGAACATTTCAAAATCCAGCGGCGACGAAACAAAATGTCGCGACACTTGAAAAAACACATCTCGCGTCAATACGTAATCACGCCGCATCACGAGCATTACGCCGCAAATTTTTCGGTGACCTGATACGTCAGTCAATGATGCCGGCAGTTGCCGAAAAAATCAGCAAGTGGGACAGGCCCTTCATTCTTTGATAGGAAATCTATCCAATTTACATTTGGGAAAAAATCAATACTACCTGTAACTGCTCGCTCCGGAACCCAGGAGACTTTGGGCCACACTTTTCGCACTCATTTCTCACCTCATCAACCTGTCGGAAAATGCTTTGCACAAAACGCCCTCTCGTCCTGACTGATGGATTCCCAATGATTGGACGCAAATGGAGAGGACTCAGAGGGTGCTTGTTGCAAAGAGGATGACCGAGAGGTGAGAAATGGATTGAAGAGAGAATTCTGTGGAATTCTTTGCCACAGCCGGCTGTGGAGGCCAAGTCAGTGGATATTTTTAAGGCAGAGATAGATAGAGTTTTGATTGGTATGGGTGTCAGAGGTTATGGGGAGAAGGCAGGAGAATGGGGTTAGGAGGGAGAGATAGATCAGCCATGATTGAATGGCCCAGTAGACTTGATGGGCCGAATGGCCTAATTCTACTCCTATCATTTATGGCCTTATGATCTTATACTTCCCAGGCCAGCGAAGGTCCTTCAGGTGCCTAAAGACTGCGTCCTGTGCTTGCATGCACTGTAGTTAGGGCAGCACGGTGGCACAGTGGGTAGAGTCGCTGCCTCATATCGCCAGAGACCAGGGTTCGATCCTGACTACGGGTGCTGTCTGTACGGAGTTTGTACCTTCTCCGCGTGACCCGCGTGGGTTTTCTCTGGGTGCTCCGGTTTCCTCCCGCGCTGCAAAGACGTACGTACAGGTTTGTAAGACAGCGCTCCTCAGTCAGGATCGAACCCGTGTCTCTGGCGCCGTGAGGCAGCGACTCTACCGCTGCGCTGCCGTGCCGCCCCGCGATACTATGTAAAGACTTCTAGATGTGTTGGCTGCCAGAGTTTCTGGGGAAGATGAAGTCCCCGGAGATGAGAGTAATGGCAGTTCCTGTGGGCACAGAAACAGGAGGATTGAGGAGGTGGGTGAAACCTTCGTAAGAACAAGGACGGCTCGGTGACTTAGCGGTAGACCTACTGCTTCACAGCGCCAGAGACCCAGGCTCGATCCTGACCTCGGGTGCTGTCTATGCGGAGTTTGCACGTTCTCCCCACGACCTGCGTGGGCTTTCTCCGGGTGCTCCGGTTTCCTCCCACACTCCAACGACATACACTTTTCAAGATTCAAGGTATTTTTATTAGTCACACTTTTTGTAGGTTAATCAACTTTGGTATCAATGTAAATTGTCCCTAGTGTGTGTCGTGTAGTGTTATGGCCCTGTCCCATAGTACGAGTTCATTCAAGAGTTCTCCCGAGTTTGCCCTGATTCGAACTCGGAGATTTACGGTAATGGCCGCTCGTCGGTACTCGGGGCTCTCGTGGACATTTTTCAACATGTAGAAAAATCTTCACCAGTCTTCCCGAGTACCTGCCGTTAGCGTTACGAGCCGCTAAGAGACGTCTCCGAGCTCCGACGTACCCGCTACGTTCATTCTACGTGCTTACCACAAATTTGATTTTTTTAAAACTCAGGAGAGCTCTTGGAATGAACTCGTACCGTGAGACAGGGCCATTAGTGTACAGATATCGCGGGTCGGCACGGACTGGGTGGGCTGAAGGCCTGTTTCCGCGCTGTATCTCTAAACTAAACTAAACTAAACTTGTTCTGAGACAAACAATAAACTTCTTTTGCTGCAGGGGAGTTTCGGAAGTTCCCACGAACAAAGTATGCCTTGAGGATCCAGCTACTTACACCGGAGTTAAAAGTCCTCGTCATTAAAATGAAAAGGATGCTTGGAACAGGCAGACAGCGCTGGTCACACCGAAGGTGTTGAACTGCCGTACAATACTCTCTGAAGTATGGATTCTGAATCTGGTAACAAGCTCCCGAGGGTGTCGTCACACTTTCTCAGTCCCTTCTGCGGTTTTAACGCCGTGTTACCGTCTACCACCGTTCTGCTAAAAACTCCCAGTCTCACACTCCTTCCCAACGAGGTCATAAGTGGTAGGGGTAGAATTAGGCCATTCGGCCATCAAGTCCACTCTGCCATTCAATCGTGGCTGATCTATCTCTCCCTCCAAACCCCATTCTCCTGCCTTCCAGCCAAAAATCTGTAGCATGCCTTTGATCTGGTATTTTGTAGGTTCGCATATTTGATCAGTGATGTTTTATCATTAATAGAAACATAGAAACATAGAAAATAGGTGCAGGAGTAGGCCATTTGGCCCTTCGAGCCTGCACCGCCATTCAATGTGATCATGACTGATCATCCAACTCAGTATCCTGTACCTGCCTTCTCTCCATACCCCCTGATCCTTTAGCCACAAGGGCCACATCTAACTCCCTCTTAAATATAGCCAATGAACTGGCCTCAACTACATTCTGAGGCAGAGAGTTCCAGAGATTCACCACTCTCTGTGTAAAAAATGTTTTATTGTTATTAATGTTTAGTGTTTTCTGAGTCATTTGTAACTGTCACTGTATGTCATGTTGTTACTTGTGGGCGGAGCACCAAGGCAAATTCCTTGTATGTGAATACTTGGCCAATAAACTTACTTACTTACTTACTTTCTCCACATAACTTCTGACACCCGTACTAATCAATAATCTGTCTATCTCTGCCTTAAATGATCAGCCATGATCACTTTGAATGGTGGTGCTGCTCGAAGGGCCAAATGGCCTACTCCTGCACCTATTCTCTATGGTCTATTAGATATATCCACTGACTGGGCCTCCGCAGCCTCCTGCAGCAAAGAATTCCACAGATTCGATACCCTCTGACTAAAGAAATTTCTCCTCATTTCCTTCCTAAAAGAACGTCCTTTAATTCTGAGGCTACGACCTCTAGTCCTAGACTCCTCATTTCAATTCAAGAATCTATCTGTCTCTATCAATCACCGGTTGTGTAGGAAGGAACTGCAGATGTTGGTTTACACCGAAGATAGACACAAAATGGTGGAGTAACTCAGCAAGACAGGCAGCATTGTGTAGTTCTGTTTAGTTTAGAGATACAGCGTGGAAACAGGCTCTTCAGCCCACCGCGTCCGCGCCGACCAGCGATCCCCGCACACTAACACTATCCTACACACACTAGGGACAATTTTTACATTTACCAAGCCAATTAACCTACAAAAACCTGCACGTCTATGGAATGTGGGAGGAAACCGGAGCACCCGGAGAAAACCCACGCGGTCACGGGGAGAACGTACAAACTCCATGCAGACAGTGCCCGTAGCCAGGATCGAACTGGGGACTGGCAATGTACGGCAGCAACTCTACCGCTGCACCATCCCCGGATTATTATTGTCATGTGTGCTGAGGTACAGTGAAAAGCTTTGCTTTACATGCTGTCCAAACAGATCAGAGATACCATACACAGATACAATCACGCCAAACTCAAGTTAAACAGGTAGAGCTAAGGGGAAGATACAGAGTGCAGAATATAGCTCTCAGCATTGTAGCGCACCATGCCCACAGACAAAGTCCAATGTCCGCAATGGGGTAAAGGTGAATCGGACAGTACCCTAGTAGCTTGTGGCAGGGCTGTTCAGAAGCCTGATGACAGAGGGGAAGAAGCTGCTCCTGAGTCTGATAGAATGAACATCAGGCAAAATGTATAGAAGGCCAGCAGCATAATCAAGACCAGCAGCATAAACAAGGACGAGTCGCACCCTGGCCACTCCCTTATCTCCCCTCTCCCTTCAGGCAAAAGGTACAGAAGTGTGAAAACGCACACCTCCAGATTCAGGGACAGTTTCTTTCCAGCTGTTATCAGGCAACTGAACCATCCTACCACGAGCAGAGAGCAGTGCTGAACTACTATCTACCTCATTGGTGACCCTCGGACTATCTTTGATCGGACTTTACTGGCCTCACCTTGCACTAAACGTTATTCCCTTATCATGTAAATGGCCCTAGTGTAATCAGGTGGTGTCTTTCTGCTGGCTGGTTAGCGCGCAACAAAAGCTTTTCACTGTACACATGACAATAAACTAAACTGAACTGAAACGTACAACCTCCATGTTAGGTTTCTTCCCTCTCACTCGACGCCATCAGTCTTGCAGTCTTGAATTATTCACGATCGCCGCGGCACGGTGGCGCAGCGGTAGAGTCGCTGCCTTACAGCGCTCGTAGTGCAGGAGACCCAGATTCGATCCAGGCCGTGGGTGCTGTCTGCACGGAGTTTACGGTACGTTCTCCCGTGACCTGCGTGGGTTTTCTCCGAGATCTTCGGTTTCCTCCCACACTCCCTCCCACACTCCAAAGACGTACAGGTTTGTAGGTTCATTGGTTTGGTATAAGTATAAATTGTCGGTAGTGTGTGTAGGATAGTGTTAATGCGCGGGGATGGCTGGTGGGCACGTACCTTCACTTTGCTTAAAGACTGATCCACCTTCAGCTATTTTCAGCCCTGACGACAGGCCATTACTCTGAAACCTTTCCTCGGTTGCAGTCTCCACTGACTAGCTGCATGTTCACAGATTATTTATGTTTCCATTTGAGGTTTTCATCAGTCTGGCATTTTATGCTTGCCTTCAATCCTTCTCCGGTGTCCCTTCAGGCAGTGGAAATATCTTTACTACGATCCCATTCTCATTCCCCATTCCCCCGCCTTCTCCCCATAACCCCTGACTCACGCACCAATCAAGAATCCATCTATCTCCGCCTTAAAAATATCCACGGACTTGGCCTCCACAGCTTACCGTGGCAAAGAATAGTGGTCCCTGTTTCCTACGTCACAATCCTTGACGATTTCAAGCCCCCTCTGTCAAAATCTCCCCTCCTCCACATCATCCCACCGTGGTATCCACTCCCTGCACACTGGGGGCAATTTACAGAGGGACAATTAACCTGCAACATCCTGCAGGTCTTTGGAGTGTGGGAGGAAACCGGAACACCCGGAGGAAACCCACGCAGGTCGCGGGGAGAGAGTGCGAACTCAACACGCAGACAGCACCCGAGGTCAGGATCGAACTGGGGTCCCTGGCGCTGTGAGGCAGCCACTGTGCCGAAGTAAAGTCTTCACAGATGTTCTTCATTGTGCCACTCTTCATTCTCTTCACCACCAGTTTTTACCTTTGGTCTCAAATCTTCAATTCTTCCCAGGGAAAATAAACCTTTGCACTAACCTCTCATTTTATATTATACTTTGGTTTTTAGTTTTAGCTTTAGAGATACTGCGCCGAAACAGTCCCTTCGGCCCACCGAGTCCGTGCCAACCAGCGAGCCCCGCACATTAACACTCTCCTACACGCACGAGGGACAATTCACACTTATACCAAAGTCAATTAACCTACAAAACCTGTACGTCTATGACTTTACTTCACACTTTAGAGATACAGCGTGGAAACAGGCCCTTCGGCCCACCGAGTCCGTGCCAACCAGCGATCACCCGCACACTTAACACTATCCTACACACACTAGGGACAATTTTTAATTTTTTACCGAAGCCAATTAACCTACAAACCCGCACGTCTTTGGAGTGTGGGAGGAAAGCGGAGAAAACCCATGCGGTCACGGGGAGAACGTACAAACTACGTATAGTCGGCACCCGCGGTCAGGATCGAACCCGGGTCACTGGCGCTGTGAGGCAGCAATTCCACCTCGGCGCCGAGCTCGGGGAGGCACATTGGCGCAGAGGTAGTGAAAGAAAGTTATTAACTTGCCTTTAGTTTTCTATGAATGTGTTGTGCACACGTCTGTATTTGCTGTGGTGCTGATGGGGAGAGGACAGTCATTTGGAGGAGGGTGGGGGGGGGGGGGTGTCTGTCAGGTCATAAGGTCATAAGGAATAGGAGTAGAATTAGGCCATTCAGCCCATCAAGTCTACTCCGCCATTCAATCATGGCTGATCATTCTCAACCCTCCAAACCCCATTCTCCTGCCTTCTCCCCATAACCTACGACACCCGTACTAATCAAGAATCTACCTATCTCCGCCTTATAAATATCCACTGACATGGCCTCCACATCCTTCTGTGGCAATGAATTCCACAGATTCACCACCCTGTGACTAAAGAGGTTTCTCCTCATCTCCTTCCTAAAAGAACGTCCTTTAATTCTGAGGCTGTTACATCTAGTCCCAAGACTCTCCCTCTCGTCAATAGACAATAGACAGTAGATAATAGACATTAGGTGCAGGAGTAGGCCATTCGGCCCCTTCGAGCCAGCACCGCCATTCAATGTGATCATGGCTGATCATCCACAATCAGTACCCCGTTCCTGCCTTCTCCCCATATCCCCTGGCTCCGCTAT
>CM075977.1:286550799-286568299 GCA_038087875.1 Malacoraja senta | reverse complement strand
GATGATCAACATGAGAACTACCATTATGACCTTTTTTCTATGAGAGAGGGTTGGGCGTGGCGGGCACGTAATCACCAACGTAACTCCTCATAAAATAAAGATCAAACTTCAAACTGGTAAGTTCTCGTTTAATCTTACTATTTTACTTCGGAGTCACGTGAGTGACTATGTGAAGATTTTAAAGCTCTGTGATTTTTATGCCGCAGATCAAAATCCCGGCTTCTCACTGCATCGATTGACTGAGTATCATCAATAATGCTGTAAACATGACATTGCATATCATGCAAAAACAAAACAGTTTTATTTTTGGTCATAAAACAACCAATAAACCCTCTTAATGTAGGGCAACAAACGAAACAGAATGAAACAGTATTGAAAACAGACTTTAAACAATAGCAACAGCACTCTATATTGAGTTAGCAAACAGCCCTCCATCGGCAATCGGCCGATGATAGTATTGCTGAAACACAAGTTCATTTTTCCAACCTGCGGCTTTTAATATATGGTCGATGGGAACGTCCATCGCCCTGGCCGCGGATATTGCTACTGCGCTAGTGGAATGAGATGTAAACACATAAATGTTAATTCCTGCCTGAACGAACTCTTGCTTTAACCACCTTGAGATAGTCTGAACTGCCACTCTTTTATGTTGGCTTTTTGTAACTGACAAATAATCCTGTTTCTTCTTGTCTTAAAGTCCTTGTGGCTTCAATGTAATGTAACAAATGTGTCCTTACACATAAACATGGAGCTGTAGGATATGCTGAGAACACAATCTTAAAACCTGTCACACCTGGCCTGCTTTGTTTGAGCAGGTCAGAAATATAAAACAGAACATTCTCTGTATTCACTTCCATTCTCTCGAACTGAAGTTTTTTGGAAAGTCTGCACTCTCTGTACTGACACCAATGCCATTAGCATAGCCAATTTCATGGTTAATTTTAACAAAGTTATAGCCGTGACAGGGACCCAATGATGAAGTATGTTACGAACAACGCTTACCTCGCAGATTACCATATACCTAGGCTTAGGCGGTTTGGAATTAGATTCCTTTCATCAACCTAGATATGAGAGGGTGAGAACCTATACTTTGTGTCCGTGTACCTATTACAAGATATGCGGACAAAGCACTTCTAGCTGTATTGATAGCAGTATAGCTAAGACCTTCATCATAATAAAGTGTAGATAAACTCTAACACATTTTCAATAACTACAGTATCATATTGAATATTCTTTTGAACACAATATTGTTCCCTTTTTATTTATTTATTTTTTTTCCCATAAGTCACATACTGTTTTTGAGTACTCTTTCTCCAGACTGCAGCGAGTATATACACCGTTGGCCTAGAAAGTCCTCGACCAATGTAAGGCATTCTTGAAACCTGCAAACTAACAGATCCATACCGTCACATAACGGATGAACTTAATGCGTTACTGGATGCTCCAGCAAATTCCTACTGTTTGGAATCAGCAAAAAGAGGTTGGATCGCTATCTGTAACATCAAAGGGAACCATGGTTGAATCAGGCAATTTGGTATCACCAAAACCCCTGAAGCGGCATCCTGCTTGATTTTCTCAAACACCGACCTATGAGGCAGAATGGTGGGAAAATGTACACAAACATATCATCCCAATTTAGTGAAAAAGCATCAATTGCCACTGCCCCTGGATCTGGTGCCTATGAAACATATTTTGGCCTTCCATATAGAAGTACTATGTTCTTGAACACATCCTGGTTCTACATCCACTCTGTGTTATGATGGAATTTTCATGAGCTGCCATCTGGTACTACATTAAGTTTCCCTGGCAGATAGATAGCTCCAATCCAAATCTCTCTATCCCTACTCCAGGTCCAATTGTATTTGCCAACCTGTCACATGATAACGATTTGATTCCACCCATGTGATTCATATCAGCAACTGCTGTAGTGTTGTCTATTTTGCACTGCACATGCAAACTAGTTTAGATAGTGCCATAAGCCTTGAGTCCATAAAATACTCTTGGTTAATTCCCCATGTATGCAGAAGCAATGTTCATCTGTCTCCACCGCTGGATCTTGTATCAGTAGCACCCTACCCAAGTGCTCTGACATCTGTCTGCAAATCATGGAAGCTTGGTCCAATAACACTTTGGAACTACTAATGGACACATGCTGAATCCACCATTGTACATCAGCAACAGCCTCTATTGATAGAAGCATAGGTCTATTATAATGACCCCAATGTATCCTCAATGCTTGTTCCTTTGACCTTTGTAATTGTAGATAATAAAGTGGCCATATTGAACTGCTGGAAATGCTGCCAGCCATTACCACAGCAGTCTTGTCACCTGGCTAATTGAAGGCTGTGTGTTAGCAATTAACTTGATAAAGCTCTTAATTAGCTGTACCCTTTTTTTGCCTGGGCAAGGTCACAATGATGTTGATTAAGTCCATTGTGAACCCAACTAGTCAATTTGTGTCACAGGTATAAACTTAGATTCCTCAGAATAGCTTATAAAGCCCAATTAAAAATTGGTTTTTACCAACTACCACTGATGCTTCAGCTGTTTCCTTTGATTGTCCTACAATCAAGATATCTAGCTAAACCATGATCACATGACCTTGACTTCTCTTCATGCCTAGAATAGGTTTTAACAACTTTGTAATCCCTCTAGGAGCTGAAGACAAACCCCTTTTTTGGAACATGTTGCATGGGTAAATCAGAATTTGCATTTAAGCTTTATTCGATGCCCTTGAATAACCTTCAGTATAAACATATCTGAGGTAAACATTTAATTGTATCACATTAGATCTGTCTACATGAGAACCAGACCCTCTTACCTCCTTACCACCTGGCATTCTTCCCCGGCCTTGAGCTGGATATCTCACCTCAGTGGCGGTGCTACAGCCGAACGCCAACTGCACTGCATCGTAGCTGGACTCGTCCCTTGCCCGGACCAGTCTGCTCCCTTATAGGGATACTTCCGCTTTGGTGAATATGTGGCTGGCTTCTTAGCCTCCTCCTCCAGCTCCTTCACCTGCTGTGCGAAATCCTCGCCAAACAGCTGTGCCGGTTGCACTGTGCCAGGCTGGCAGAGTGAAGCATATTTATCATTGATGGTTGGTCTAATCGCATCTTGCGGAGGCAGTTGATCTCAAAGTGGGCACTCCACAATAGCGCCTTTTGTTGTAATTAGTCATGGCCTCTCCATCCACCATCCTGGCAAAGCTCATTATACCAGATGCCAGCAACTTTAAAAATATGCTGGAGCTTCACATGCTCCTGGGCTTTTATTAGTATGCCCATCTTGCCCCAATTCTTCCTGTTCCCAACAGGAACTTTTAACTGTCCTCAGTTGATTGGGACTTCATACTTCGTTACTGTCTCATCCATTGTCAGCTCCTGTAGCTGATGTGAGACTTGGTAATTTATGCCGGTGGCAAGTTCCTCACCCAGAGGCTCACCAGCATCCGACGACATGGCAAACCGTGCTGCACACGGTGTCAGCTCTGGCAGCTGCCTACCCTCCCTTTGGATGTCGTCGGACTCAGGGTCAGAGCATATCTGCCCTTCTGCACTCACCTCTTGCAAAGAGGGTGCTTTCAAGCAGGCCTCTACTGGGCACTGCCAGCGGAGCCGTCCCCACGGCCTCCCGCCTGCACAACTCCTCCTGGAGTATGGCTTTATGAAGCAGGCCTCTCCTAGGCACTGCCAGCGGAGCCTTCCCTAAGGCTTCCCGCCTGCACTACTCCTCCTGGAGTGTGGCTTTATGAAACAGAACCTCTCCTAGGCACTGCCAGTGGAGCCTTCTCTATGGCTTCCCACCTGCACTACTCCTCCTGGAGCGTCTCTGTGGAGCAGCCCCTATATGAGCTGCTCCTTTTGGATAACCGCTGGGGAACGGTATCCTGTCCCCGACGGGACTCTCGTGGCCCGACTCTGCGGAGTCTATAGCCCTTACAGACTTGGCGTATGCCGACCGCCCGACTGGCGTTGGCTGTGTACCCGGCTGGGCACTTTGCCAAGTCTGTGGCCGCACCGCTACCGGCTTGCGACTCCCCCGAGGTGACAGGCTGCCTTTCAGAGACTGCGTCCCGCAGCTCTCTCTCTCCTTGTCGGCAGCAGCCTGCACCTCTTCCTTGTTCCTGTATATGGGGGAAAAAAACAGACAGAAACAATTTATTTACTTTTTCCTAACTCCTCCAAAGTCTCCCCGACTTTGGTGGAGCTGTATTTACTCACGTTGCAGAAGGAGCTCCGAGCTCCCGCTGCCGTCGTCGCCAATGCGTCCGACGTAATGACGCGCATGCGCCCTGACGGGGTTCTTCACGTAGTCACTCACTAGACTCCGAAGTAAAATGTAGTTGAGGCCAGTTCATTGGCTATATTTAAGAGGGAGTTAGATGTGGCCCTTGTGGCTAAAGGGATCAGGGGGTATGGAGAGAAAGCAGGTACAGGATACTGAGTTGGATGATCAGCCATGATCATATTGAATGGCGGTGCAGGCTCGAAGGGCCGAATGGCTTACTCCTGCACCTATTTTTCCATGTTTCTATGTTTATATATATATATATATATATATAGGTGTGTATGTGTATATATATATATATATATATATATATATATATATATATATATATATATATATATATATATATATATATATATATATATATATATATATATGTGTGTGTGTGTGTGTGTGTGTATATATATATATATATATTATATATGTGTGTGTATAAAGAATGTCATTGTTCTGTTTGTGGTGTGCGACGACTTGACTTGGATAGGAAAGGTTTGGAGGAATTATATAGATGGGGCATGTTAGCTGAAATGGGCATGTTGGCTGGAATGGGCAGGTTGGGCCGAAGGGCCTGCTTCCCCGCTGGATGTCTCTATTTTCCTCCGAGTAAAAGGATCGAGTGCGAAAACGTACAAAATCACAGAATGAGAGATACAGGAGGGAAATGATAATAAGAATGATTGTTCGGCTGTTCTCTGTTATCATCTTCTCTCCCAATAGCACATGCAGGCCACAATTCAGTTTGTGCGGTTTATAAAACTCGCGATTCTCTTTTGTTGCCAAGGCTGGTAAATATAATTCTCCTCAATCACACACAAAAAAAACATTTTTCAATCCTGTAAAGTAGCAATTTAGATAACATGGCCATGACTAATTTGTTTCCCACGTGGTCTGTAAGTTTGCAGGATTCAATTTAATCACATGTTTGAAATCTTAACTCCTTACATTTGCATCTAAATTCTAGACAGTATAATTATCAAATTGGAATAAATTGTTATCTCAGAATAACATTTGATTATCTGCTGGAAAATACACTATATCAAGTCCTATCCTGTTTAATACAGTAGAGGAATTGTGTAGAACTAAACATTGCAATGCTTTCCACAAATAAACAGGCGCTCAAATGTTGTACAGTAAATAATCCTTGGGTTGCGCAGAACAGTACAGCACAGGAACAGGCCATTCGGCCCACAATGCCTGTATTGGACAGAGCAAAGAGGTCCTTCTGCAGCTGTGCAGGGCCCTAGTGGGACCACACCTGGAGTATTGTGTGCAGTTTTGGTCTCCAAATTTGCGGAAGGACAGTTGCTATTAAGGGAGTGCAGCGTAGGTTTACAAGGTTAATTCCCAGGATGGCGGGACTGTCATATGTTGATGGAATGGAGCGGCTGGGCTTGCATAATCTGGAATTTAGAAGGATGAGAGGGTATCTTATTGAAACATATAAGATTATTAAGGGTTTGGACATGCTAGAGGCAGGTAACATGTTCCCGATGTTGGGGGAGTCCAGAACCAGGGTCCACAGTTTAAGAATAAGGGGTAGGCCATTTAGAACGGAGCTGAGGAAAAACTTTTTCACACAGAAGGTTGTGAGCCTGTGGAATTCTCTGCCTCAGAAGGCAGTGGAGGCCAATTCTCTGGTTACATTCAAGAAAAAGTTAGATAGAGCTCTTAAAGATAGCGGAGTCAGGGTGTATTGGGAGAAGGCAGGAACGGGGTACTGATTGTGGATGACCAGCCATGATCACATTGAATGGCGGTGCTGGCTTGAAGGGCCGAATGACCTACTCCTGCACCTATTGTCTATTGTCTATGCCAAGCCCAACCCTTATCTTGTAGGAAGGAACTGCAGATGCTTGTTTAAACCTAAGACCGAAGATGGGTCTCGACCCGAAACGCCACCTTTTGCTTCTCTCCAGAGCTGCTATCTGACCTGCTGAGTTACTCCACCCCTTTGGGTCTATCATATCTCAGTTTAGTTTAGTTTAGTTTAGAGATATAGAGAGCGGAAACAGGCCCTTCGGCCCACCGAGTCCGCGCTGACCACCCCGTACACTGGCATTGTCCGACACACTAGGGATAATTTACAATCTTTACCGAAACCAATTAACCTACAAACCTGCACGTCTTTGGAGTGTGGGAGGAAACCGGAGCACCCGGAGAAAACCCACGCAGATCACGAGGACAACATACAAACTCCGTTCAAACAGCACCCGTAGTCAGAATCGAACCCGGGTCTCTGCTTCTGTAAGGCAGCAACTCTACCGCTGCGCCAGTGTATGTTCCACACACACATCATACATATCCATCCATTCCTTGCATATCCGTATGCCTATATACAGTAAAAGACTCTTAAACACTGCAGATGTCTACTGAACAAATAGACATACACCTGCAGTGTAACTGTTGCTTTGTCAAATAAGGAAACAAAGGACTCAGCGCATATGAGTGGTAATTCGATCCTGACCTCTGGTGCTGTCTGTGTGGAGTTTGCAGGTTCTCCCTGATCCGTCGTCAGGATCAAACTGGGGTCTTTGGAGCAGCAGCTCTACCGCTGCACCAACCGTGCCAACCGTCTGCCCCAAACTAAACTAAAAATAAAGAAAAAGGGTCCTGACCCAAAACGTCACCTCTCCAGGGCTGCGGCCTGATCCACCTTTGTGTCCATTAAACTAAAGATAATACTGTTATTGCTTCGGATAACTTCAAGTTGGCTGCTATCACTTTCTCTTATGAAACAGTTCTTTTCTCTGCACTTTCAACACAGTCCTGAGTTTTGTTTAGTTTAGTTTAGAGATACAGCGTGGAAACAGGCCCTTCGGCCCACTGAGTTCGCACCGACCAGCGATCCCCGCACACTAACACTATCCTACACACACTGGGGACAATTTACACATACAACGAACCAATTAACCTCCATACCTGTACGTCTTTGGAATGTGGGAGCAAAGCGAAGACTCACGCGGTCACGGGGAGAATGTACAAACGTACAGACAGCACCCGTAGTCGGGATCGAACCCGGGTCTCTGGCACGGCAAGCGCTGGAAGGCAGCAACTCTACCCCTGCGCCACTGTGCACTAACATCCCCGCACACTAACACTATCCTACACACACTAGAGGAGAATTTTTTTTCATTTATACCTAAGCCAATTTATCTACAAACCTGCATGTCTTTGGAGTGTTGGAGGAAAGCAAAAATATACAATATACAATAGGTGCAGGAGTTGGCCAGTCAGCCCTTCGAGCCAGCACCGCCAATCAATGTGATCATGGCTGATCATCCACAATCAGTACCCCGTTCCTGCCTTCCTGCCTTCTCCCCATATCCCCGCTATTTTTAAGAGCTCTATCTAGCTCTCTCTTGAACGTATCCAGAGAACCGGCCTCCACCGCCCTCTGAGGCCCCTGGTTCTGGACTCCGCCAACATCGGGAACATGTTTCCTGCCTCTAGTGTGTCCAAACCCTTTATAATACACAAACCACAGGGAGAACGTATAAATTCTGTGCAGGCAAGCAGCGGTAGTCAGGATCGAACCCGGGTCTCTGGCGCTGTGAGGCAGCAGCTCTACCGCTGCACCACCGTGCTGCCCTGAGATTGCTGAGCTTTCAATGGGCTGATGACAGGCACCTGATATAATCAACGCTGCATAAGGAATATCAGCAGGAACCAAGACAAGAGTTTGACCACCATTCACATCGGGTATTAGCTGTGACATGGCCACGGAGCTCGGGAAGAAAGTCGACAGGCCAGGCAGCATCTGTGGAGCCCCTTTCCCACAGTGTCGGGGAATCAAGATCCAGATGACATGGGTTCAAGGTGAGAGGGCGAATATTCAATAGTGAACCTGAGGGGCAGCTTCTTCACACAGAGGGTGGTGGGTGTATGGACCGAGCTGCCAGAGGAGGTGCGGTGGCGCAGCGGTAGAGTTGCTGCCTTACAGCGCCAGAGACCTGGGTCCTGGGTTCGATCCCGACCTACGGGTGCTGTATGTGCGGAGTTTGCACGTTCTCCCCGTGACCTGCGTGGGTTTTCTCCGAGATCTTCGGTTTTCTCCCACACTCCAAAGACGTACAGGTGTAAAAATGTTGAATTGTCCTTAGTGTTAGTGTGCGGGGATCGCTGGTCGGTGCGGACTCGGTGGGACAAAGGGCCTGTTCCGCGCTCTAAACTAAACTAAACCAAACTAAACTAAACTAAACTAAATTAAAGAGCTGCGGTAGCTCAGCGGGCCAGGCAGCATCCCTGGAGAACATGGATGAGTGACATTTCAGATCCTTCTGGATAAGGGCCTTGACAAAACGTCGCCTATCCATGTTCTCCAGAGATGCTGCCTGGCCCGCAGAGTTACTCCAGCTCTTTGTGTCTATTTTCGGTTTAAACCAGCATCTGCAGTTCCTTCCTGCCCATATTAACCTTTCTGTCCTGGGCCTCCACCTCTGTCAGAGTGAGGCCCAACGCAAATTGGAGGAACAGCACCTCATCTTTCGCTTGGGCAGCTTACACCCCAGCGGTATGAAAATTAATCTCACTAACTTCAAGTAACTCTTGCTTCCCATCTCTTCAGTCTGAAGAAGGGTCTCGATTCGCAACGTCACCTATCCGTGTTCTCCAGAGATGCTGCCTGACCCGCTGAGTTACTCCAGCATTCTGTGTCTTTTGCTGACAAGGTTACAAGTGGAGTTTCTCATTCAACCACCCACTGAGAGGAAATTTGATTTTCATGAGGTGAAGTACTTTGACAATTCCAGGTTTTGTACCATCTGGCCGGCTCAGAAGCAAACAGCGGTGAGCATACGCTCCAAGGTGTTCAGGTGATTTCTCTGTACACCCCTCCTTCAGTGAAACGCTATTAACACCTCCTCACCACCTCCCGAGTCTCACTCAGAACAATCAACCACTGCAGGTTGCTGCCATTGAATAGTCATACTCATAGAGTCATAGAGTGATACAGCATGGAAACAGGCCCTTCGGCCCAACTTGCCCACACCCGCCAAAATGTCCCAGCTACACTAGTCCCATCTGCCTGCATTTGGCCCATATCCCTCCAAACCTGTCCTATCCAGGTACCTGTCTAACTGTTCCTTAAGCTGTTTCTTAGTGGGCGGCCACAGTGGCGCAGGGGTAGAGTTGCTGCCTTCCAGCGCTTGCCGTGCCAGAGGCCCGGGTTCGATCCCGACTACGGGTGCTGTCTGTACGTTTGTACATTCTCCCCGTGACCTGCGTGAGTCTTCGCTTTGCTCCCACGTTCCAAAGACGTACAGGTATGGAGGTTAATTGGTTCGTTGTATGTGTAAATTGTCCCCAGTGTGTGTAGGATAGTGTTAGTGTGCAGGGATCGCTGGTCGGTGCGGACTCGGTGGGCCGAAGGGCCAGCTTCCATGCTGTATCTCTAAACTAAACTAAACTAAACATTGAGATAGGAGCTGCCACAACTACCTCCTCTGGCAGCTTGTTCCATACATCCACCCCCCTTTGTGTGAAAAAGTTACCCCTTCAGAATCCTATTGAATCTTTTCCCCTTCACTTTTCCCCTTCACTGTGTTTGTGTGTGTGTCGGTTTGCGGGTCTGTATTTGTGTGTTTCAGTATGTGGGAGTCCACATGTGCGTGTGTGTTCTATGTGTGTGTGTGTGTGTCAGTGTGTGTACGTGTCAGTGTGTGTGTACGTGTCAGTGTGTGCGTTTCAGTGTGTGTATGTGTCAGTGTGTGTGTGTGTGTGTCAGTGTGTGTGTGTGTCAGTGTGTGTGTGTACATGTCAGTGTGTGTGTGTCAGTGTGTGTGTGTGTGTCAGTGTGTGTGTGTGTGTCAGTGTGTGTGTGTGTGTGTGTGTGTCAGTGTGTGTGTGTGTCAGTGTGTGTGTACATGTCAGTGTGTGTGTGTCAGTGTGTGTATGTGTCAGTGTGTGTCAGTGTGTGTGTGTACATGTCAGTGTGTGTGTGTGTCAGTGTGTGTATGTGTCAGTGTGTGTATGTGTCAGTTTGTGTGTGTGTCAGTGTGTGTGTATGTGTGTGTGTGTGACATTTCTTTATTTTTTCAGACAGCCCGCAAAAATGTGCCAAATATATAATGTGGCCCTCATGCTGAAAAGTTTAGATGCCCTCTTTAGACCTATGTCCTCTGGTCCTCGATTCCCCTACTCTGGGCAAGAGACTATGTGCATCTACCCGATCTATTCCTCTCATGATTTTATACAATCACTGAAGATTTCTATCGATGAAGATTAGCCTCGATCAATAGCGAGCTGCTGCCTTGATGTCTTTCACTGAAGATCTATCTCACTAATGTCAAAGCGCGAGGATAACTACGGATCAAAAGTCAATCGGTAAAGACCCTTAGGGTTGATGTCAACTACGGTAGTCTAGTACAAGAATGTCCATCATTATTGACCAAAGCCTTGGAGTAAAATGTGCACATATGCTCCTCAATGAAGATATATGCCACTGACATCAATCACTGCAGATTATTGACAATTGGTATCAATCACTATCAAAGCCAGAGGAAATGAGATCCATAAAAACTATAGATGCTTGAAATCTCAAATAAAGACAGATGTGGGAGAGTCCAGGACCAGAGGGCACAGCCTCAGAATAAAAGGACATACCTTTAGAAAGGTGATGAGGAGGAATTTCTTTAGTCAGAAGGGTGGTGAATCGGTGGAATTCACTGCCACAGAAGGCTGTGGAGACCAAGACAATGAATATTTTTAAGGGGAAGAGATGGGCAGATTCTTGTTCAGTACGGGTGTCAGGGGTAATGGAGAGAAGGCAGGAGAATGGGGTTGACAGGGAGAGATAGATCAGCCATGATTGACTGGCGGAGTAGACTTCATGGGCCAAATGGACTCATTCTGCTCCTAGAACTCATGAACTAATGAGGTTGTGGAGACACTTTGGTTGGGTGGGCTCGGACTTGCTTTGGGCACAGGTGGATGAGGGTTGATCTTGTAGAGGTGTATAGGGTCATGAGAGGCATAGATAGGTTAATTGCACAGTCTTTTACCCAGAGTAGGGGGATTAAGAAAGAGGGGACATAGGTTTAAAGTGAAGATAGACACAAAAAGCTGCAATAACTCAGCGGGACAGGCAGCATTTCTGGAGAGAAGGAATGGATGACGTTTTGGGTCGAGACCCTTCTTCAGAGGGAAAGAGTTAATAGGAACCTGAGGGGCAACTTTTTCACTCGGAGGGTGTTGGGTACATGGAATAAGTTGCCAGAAGAGGCATTGGAGGCAGCTACTGCAGCACCATCGAAAACATTTTATCGGGAGGCATCACAGCTGGGTTTGGGAGCAGCTCCATCCAAGGCCGCAAAAAACTGCAGCGAATTGTAGACACAGCCCAGACCATCACACAAACCAACCTCCCTTCCGTTGACTCCATTCACACCTCACGCTGCCTCGGCAAGGCCAGCAGCATAATCAAGGATGAGTCACACCCCAGCCACTCCCTCTTCTCACCTCTCCCATCAGGCAAAAGATACACAAGTGGGAAAACACACACCTCCAGATTCAGGGACAGTTTCTTCCCAGTTGTTGTCAGGCAACTGAATCATCCTACCACAACCAGAGAGCAGCACTACTGTCTACCTCATTGGTGACCCTCGGACTATCCTTAATTGGCTTTACCTTGCACTTAACGTCATTCTCTTATCAATAGACAATAGGTGCAGGAGTAGGCCATTCGGCCCTTCGAGCCATTCAATGTGATCATGGCTGATCATCCCCAATCAGTATCCCCATTCCTGCCTTCTCCCCAAATCCCCTATCTTTAAGGGCCCGATCTAGCTCTCTCTTGAAAGTATCCAGAGAACCGGCCTCCACCGCCCTCTGAGGCAGAGAATTCCACAGACTCACAACTCTCTGTGTGAAAAAGTGTTTCCTCATCTCAGTTCTAAATGGCTTACCCCATATTCTTAAACTGTGGCCCCTGGTTCTGGACTCCCCCAACATCAGGAACATGTTTCCTGCCTCTGGCGTGTCCAAACCCTTAATAATCTTATATGTTTCAATAAGATTCCCTCTCATCCTTCTAAACTCCATAGTGTACAAGCCCAGCCGCTCCATTCTCTCAGCATATGACAGTCCCGCCATCCCGGGAATTAACCTTGTAAACCTACGCTGCACTCCCTCAATAGCAAGAATGTCCTTCCTCAAATTAGGGGACCAAAACTGCACACAATACTCCAGGTGTGGTCTCACTGGGGCTCTGTACAACTGCAGAAGGACCTCTTTGCTCCTGTACTCAACTATATTATCATGTATCTGTACACTGTGGATGGCTCGATTGTAATCATGTGTTGCCTTTCTGCAATCTGGATAGCACGCAACAAAAGCTTTTCACTGTATCTCGGTACACGTGACATTATAGTATACGAAACTAAACTGAACACCATTTGAAAGATTCCGGAAGTGGCGGCGCTGTTAATCAGCTGCGGCTCGCCTGCAGTCCGTCTGTTTTTACTTTTTCTGTTGGGTTTTTTTGTCCTGTTTTGTTAAGTTTTAGTTTGTTGGGTTGTGTTAGGGGGGTAGAAACATGTCCTCTGTCTCCTCCTTCGGGGGAATGCGACTTTTTCGTGTCGTATCCCCCTTCCCTGCCTCCGTCTGCGGTGAGGCCTAATGGCGGAGCTGGCCGCCTCCATCCTGCGACCGACGACCCCGAGGCTACGGAGGCAGAGCCAGCCAGGACTTACCAACGAGATGCTGGCCGTCTTCGGGGCTGAGGCAGCGGTGGCCCGACTTGCTGGTGCGGCGTTCTGGCTTTC
This sequence comes from Malacoraja senta, assembly GCA_038087875.1. NCBI lineage: Eukaryota > Metazoa > Chordata > Chondrichthyes > Rajiformes > Rajidae > Malacoraja > Malacoraja senta. The sequence goes on along the minus strand of CM075977.1, from coordinate 286,555,250 downwards.
GGCGGCGGCCTGGAGCTGATACAGTGGGGTCCGGAGCGGAGACTGTGGGACCTGGAGCTGATACAGCGGGGTCCGGAGCGGAGACTGCGGGACCTGGAGCTGGTGCGGCGGGGTCCGGAGCGGAGACTGCGGGACCTGGAGCTGATACAGCGGGGTCCGGAGCGGAGACTGCGGGACCCGGGGCTGATGCTATGGTGGGCCGTCTCGGAGCGGAGACGGCGTTCCGGCTTTCGGCGGCGGCGACATCACCACGGAGGTCCGCTGGACTGGAGGGCGGCATCTTCGGCCTGGATCGATCGCCTCAGCGCAGAGGGAGAACAAGGAGGGAAGAGACGGAGACTAAGACTTTGCCTCCATCACAGTGAGGGTGTGCTTGGTGAACTCACTGTGGTGGATGTTTAATTTGTGTTTATTGTATGTTTTGTTATTATTGGTTCTGTGTATGACTGCAGGCATCACAATTTCGTTGTGATGACAATAAAGGAAACTTGATTGACTTGACTTGACTTGATGTGGACAGGTGTGGGGATAGGAAGGTTTAGGAAGAAGGTTGAGGTGACCATTCTGTGCGGAGCTCAATCCTTCAGGATCTCTGTAAATGGCAGCCAAGCCTTTGACTCCAACCAATCCAGCTCGCAGTCTCGGGTAGAGACTGATGTCGGGATGCGGAGGGCCCAAACGCCGCTGGCTACGGGAGCCAAGATCGTCCCGTCAACGGAAGGCTCGAGGCCCCCGACCACGGGAGAGCAAAGAAGGGAAGTGATTGACATTTTTCTTTCGCCTTCCATCACAGTGAGGAATGTGGAGGAGTCACTGTGGTGGATGTTTATGTTAAAATGTATTTTGTGTGTTCTGTTGGTTTTTAATGGTATGACAAATCAAACTCCTCGTATGTTGCAAAACATACTTTTCTAATAAAGTATGATTATGATTATGATTTTGATTATTATGAAATGGACCAAATGCGGGCAAATGAGACTAGGTTAGATTGGGCATCTTGGTTGCCAAGGACTAATTGGGCTGTTTCCGCGCTGTATCTCTAAACTGAATCTAACTAAACATCTCGCAAAAGTAGATTACCTGGCCATTATTGTACACACATTTAAGGCTGCTTGCTGCGTAAAAATCCCATTATTCCTACATTACATCTGTGATTACACTGCAGAAAAGTGTTTATCCGTGTGTAAAATGCTTGGGGACACCCTGAAGTGATGAAAAGCACAGTAGAAATTAATGTCTCTTTCTCACACTGTGTGACGGAAGCTTCACGCTACAGCGGACCTGTGCTGTTTTTGACCAAGAAATGCAGATGGAATGGCGCAGAGGAGCGCGCCTCTTGTTACCGAGCAGTGGGTCCAGAAAGGAGAGGGGCCAGAAAGGACCCTTCTTCAGACTGAGCCTGCGCTTGGTCTCGCCGATGTAGAGAAGTTGACACCTGGACCAACGCAATAACTTGCTTTTTGCTTCTCTTTTCTTTCATTTTTTATACCATTTCGGGCCCAGACTGGTCCAGTCCCAAACCAGTTAATATAAAGAACCTGTTTAAGAAAGAACTGCAGATGCTGGAAAAATCGAAGGCAGTCAAAAATGGTGTTGTAACTCAGCAGGTGAGGCAGCATCTATGGAGCGAAGGAATAGGCGACTTTTCGGGTCGAGACCCTTCTTCAGCCATCAGTCTGAAGAAGGGTCTCGACCTGAAACGTCACCTATTCCTTCGCTCCATAGATGCTGCCTGTCCCGCTGAGTTTCTCCAGCATTTTTGTCTACCTTCTTCAGACTGATGTCAGGGGAGCGGGAGGTAGACATATAAGGAAGTGTATAGATAATGAAGTGCAAGGTGTGAAAACAAAACAAAGGGGGTGGAGATCAAGGAAAATGCAGAATGGATCATCAATCATTGTTCTTTAGCTCTCTACATCGTTGCCTGTATATCTCTCGTTTCCCTTATCCCTAACCAGTCTGAAGAAAAGATCTCGACACGAAACGTCACCCATTACTTCTCTCCAGAGATGCTGCCTGTCCCGCTGAGTTACTCCAGCATTTTGTGTCTATCATAGATCATTGTTAGTTGGGAGAAGGTTACAACAGAGCAAACAGGGGTAAAATGCAGTCGGCGACAGTCAGACTGGTCGGTGGACTAGGAAGGGGGATTGGGTGGAGAGAGAGGGCAAGCAAGGGTTACTTGAAGTTATTACTTGCTGCTTGTTAAGCCTTTGCATGTCCTTGCAGCACTGAAGTAATTTATCCACGTTATCTACTTTCACAAATAACTCACCGCAGAAAGAAGGCTGTTCTTGGCATCAGTGATAGGAGCAGAATTCTGCCCATTTAAGAATAAGGAGTAAGCCATTTAGAACGGAGACGAAGAAACACTTTTTCACACAGAGTTGTGAATCTGTGGAATTCTCTGCCTCAGAGGGCGGTGGAGGCCGGTTCTCTGGATACTTTCAAGGCAGAACTAGATAGGGCTCTTAAAGATAGCGGAGTCAGGGGATATGGGGAGAAGGCAGAAATGGGGTACTAATTGGGGATGATCAGCCATGATCACATTGAATGGCGGTGCTGGCTCGAAGGGACGAATAGCCTACTCCTGCATCTTTTGTCTATTGTCAATTGTCATCACGTCTACTCCACCATTCAGTCATGGCTGATCTATCTCTCCCTCCTGACCCCATTCTCCCTCCTTCTCCCCGTAACCCCTGACACCCGTACTAATCAAGAGTCTATCTATCTCTTGCCTTAAAAAATATCCACTGACATGGCCTCCACAGCTTTCTGTGGCAAAGAATTCCACAGGTTCACCACCCTCCGGCTAAATAAATTCCTCCTCATCTCCTTCCTGTAGGAACGTCATTTAAATCGGAGGCTAAGTTTAGGTTGCGGCTCATGTTTGTACATTAATAAGTATCGAGAAACTGCAGGCGTTTTCCCAGCCGCACCTGTCAAATGTACACAAGCGCTGCCTTTGTCATGTGCTTAGCCTGTAGATAATGCTATCAGGCAGTTCCCGGCTCACGGAAATGTACTTTGATTCAGCATTACACAATTAATCTGTCAGATCTGATGCAAACAATGCCCTGACAGAAGATCTTCTCTACATTAAGCTCGTCGTTGCAAGATCAAACTTAAGGAAGGCTTAATTGAGGATACAAATGTTCCTATACTGTAAAATGTGTGCCTGTAAGTGACAGGTAGATTGCCCCGAGTAGTTGAGTCTGCGGTTTAGTTATAGATACATAGAAAATAGGTGCAGGAGTAGGCCATTCGGCCCTTCAAGCCAGCACTGCCATTCAATATGATCACGGCTGATCATCCAAAATCAGTACCCCGTTCCTGCTTTCTACCCATGTCCCATGATTCCGTTAGCCCTAAGAGCTTTATCTAACTCTCTCTTGAATACCGTCAAGAGAGAGTTACCGATTGTAAGACTCCTTGTAAGCCTACTTGTTACCGATTGTAAGCCTCCTCATCACCGTCCCCTCAGCTAACAAAGAACCATTCTACAGTTTCCTTGATCACCGCCCCCTTTGATCTATTTTCACGCCACCCTTCCTTCTCTTTATGTTTCTATGAAGCCAGCGATCTATTTGCAAAGTATTCGGTCTTGCAATAAGGAAGGCAAAACAAGCATCCAGCTGCACTGTTTCTGAACAGACTCACATCTGAAGGTATCTTCAGGATGACATACAGAAAGTGTTCGAGATAGTTTAGAGGTACGGGGCGGTAACAGGCCCTTTCGGCCCGCCGAGTCCACACCGACCAGCGATCCCCGCACACTAACACCACCCTACACACACACACACACACACACACACACACACAGGGCCAGTTTATACATTAATATCCAGCCAAGCAACATGCAGAGTGGAAATTGGCCCTTCTGCCAGCCCACCGAGTCGGAAACCAGCATTCTCCAAACATTCACGCTATCCTACACACACTGAGGACAAGTTACAAATTTACACCAAGCCAATTAACCTGCAAACCTGCACGTCTTTGGAGTGAGGGAGGAAAGCGAAGATCTCGGAGAAAGCCCACGCAGGTCACGGGGAGAACGTACAAACTCCGTACAGACAAGCGCCCGTAGGCAGGATCGAACCCGGGTCTCTGGCGCTGTGAGGCAGCGACTCTACCGCTGCGCCACCGTGCTCTTTCACGACAGTTGAGCACAGTATTTGTGGGAGCTTCCCTTGAACCATTGGCCACCATCTTCCCATCAGTGCATCAATGGTCACACTTCTCCACAACTGCTCCACCGTCTGTGAAATGCTTTGAGACTATCATGAATCCTTGAAATGCTTTCTAAACATGTCGGGGTTTGTTTTTTGGTTAGAAAACAAAAAATTGGAGTAACTCATCGGGTCAGACAGCATCTCTCGAGAAAAGGAATGGGCGACGTTTCGGGTCGAGACCCTCCTATAGTCTATCCGCTGACTTTTTCTTTTGTTCTG
>CM075977.1:286515799-286545799 GCA_038087875.1 Malacoraja senta | reverse complement strand
ACTTTCGGTCATGAGATTTTGTGGATTCTACAAGGGTCTCAACCCGAAACATCACCTACTCCCTCTAACCAGAGATGCTGCCTGACCCGCTGAGTCTCTCCAGCATTTGTGTCTATATTTTATAGAAACATAAGATTGCCCTACATCACCACTTCTGCATCAATAGGCAACTTCCATCAAAGCACTCTACCCCTTAAAGTGGTTTAGACACTTGACAATAGACAATGGACAATTGGTGCAGGAGTAGTAGGCCATTCGGCCCTTCGAGCCAGCACGGCCATTCAATGTGATCATGGCTGATCATTCACAATCAGTACCCCGTTCCTGTCTTCTCCCCATATCCCATGACTCCGCTATCTTCAAGAGCTCTATTTAACTTTCCCTTTAAAAGTATCCAGAGAACCGGCCTCCACCGCCCTCTGAGGCAGAGAATTCCACAGACTCACAACTCTCTGTGAGAAAAAGTGTTTCCTCGTCTCCGTTCTAAATGGCTTACCCCTTATTCTTAAACTGTGGCCCCCGGTTCTGGACTCCCCCAACATCGGGAACATGTTTCCTACCTCTAGCGTGTCCAAACCCTTAACAATCTTATATGTTCAATAAGATTCCCTCTCATCCTTCTAAACTCCATAGTGTACAAGCCCAGCTGCTCCATTCTCTCAGCATATGACAGTCCCGCCATCCCGGGAATTAACCTTGTAAACCTACGCTGCACTCCCTCAATAGCAAGAATTGAGGGAGTTTATTTCCATCAGTCTGATTCCCCGGTGGATCGGCGACGTCTCAGTTTTGTTTATTGTCACGTGAACCGCGGTACAGTTTTGTTTTGTTTTGTTTAGTTCTGAGATACAGCGCGGGAAACAGGCCCTTCGTCCCACCAGGTCTGCACCGACCAGCGATCCCTGCACAACAACACAGTAGGTACAATTTACTATTTTACCGAGACAATTAACCTACAGACCCGCACATCTTTGGAGTGTGGGAGGAAAGCAAAGATCTCGGAGGAAACCCAACGGGGAGAACGCACAAACTCCGCACAGATACGCACCCGTAGTCAGGATCGAACCCGGCCTGCTAACACATGGTTACAATCAAGCCATCAGCAGTGTTTAGATACATAATAAAGGGAACATCGAGGGTAACCTTCAGTACAAGATTAAGTCAGTAAAGTCCGATCAAAGATAGCCCGAGGGTCTCCAATGAGGTAGGTAGTGGCTCAGGACTGCTCTCTAGTTTGATGGTAGAACGATTCAGTTGCCTGACAACAGCTGGAAACTGTCCCTGAATCTAACCTAAACGGAAGTACGTGGGGGAAAAACCACGCACGCCACGAGGAGAACGTACAATCTCCGTACAGACAGCACCCGTAGTCAGGATCGAACCCGAGTCTCTGGCGCTGTAAGGTGGCAACTCTACCGCTTCGCCAATGGGTGAAGGGTCTTGTGTGGGAAGGAACTGCAGATGCTGGTTTACAACGAAGATAGACACAAATTGCTGGAGTAACTCAGCGGGACAGGCAGCATCTCTGGGTAGAAGGAGTGGATGACATTTTGGGTCTTCAGAAGGGTCTTGGACTGGGAAAGTAGCTTGGCTCGGAAGCCATGAGTTCTCTTGGCCATAGATGCAATGTAACACAAGCCTTTGATACATTTTTGGCCGGGTGGTCACGGTGGCACAGCGGTAGAGTTGCTGCCCTACAGTGAATGCAGCGACGGAGACCCGGGTTCGATCCCGACTACGGGTGCTTGTCTGTACGGAGTTTGTACTTTCTTCCCGTGACCTGCGCGGGTTTTCTCCGAGATCTTCGGTTTCCTCCCACACTCCAAAGACGTACAGGTTTGCAGGTCAATTGGGTTGGTAAATGTAAAAAACAAAAATTGTCCCTAGTGGGCATAGGATGGTGTTAATGTGCGGGGATCGCTGGTCGGCACGGGCCCGGTGGGCCGAAGGGCCTGTTTCCGCCCTGTATCTCTAAACTCTGGATGCTTTCAAGAGAGAGCTAGATAGGGCTCTTAAAGATAGCGGAGTCAGGGGATATGGGGAGAAGGCAGGAACGGGGTACTGATTGTGGATGATCAGCCATGATCACATTGAATGGCGGTGCTGGCTCGAAGGGCCGAATGGCCTACTCTTGTATTGTCTATTGTCTATTGTCTATAAACTAAACTAAAAAGGTTGTTTTTCTTCTTGTTTTGCTTTTAGTTATGCATTAACACAAAATGAGCCTGCAGCCCATAAATATCACAAAGGGACAGTGGGATGCATTGCAGTGCATTCCTGAAGCAGCATTACGGCTTATTACAGTAAATAACTGCATCAAGTGAAAAGCAGGCTCAGCAACAACAAGGAGACGTGAAAGGACTGGGGAGACAATAACTTGATGAGTGTTACAAATGAAATCAATATTCAGTGCCGGCTCTGATTTGTCCTGTACCCCTTCCATGCCTCTCTCCTTTCCCACTCTCTCCCCTGACTAGTCTCAGTCTGAAGAAGGGTCTCGACCCGAAACGCTGGCTCAAACCGAAGATAGACACACAAAAAACTGGAGCAAGTCAGCGGGTCAGGCAGCATCTCTGGAGAAATAGGAACAGGTGGCATTTTGGGTTCGAGGCCCTTCTTCAGACTGAGAGTCAAGGGGCAAAGGGAAACGGGAGATATAGACGCTGATATAGAGAGATATAGAACAAATGAAAGAAAGATATGACACTGATCAAGGAAAGGGAAAATCACTTTTTTTCCATATCTTTCATTCATCTGTCCTATATCTCTCTATATCACCGTCTCTATCACTCGTCTCCCTCTCCCCTGACTCAATAGACAATAGACAATAGGTGCAGGAGAAGGCCATTCTCCCCATATCCCCTGACTCCGCTATCTTTAAGAGCCCTATCTAGCTCTCTCTTGAAAGTATCCAGAGAACCGGCCTCCACCACCCTCTGAGGCAGAGAATTCCACAGACTCACAACTCTCTGTGAGAAAAAGTGTTTCCTCGTCTCCATTCTCAATTGCTTACACCTTATTCTTAAACTGTGGCCCCTAGTTCTGGACTCCCCAAACATCGGGAACATGTTTCCTGCCTCTAGCGTGTCCAAACCCTTCACAATCTTATATGTTTCAATGATATGCCCTCTCATCCTTCTAAACTCCAGAGTGTACAAGCCCAGCTGCTCCATTTTCTCAGCATATGACAGTCCCGCCATCCCTGGAATTAACCTTGTAAACCTACGCTGCACTCCCTCAATAGCAAGAATGTCCTTCCTCAAATTAGGTCCTTCCTCAAATTCAGACTCTTAGTCTGAAGAAGGGTCTCGACCGAAAGGTCACCCATTCCTTCTCTCCAGAGATGCTGCCTGACCTGCTGAGTTACTCCAGCTGTTTGTGTCTATCTTCAATATTAATCATACAAGCAAGTCTTGCAACTGTCAACCTCTGTCAGGGTCCCAGCACTGCACAACACTGAACCATCCTAGGAATGAGATCTCCAGAGGGTTAGAAAGCAGAAGTATCTCAGTGGTTGCAGCGAAAAAACGAAACGACTGACTCGTTAAATCTGAAAGATCATTGACTCGAGATGTTAACCTGTTCATTGATCCCTGGGATGGCGGGACTGTCATATGAGGAAAGATTGAAAAGACGAGGCTTGTATTCACTGGAGTTTAGAAGGATGAGGGGGAATCTTATAGAAACATATAAAATTATAAAAGGACTGGACAAGCTAGATGCAGGAAAAATGTTCCCAATGTTGGGCGAGTCCAGAACCAGGGGCCACAGCCTTAGAATAAAGGGGAGGTCATTTAAGACTGAGGTGAGAAAAAAACGTTTTCGCCCAGAGAGTTGTGAATTTGTGGAATTCCCTGCCACAGAGGGCAGTGGAGGCCAAATCACTGGATGGATTTAAGAGAGAGTTAGATGGAGCTCTAGGGGCTAGTGGATCAAGGGATATGGGGAGAAGGTAGGCACGGGTTATTGATTGGGGACGATCACAATGAATGGCGGTGCAGGCTCGAAGGGCCAAATGGCCTCCTCCTGCACCTATTTTCTTTGTTTCTATGTCTACATCACCGTCTCTACCTCTCGTTTTCCCTCTCCCCTGACTCTCAGTCTGAAGATAGGTCTCGACCCGAAATGTCACCTATTCTTTTTCTCCAGAGATGCCGCCTGTCCCGCTGAGTTACTCCAGTTTTTGGTGTCAATCTTAGGTGGCATAGAGTCACTTGTACTCTCAACAGAAGGAAGGTGGGCGAGCCCCCGGCGGGCCAAAGAAACGCTTCAAGGACAACATCAAGAACAGTCTGAAGAAATTCCACATCACATCGAGCAACTGGGAGCACGTTGCACTGGGCAGGCTCTCCTGGAGGAAATCCGTGCAGGAAGGGGCTGCACGTCACGAAACGGAACTACGCCGTGTCGCAGAGACAAAGCGACAGCACCGTAAGGAGAGAGAGAGAAGGGGGCTCGACAACTACCGACCACCGCCAGTCTCCACTGCCCACGTTGCACCAAGGTGTGTGGATCGCGGATCGGCCTCTAGATATCTGCAGACCCACAAGTAGACGACCCTATGGAGAGGAGAGGACAGTCATACTCGTTTCGAGTGACCGTCGATGATGATGAGAGTCATACAGTGCGGAAACAGGCCCTTCGGCCCAACTTGCTGGTGTAAACCTGCAGCTGCAGTTTCTTCGCCTACACATTTCTTGCACGGGTGTTGCCTTCCCTGTGAAGTTACCATTTTTAACGGCGGACAGCACCCGGCAAGCCGCGGCCGTACCTCGGCAGCAGGCCTGGCTTGCCCGCTCGCCGCAGAGCCGGGAGCCCACCTGGAGTTGTCCGAGGCTCCACCCCGGTGACCGGGAACCGGGTGGAAAGGTGGAGGTCGGAGGGAGTCGGCATCTCTGGATAGAAGGAACGGGCGACGTTTCGGGTCGAGACCGTTCGTCCGGAGAAGGGTTCTCGACCCGGAACGTCGCCCGTTCCTACTCCCCAGGGATGCTGTCCGTCCCGCTGAGTTCCACCAGCTTGTTTGTGTCTATCTTTGGGATGGTTCTATGTTGGGCAGTACCAGGACACTGACAGAAGGGCGACACAAAACGCTGGAGTAACTCAGCGGTTCAGGCAGCATCTCTGGAGAATATGGATGGGTGACGTTTCAGGTCGGGAACCTTCCTCTGATTGGCAGGGAGAGCGGAAAAAGAAATGGGAGAAAAGAGAGGGGGGGGGGGGGGTGGTGGGGGTTGTAATCATGGCTGGCAACAGATTAATTCAGTGGGGGGGGGGAAGTTCCCCTGATAGGCAGATTGTTGGATAGAAGCAGTTGTGAGCCCAAAGAAAGTACATAGTGGAGAACTATGAAGCCTGTTGAAGGATTTTGGTGGAAGGAGTGGGCGGGGGGGCCGGGGGGGAGGGAGAGAAACATAGAAACATAGAAAATAGGTGCAGGAGGAAAATAGGTGCCATTCGGCCCTTCGTGCCAGCACCGCCATTCATTGTGATCATGGCTGATCGTCCCCAATCAATAACCCGTGCCTGCCTTCTCCCCATATCCCTTGATTCCACCATCCCCCTAGAGCTCTATCTAACTCTCTCTTAAATCCATCCAGTGATTTGGCCTCCACTGCCCTCTGTGGCAGGGAATTCCACAAAATCACAACTCTCTGGGTGAAAACGTTTTTTCTCACTTCAGTCTTAAATGGCCTCCCCTTTATTCTAAGACTGTGGGCCCTGGTTCTGGACTCGCCCAACATTGGGAACATTTTTCCTGCATCTAGCTTGTCCAGTCCTTTTATAATTGTATATGTTTCTATAAGATCTCCCCCTCATCCTTCTAAACTCCAGTGCAAGATCAATCAGCTAGGGTTCAGGGAAAGGGAGTTGGGGTAAGGAAAAAGTAAAGGAGGGGGGAGGGAGATAAGGGAGATAGAAGGGTAAATTACGTCTTTTGCAAAGTTTGCAAGGGTTCAATAGATATATGTGTAGGAAGGAACTGCAGATGCTGGTGAACATAGATGCAAAACGCTGGATTAACTCAGCGGGACAGACATCATCTCTGGAGAGAAGGAACGGGCGGCACGTTTCGGGTTGCGACCCTTCTTCAGACTCAGATTCAGGGGAGAGGGAGACATAGAGATATGGAAGGGTAAGGTGTGAAAACACAGATCGAAGGGGACGATGTAGAACGGTACGTTGTTAGGTGAGGGGAAGGTGACAACGAGGCGTACAAACGGTAATATTTAATCAGGAGGACAGCAGAAACTAGTCGGGAACTGGGATTGGGGGGGGGGGGGGGGGCGGGATCACCCAATCCTTCTCTCCAGAGATGCTGCCTGTCCAAGCTGAGTTACTTCAGCGTTTGGTGTCAATAGACAATAGACAATAGGTGCAGGAGTAGGCCATTTGCCCATCGAGCCAGCACCGCCATTCAATGTGATCGTGGCTGATCATCCTCAATCAGTACCCCGTTCCTGCCTTCTCCCCATATCCCCTGACTCCGCTATTTTTAAGAACCCTATCTAGCTCTCTCTTGAAAGTATCCAGAGAACCGGCCTCCACCGCCCTCTGAGGCAGAGAATTCCACAGACTCACAACTCTCTGTGAGAAAAAGTGTTTCATCGTCCCCGTTCTAAATGGCTTACTCCTTATTCTTAAACTGTGGCCCCTGGTTCTGGACTCTCCCAACATCGGGAACATGTTTCCTGCCTCTAGTGTGTCCAAGCCCTTAATAATCTTATATGTTTCAATGAGATCCCCTCTCATCCTTCTAAACTCCAGAGTATACAAGCCCAGCCGCTCCATTCTCTCAGCATATGACAGTCCCGCCATCCCGGAAATTAACCTTGTAAACCTACGCTGCACTCCCTCAATAGCAAGAATGACCTTCCTCAAATTAGGGGACCAAAACTGCACACAATACTGCAGGTGTGGTCTCACTAGGGCTCTGTACAACTGCAGAAGGACCTCTATGCTCCTATACTCGACTCCTCTTGTTGTAAGGGAGAGTGGACGCTGGCGCGGTTTAGCTGCCGCTGCTCTCTCTTCACATTGTGTTTCTGATTTTTATTTATGTCTTTGAATCGAATTCTGTCTTTAATTTGTGTATTGGTGATGTCTTTATAACTTATTTTACTCCGATTTATGTTTCCCTGTTATATTCTGTAAGGTGTCCTTGAGACTTTTGTATAGGCGCCCACAAATCAAATTTATTATTATTATTATTATTATAAAGGCCAACATGCCATTCGCTTTCTTCACTGTCTGCTGTACCTGCATGCTTACTTTCATAGACTTTTCACAGTCTATTTCCGATGGAAGATACCAGGTGCGAGATTTGCTTCTAGGATTAATATCGATTTAATTTCTAACGCTCATCACATTGCATTCTCTTGAGTCCTTGCACCTTTCAGTGCTGCTGCCGAGCCTATTTTTCACTTGGGGCTGTTATTTTCTGTAATAAGCTATAACTGTGCTTTTGACACGGGGATGAAACCCATGGTACTGATGCGATGCTGATTTCTTACCTGGTGGCAGACTTGCTTTGTGTTAACGTGCAACCACTACCGATAGTGTCACACACAAACTCACCAGCCAGGCCATCGTGCGTTTTTATCCGTGCCATTAATATAAGTATCAAGCAACAGCAGACGCAGCAACGAGCCCTTCCCATACCGTGTACACCCTTATACTGACCATGACTGTGCCACATTTTTTTTTTAAATAATCAAAAATGTATTCAATTATTTAAAATAATATTTACAATACAATAAAACAAAAACAGAATCCACCACCATAATACAAGACAAAGGGCCTGTCCCACCTACGCGATTTGTTCGGCGACTTGCCGGCACCCGTCATGGTCGCAGTAGGTCGCCGAAAATGTTCAACATGTTGAAAATCCAGCGGTCACACAGGCGGCACCCTGCGACATGTCGCCTGTATGGTTGTGGTGATGCCTGTATGGCCGTGAGTAGTCGCCCAAAGAGTCGTACCTTGTTCTGGTCGCCGCTGGATTTTTCAACATGTTGAACATTTTCGGCCACCTGCTGCGACTATGACGGGTGCCGGCAAGTCACCGAAAAAAAGAGTAGAATAGTGTTAACGTGCGGGGATCGCAGGTCGGTGAGGACTCGGTGGGCCAAAGGGCCTGTTTCCGGGCTGTATCTCTAAAGCCTGTTCCTGTGCGATACGATTCCACGTACTATGTTCTCAACTTTATCTCTATCTTAAGATTGCTATTTTAGGGAAGTTAATATTGATGTATTCTGTGATCAGTATAAATAGTGCAGATATTGTGAACAGAAGGGCCTGTTCCTGTGCTGTACTGTTCTACAGAGTCATAGAGTGATACAGTGTGGAAACAGGCCCTTTGGCCCAACTTGCCCACAACGTGTCCGACCTACACCTGTCCCACTTACCCGAGTTTGGCCCATATCCCTCTAAACCTGTCCTATCAATTTACCTGTCTAAACCTTTCTGAAATGCTGCCTCAACTACCTCCTCCGGCAGCTCGCTCCATACATCCACCACCCTTTGCGTGAAAAGGTTATCCCTCAGATTTGTATTCAATCTCCCCCCCCACCCTCACCTTAAACCTGTGTCCTCTAGTTCTCGATTCCCCCATCTTGGGCAAGAGATTGTGCGTCTACCCGATCTGTTCCTGAGGTGTTTTTATAAACCTCTAGATATATGAATATTGCCGGATTGTTACATTCATAATTGCTGTCGTTGGGTTTGTTTATTCACAATGCGCGTCCTGATCAGGATCACATCGACAATGCATTCGCAGCGCAATGGCAAGTTGCGTTCTCTTGCCCGACCTACCTACCGCGTCAGTTTGGTAACATGAGAGCCAGTCTCCTGACAAGGTTGCCTCTCTAATACACCTACACAAATAACCAAGCTTCCATCCATCAACAGGTCCCCTTATCCTTCCACTCGAGCGATGACAGATAATGCCTGCATCAAGTTGGTAGATCAGGGGGTCAGGGATAATTGTCCAAACCTACTGCTTCCCAAACACTTGGGGGGGGGGGGGCATTTTAGTATTCTTCGGCCGTTCTTCGAAACACAATGGCAAATGGACACAGACCTGCGGTACGTGATGTAAATTGTGATTAAGTGGTTGAATGGGCGCTAATCAAATCCAATCATCTGTTAATGCAATGAACTTCTGCATTACAATTCCCTCTGTTTGTCATTCCGTTTTGATTAGTGCGTCCTCGGCGGATGCAGCAGAATGATTGCAGAGCCAGCGAGCGTTTGCGGATGGTGTGTGTCCATTTCCCCCGCAACCCAGGGGAGGGGCGGCAAACGTTGAAACCCAATCAGGGGGGGGCAATTAATAACCCAACACTGCTCCCTGCACAGACCAGCCGACGGTGAGAGGCGTAAAATGCTGGAGTTACTCTGCGGGACTCATTGAGGATGAGGGGTGGTCTTATTAGAGGTGTGCAAAACCATGAGAGGAAGAGATCGGGGTAGTCTCTTGCCCAGAGTTGGGGAATCGAGGACCAGAGGACATAGGTTCAAGGTGAAGGGGAAAAGATTTAATAGGAATCTGAGGGGAAACCTTTTCCACACAAAGGGTGGTGGGTGAATGGAACGAGCTGCCAGAGGAGGGAGTTAAGCTGGGACTATCCCGACGTTTAAGAAACAGTTGGACAGGTACATGGATAGGACAGGTTTGGAGGGATATGGACCAAGCCCAGGCAGGTGGGACTAGTGTAGCCGGCACATGTTGGCCAGTGTGGACAAGTTGGGCCGAAGGGCCTTGTTTCATGATGTATCACTCTATGACTCTATGATAGGCAGCATCTCTGGAGAGAAGGAATGGGCGAAGTGTCAGGTCGAGAAGGTTCTGAAGAAGGGTCTCCATCTGAAACAGAGTCAGCCATTCCTCTCACCAGAGATGCTGCCTGTCCCACTGAGTTACTCCAGCATTTTGTGTTCTACCTTCGGTGTAAACCAGCATCTGCAGTTCCTTCAGTTCCTGCACAGCATACAGTTATACCCCCAGCAGAGGGGGGCAAGGAATCACGAGTCACACACAGAGATTTAGATGAAGATTTCGAGGAATCAGAATGGACCATGGAGTAAATGTATGGATGACTTGTTTTCGTGCCATGTACGTGGCTTTTCAAGTCCATGCAATCCGGAAAAAAAGACGTAAAGTGCTGGAGTAACTCAGCGGGTCAGGCAGGAAGGTAGACACAAAGTGCTGGAGTAACTCAGCGGGTCAGGCAGGAAGGTAGACTCAAAGTGCTGGAGTAACTCAGCGGGTCAGGCAGGAAGGTAGACACAAAGTGCTGGAGTAACTCAGCGGGTCAGGCAGGAAGGTAGACACAAAGTGCTGGAGTAACTCAGCGGGTCAGGCAGGAAGGTAGACACAAAGTGCTGGAGTAACTCAGCGGGTCAGGCAGCAACCCTGCAGGACATGGATAGACAATGTTTTAGGTCAGGATTCTTCTTCAGATGTTAAACCTAGAACCAGACTGAGCAGGAACGTCACCTGTCCTGTCCAGAGATGCTTCTGGACCCGCAAAATTACTCCAGCACTTGTGTCTTTTTTTTGTAAGTCAACATCTGCAGTTCCTCGAGTCTCCATGCTATTCATTCTCTCTCTGTGTGCCACATTGGGAACCATGCAGTGGGAGTTGCACTACTGTGCTCAGTGGCCACAGGTATGGGCAGGCGGTTGGCTTGCGGAGATGAGTGAACAGCTATGCTTGGAGCTGGTGGCTTTGCGGGAGGCTGGCGTGGAAATAGCGCTTAGTTAGGCAGCACGCTGGGTGGCACAGCGGCGCAGCGGCAGAGTTGCTGCCTCACAGCGCCAGAGACCCGGGTTCGATACCGACCACGGGCGCTGTCTGTACGGAGTGTGTATGTTCTCCCCGTTGACCCGCGTGGGTTTTCTCCGGGTGTTCCGGTTTCCTCCCACCCTCCAAAGACCCAGGGGCGGAAATCCAGGGGGGTGCCAGGTGGGACACGTCCCCCCCCCCCTATTTTGAGAGGTGGGGGACAGTCCCCCCCCCCCATTTTTTGTAATCTGGATTTTAAAAAACGGTGAAATCACCGCTTTCCGCGAGACAGGGGGGGGGTGGGACTGCTGATCGAGGGCGCTGATTGGACAAGAGAGACGTCGGTCAGCAGGCAATGGGGGCGGGACATGATAATTCAGCGCGATGATTGGAGGAGGGAGACGTGCCAAAACACTCTCGGCACAGACCTGCTCCTCATCCGCAGCCAGGATCGATCCCGGCCGGCTCTCCGGCGCTGTCCCGTCCCCACCCGAGTGCCAGCCCCCCTTCCCCACGCCCGGGTGTGGCCAGAGACGTTGGGAGTCAGACGGGCGCTGTGCCCCCAGGCCCACAGCCAGCGCAGAGAAGCAGCACTAAACCCAGCTCAACTCTGCCTGTCCCGCCAGGTTAAGCCTACAGCCCTGCCTGGACTTGCGGGAAATATGGCCCAGGTTTACAGCCAGCGCAGAGAAGCAGCGCTGGTGTCCAGTCAGTCCAGGCAGGGCTGTAGGTTAACCCGGCGAAACAGGCAGAGTTGAGCTGCATTTAGCGCTCGATTGAGCCTCCGAAGCCTCGCGCACGTGTGTGTGAGTGCGCGTGCGCGTGCGGCCGCCAAGAAATTGTGTCTCTGCTGTCCCCCGGTCCCCTCCGTATTTTGATAACGATTTCCGTGCCTGCAAAGACCTGCAGGTTTGTAGGTCAACTGGATTCCGTAAGAAATTTAAAATGTCCCCAGTGCACCCTGAGGGGGACTGTTAGCGTGCGGGGTCGGTGCGGACTCGGTGGGCCGAAGGGCCTGTTTCCGCGCTGTACCTCCGAACCAAACTAAACAGCTGAGGGATAAGACATTGAAAACACAACAACTTAATCCAGAAAGCTTCCATGCAGTGTTATTTTAATTATCAGAAAGATTCTTTATTGCTTTGTGATTGTTATACCTGCAGTATTTACACATTTGGTGGTTTATATGAATAAAATAATGTCATTTTCATTCCCATTTTTTAAACTGCAGCCGACACAACAAGGTTGCACAAAGATACCTCCAATTTCCCCCAGGCTCCCTTTGAATTAATGCTCCTGTCTCCTTGCCCAGGCTTATTCAGACATATAGTTGAAGAGCAATTCTTTTGAATATTTTTTAGAGCAAATGAGAATCCTGCTCGGCACTCGATAGTCTAGCAACTGGACGTTTTCAGTGTCAAATCCACAACGTTCCTTCCATTTGAAGATAGACACGGAATGCTGGAGTAACCCAGCGCGACAGGCAGCATCTCTGGAAAGAAGGGATGGGTGACGAGACCCTTCCTCACACCTTTTTCCACCCAGAGAGTTGTGAATCTGTGGAATTCTCTGCCACAGAAGGCAGTGGAGGCCAATTCACTGGATGCTTTCAAGAGATAGATTCAGATCCTATGTCTGAAAAATCAAGGGATATGGGGAAACAAATCAGGAACGGGGTACTGATTTTGGATGATCACCCTTAATCATATTGAATGGCGGTGCTGTCTTGAAGTGGCCTACTCTTGCACCTATTTTTCTATGTTTCCATCCAGAGATGCTGCCTGACCCATTGAGTTACTCCAGCATTTTGTGTCTATCTTCGGTAGACCAGCATCTGCAGTTCCTTCCTTTCCCTGTATCTCTCCCTTTGCTCGAGCCAATGGCTTGATTGTATGCATGTGGCGTGTTATCTGTGCTGATTAGACAGCAAGCGAAACAAAGCTCTTCACTATACTTTGGTGCATGGGACCATGCATAAAGCTAAACACTTGGCCTGGGCGATCGTTTCGCTGAACACCCATAGCCAGTCCACTTTGGCCTACGCGATCTCCCAGTTGCCAAACATTTCAACTCCCCTCTCCATTCCCACACTGACCTTTCTGTCCAGGGCACCCTCCACTGTCAGAGTGAGGCCCAACGCAAATTGGAGGAACAGCACCTCAGATTTCGCTTGGGCAGCTTACACCCCAGTAGCACGAGTTTTGATCTCTATAACTTCAAGTAACCCTTGCTTTCCCTCTCTCTCTCCCTCCCTCCCCCCACCTTAGTTCTCCGACTGGTTTCACTGTCCTTCCGATCAATTTTACTGTTTGTATGCCTCGTTGTCACCTTCCCCTCAGCCAAACAATGAACCGTCACCCATTCCTTCCCTCCAGGGGATGCTGCCTGTCCCACTGAGTGACTCCAGCATTTTGTGTCTATGTACCCTTAAAAGCTTACTGGTCCTAATGCATTTACTTAGATCTTGTATCACTTGTTAAAGACTGAGATGCTAAGTGCCTCTGCAATATAAATCTATTATTGCATTTCATACAATATCTCAATGTCATCCTCCGCGCATCAAAGACTTCACATCTTTGCTTCTACTTTTCCGCCTTCGGTTTGTTTGTTGAGATCCCCTTCAACGTATTTATTTGTTCAGTTCTCCTCCAGTTTCTTTGATCTCGGCTATTAGACTGCAGCTGCTCGGCATCTTGAAGTAGGCAGAGTGGACAAGGATAAAGACAATCGATGGCCGGGGGAGCCTTCTCAGGGCACAGGCACTACAGGTAGACATGACTCCCTGCCACACGCTCTCCCTTTGAGTCAGAAGGTCAAAGGTTCGAGGCTCAACCTTGACTCTCAAAAACAAAATCTAACCCGACATGACAGAAGGAACTGCGCATGCTGGTTTAACGTGAAGGTAGACACAAAATGCTGGAGTAACTCAGCTGGACAGGCAGCATCTCTGGGGAGAGAAGTGTGAAGAAAGGGTCTCGACCCGAAACGTCACCCATTCCTTCTCTCCAGAGATGCTGCCCTGTCCCGCTGAGTTACTCCGGCATTTTGTATCCATCTTTGATTGTTTAGTTTAGTTTAGTTTAGTTTAGAGATACAGCACAGACACAGGCCCTTCCGACCACCGAGTCCGTGCCGACCGGTGATCCCCGCACTATCCTACACCCACTCGGGACAGTTTACAATAATACCAAGCCAATTAACAATAGACAATAGATGCAATTCGGCCCTTCGAGCCAGCACCGTCATTCACTGTGATCATGGCTGATCATCCACAATCAGTACCCCGTTCCTGCCTTCTCTCCATATCCCCTGACTCCGCTATCTTTAAGAGCTCTATCTAACTCTTTCTTGAAAGCATCCAGAGAATTGGCCTCCACTGCCTTCTGAAGCAGAGAATTCCACAGATTCACAACTGTGGGTGAAATTTATTTTCCTCATCTCCGTTCTAAATGGCCTACTCCTTATTCTTAAACTGTGGCCCCTGGTTCTGGACTCCCCCCAACATCGGGTACGTCCCAACACACATTAACCTCCAAACCTGGAGTGTGGGAGGAATCCAAAGATCTTGGAGAAAAACCCGCGCAGGTATCTCTAAAGTCTGAAGACTGCCTGTGTATAAACACAGTACCTGCTCTGTGTCCCCAGAGTCAGAACTAAACATGGAGAGGCAGCATTTAGTTTTTATGCACCACATATCTGGAACAAACTCCCAGAAAAGTGCAGGTCTGCTGCAACTCTCAGCTCTTTTAAATCTAGACTGAAGACTTTTCTGTTTGCCGCTGCCTTTCAGTAAACAATACAATTTATTAATTACCAATACTGCACTGTAACTTCTATTCCTGGTTTTATTCTATTTTAAATATTTTATTTGATTGCTTTTAATTTTGTAATTATTTTATCTGAATAATCTAATGATCATTTTATATCTAAATGTCATTTTATATGTGTTTCTTTCAAATGCTTTAAATGTTTTATGTAAAGCACTTTGAATTACCTTGTGGTTGAAAGGTGCTATACAAATAAACTTGCCTTGCCTTGCCTTGCCTTGCCTTGCCTTGCCTTGCCTTGCCTTGCCTTGCCTTGCCTTGCCTTACCAAACAAAAAACCTGGCGCTACTTCTGACAGGGAAGAATCTGGACATCCCAGCTTTTGTACGAGAGTTCAAGAAGAGGAGGATCCGTAATTAACTTGCTTCCTTCATGAATATATCTTTTTTTCTCCATGATTTCCCATCTACCAAAGAAAGATTCTATTAATCCTGAAGGATTTTGTGCTTTGCCCAATTCACCCTTTAATAGGATTAATGCCACCGACGATCTCCGTGACTGCTTTGTTCAATTTAATTTCATATTCAACAGAGAAGGTATGTTGACATTTCTTGAGTCAGTGGGAGCAAGATATTTAAAGCAAGCTTTTGTTTGCCAGGTGACCAGAGATGCTCCCGCTGTGGTCTCTGTCATCTCTCTGTGGTGGGCTCCAACTTCCACACACACACACACTCCTCGGGTTATTAGGTCATAAGTGATAGGAGCAGAATTAGGCCGCTCGGCCCATCAAGTCTATTCCGCCATTCAACCGTTGCTGATCTATCTCTCCCTCCTACCCCCATTCTCCTGCCTTCTCAAGCAAACGACTTTGATTTTTCTTTTTCAGTCTGAAGAAGGGTCTCAACCCGAAACGTCGCCTATTCATTCTCTCCATAGATGCTGCCTCACCCGCTGAGTTTCTACAGCATTTTTGTCTACCTTTGATTTTTGTTTCCTGCCTTAAGGGCCTGTGCCATTTTCACAACCTAATTCACGACCTCTGCCGAGTTTGCCCTTGACTCATACTCGCAGCATGGTCGTCACGAGGTCGGAGGAGGTCGTAGGTAGGTCGTAGCAGGTAGTGATGCTGGTCGTAGGTACTCGTGGCATCAAGTAGGTCGGAGCGTTTTTTCTAGCATGATGAACAATGTCCACGAGTAAAAAAGGTCGTGAATTAGGTCGTGAAAGTGGGACAAGTCACAAGTCAAGTCACGTCACATTTATTTATATAGCACATTTAAAAAACAACTCTCGTTGGCCAAAGTGTTTTACATTTGTTATAAGAATAGCACAAACAAAACAAACTACATACATATATACATGTAGCCCTCACTCAGAGGACGTCAGGAAAGGCTTGGGAGTATAGATAAGTCTTTATTCTTGACTTAAAAGAGTCGATGGAGGGGGCAGTTCTGATGGGAAAGGGGAAGCTGTTCCACTGTCTAGGGGCTGCAACCGCAAAGGCGCGGTCGCCCCTGAGCTTATGCCGAGACCGTGGGATATTCAGCAACCCCAAGTCGGCCGATCTGAGGGGCCTGGAGGTGGAGTGGTGGGTGAGAAGACTTTTTATGTAGGTGGGGGCAGCCCATTGAGGGCTTTGTAGACATGGAGGAGGATCTTGAAGTTTATACGGAACCTTATACAGGCCCTTTAATCTTTCCTGCCTCACATTAAACCTATATCCTCTGGTTTTTGATTCCCCTACTCTGGGTATAAGGCTCCGTGCATTCACCCGATCTATTCATCTCATGATCTTATACACCTCTATATGTTCACCTCCTCAGGTTCCTGCGCTCCGTGCTGCTCAACCTCCTCATGGGGGGAGTAACTATAATCATTGCCTCCTTGAGCCGCACAGCGCCAGAGACCCGGGTTCAATCCTGACCTCAGGGGCTGTCTGTGTGGAGTTTGTCACCAACATCCTGGTAAACCTTCTCTGCGCCCTTTCTAACGCTGCATTTCCACTTGCCCACAAAATGGTTGACAATCAACTAAATGCGTTTGGGGCGTTAATAGGACTGGGGTGATGAAGTGACAATTTGCCAGCAGACTTGGATACAACAGGGGGGAGGAAAGTTTAGTTTAGCTTAGAGATACAGCGCGGAAACAGGCCCTTCGGCCCACCGAGTCCGTACCGACCAGCGACCCCCGCACATTAACACTACCCTACACACACTAGGGACAATTCACATTTATACCAAGCCAATTAACCTACAAAGCCGTAGGTCCTTGGAGTGTGGGAGGAAACCGAAGATCTCGGAGAAAACCCACGCAGATCATGTACAAACTCCGTACAGACAAGCACCCGTAGTCGGGATCGAACCCGGGTCTCTGGTGCTGTAAGCGCTGAAAGGCAGATGTTGGGGGAGTCCAGAACCAGGGGCCACAGTTTACGAATAAGGGGTAGGCCATTTAGAACAGAGATGAGGAAACACTTTTTCACACAGAGGGTTGTGAATCTGTGGAATTCTCTGCCTCAGAAGGCAGTGGAGGCCAACTCTGTACAGACAAGCACCCGTAGTCGGGATCGAACCTGGGTCTCTGGCGCTGGAACCACTGTAAGGCAGCAACTCCACCGTGCCCATAAAGGCTAGGAGGAAGCAGGAAGAGAGCTAGTGGGAATGGGAGCTGGAGATGAAGCCTCGTTGGCAGAAGGATAATTCATCGACTGGGTGGTATAATTGGAGCTCAGGATGTACAAGACAGGTAGGCCCAAGGGAGCAATGATTGTAGTGAAAGTAAACACAGCCAGGGAGAAGACTAATGTGACTGAGAGGGACAGAGAGGGATGTCGACAGGCTGCAGCCGAGACATAGATAAACCGTTTTCCGCACGCCAGTGTGTTTAGTTTTTAGATTTAACTTTTGGAGATACAGCTGGAAAACAGGCCCTTCGGCCCACTGAGACCATGCCGAACATCGATCACCCCGTACACCAATTCTATCCTACACACTAGGGACAAATTTAGATACAGCTCTCAGGGCTAACGGAATCAAGGGATGTGGGGAGAAAGCAGGAATGGGGTACTTTGGTAAAAGCTAGCTTCTTCCAGCTTTGCACGATAGCTAAAATCAAACCATTCCTCCAATTCGACGACCTTGAAAACATCATCCACTCGTTTATCTCCTCCCGCCTCGATTACTGCAACTCCCTTTACACTGGAAATCAGCCAATCATCCCTGTCCCGCCTGCAATTGGTCCAAAACGCCGCAGCGAGACTTCTGACGGGCACCCGAAAAAGGGACCACATCACCCCGATTCTGGCCTCTCTCCACTGGCTCCCAGTGCGGTTCAGAATCAATTTCAAGCTCCTCCTTTATGTATACAAAGCCCTTAACGGGCTTGGCCCCCACCTACATCCAAAATCTGCTAACCCACCATTCTACCTCCAGGTGCCACAGGTCGGCCGACTTGGGGTTACTGACCATCCCGCGGTCCGGGTATAAGCTCAGGGGCGACCGCGCTTTTGCGGTTGCAGCACCTAGACTGTGGGACAGCATCCCTCTCCTCATCAGAACTGCCCCCTCCATCAACTCTTTAAGTCGAGACTTAAAACCTATTTCTACTCACAAGCGTTTCTTGAGGTCCTCTGAGGGAGCGCTGTATGTATGTATTTATGTATGTATTGTTAGATCTATGTACCACTGTATGTAGCATGTTAGTACCTGCACTGATGTAAAGCACTTTGGTCAACGAGAGTTGTTTTTAAATGTGTTACAGAAATAAACTTGACTTGACTTGACTTGACTACTGATTTAGGATGATCAGCCATGATCACATTGAATGGCGGTGCTGGCTCGAAGGGCCTACTCCTGCACCGCTTTTCTATGTTTCTAATTTGACAGTTTTACCAAAGCCAATTACCCTCCACACCTGTACGTCTTTGGAGTGTGGGAGACTTCAGAGATACATTGTGGGAAACAGACCCTTCGGCCCATCGAGCCCATGCCGATCAGCGGTCACCCCGTTCTCAAAGACTGTCCAATGCAAATCAACCTGCAAACCAGCACGCCTTTGGAATGTGGGAGGAAACCGGAGCACCCGGAGAAAAGCCACGAGTGGCTGGGAAAGTATTTGAGATTGTGAGGTTCATAACAAGATCGACAGACTGCAAAGTCGGGAGAGTTACGCTGACCCTATGTGAAACATCGTTGAATTGAGTTTACTATTGTCACGTGTACCGAGGTACAGTGAAAAGCTTTTGTTGCATGCTGTCCAGTCAGCAAGGTTAGGCCACAACTGGCATATTACATGCAATTCTAATTACCACAATTTACAGGGCAATTTGTTTAGGTTAGTTTAGAAATACAGCACGGAAACTGGCCCTTCGGCCCACCAGCGATCCCCGCACATTAACACCATCCTACACCCACTCGGGACAATTTTTTACATTCACCAAGCCAATTAACCTACACACCTGTACGTCCATGGAGTGTGGGAGGAAACCGAAGATCTCGGAGAAAACCCACGCAGGTCACGGGGAGAACGTACAAACTCCGCACAGACAGCACCCGCAGTCGGGATCGAACCCGGGTCTCTGGCACCGCGCTCGCTGTAAGGCAGCAACTCTACCGCTGTGCCACCGTGCTGCCCTTGCTGCATGGCAGCGATGGCCTGCAACCCATTCGTGAGACTGAGCTACTCTCTCTGTCTACGTCCTTGCTTTCTCTTCACCCCAGGAGAGACTATCAACATCGCTCCAGCCTTCCAGGGCGGCACGGTGGCGCAGCCGGTAGAGTTGCTGCCGCACAGCGCCAGAGACCCCGGGTTCGATCCTGACCTCAGGTGCTCCTTGCGTGGAGTTTGCAGGTTCTCCCCGTGACCATGTGGGTCTCCTCCGGGCGCTCCAGATTCCCTCCACATCGCAAAGACATGCTGGTCGGTAGGATAATTGGCCCTCTTTAAATTTGCCCCAGTATGAAGGTGAGTGGTGGAAAATGGAGGCAATTGATGAGAGATGGTGGAAAGAAAAGGGATTAATGTGGGATTACTGTCGCCATGGGTGTGAATGGGTACTGGACACTGTGTGTGTGTGTGCCTGGTTGATTATGTCCCTGACTCAATTAATTTATGCCTTTATCTGCCTGATTCTCCAATCCCAACAGACTATATCACAAAGATATCAATACTAGCTTCCTTAAAATAGCAATCTTAATAAAGACAATAGACAATAGGTGCAGGAGTAGGCCATTCGGTTCTTCGGGCCTGCACCGCCATTCACTGTGATCATGGCTGATCATCCACAATCAGTACCCCGTTCCTGCCTTCTCCCCCATATCCCTTGATTCCGCTATCTTTAAGAGCTCTATCTAACTCTCTCTTGAAAGCATCCAGAGAATTGGCCTCCACTGCCTTCTGTGGCAGAAAATTCCACAGATTCACAACTCTCTGAGTGTCCATTAGGTTCCATTGTAACAGATCTTAGGAAAGAACATCAGATCATTCCACAAACAGTACCCCGTTCCTGCCTTCTCCCCATATCCCCTGACTCCGCTATCTTTAAGAGCTCTATCTAACTCTCTCTTGAAAGCATCCAGAGAATTGGCCTCCACGGCCTTCTGAGGCAGAGAATTCCACAGATTCACAACTCTCTGGGTGAAAACGTTTTTCCTCATCTCCGTTCTAAATGGCCTACCCCTTATTCGTAATCTGACATCTTAAAGAGATATTGTTGAGTACTGTATCCCTTTGGCATACGCCAAACATGATGCCAAGGGTGCAGGAAAGAACTGCAGATGCTGGTTTAAATCGAAGACCGTCAGAAGAAGAGTCTCAACCCAAAACGTCACCCATTCCATCTCTCCAGAGATGCTGCCTGTCCTGCTGAGTTACTCCAGCTTTTTGTGTCTATCTTCCATTGACTTGGCCTCCACCTCTTCTGTGGCAAAGAATTCCATAGTTACACCTCCCTCTGACTATAGAAATTCCTCCTCATCTCCTTCTTAAAGGAACATCCTCTAATTCTGAGGCTATGACCTCTAGTCCTAGACTCTCCCACGAGTGGAAACATCCTCTCCACATCCACTCTCACCAAGCCTTTCACTATTCTGTACTTTTCAATGAGGTCCCAACTCATTCTTCTAAACTCCAGCGAGTACAGGCCCAGTGCCGTCAAACGCTCATCATATGTTAACCCACTCATTCCTGGGATCATTCTTGTAAACCTCCTCGGGACACTCTCCAGAGCCAGCACATCCTTCCTCAGATATGGGGACCAAAATTGCTCACAGTACTCCAAATGCGGCCTGACCAGCGCCTTATAGAATACTGTAGAACTAGCGTGAACGGGTGACCAATGGTTGACATGGACTCGATGGGCAGAAGGGCCTGTTTCCAAGCTGTACAAGGTCATAAGGAATAGGAGTAGAATTAGGCCATTCGGCCCATCAAGTCTACTCTGCCATTCAATCATGGCTGATCTATCTCTCCCTCCTAACCCCGTTCTCCTGCCTTCTCCCATAACCTCTGACACCTGTACTGATCAAGAGCCTCCAAACGAAGTATCTCCAAACTAAAAACTAAACGACAATGATTCGTCAACACTAGAATCTAAGAATCCACTCTTACGCAGAGGAAGGGAGAGGTGGGGGAAATACTGCCTAAAGAACTCTGCTACCCCTTAATCCAGGATCTGAAGAAGGGTCTCGGCCCGAAATGTCACCCATTCCTTCTCTCCAGAAATAGTAACATAGAAACATAGAAAATAGGTGCAGGAGGAGGCCATTTGGCCCTGCGAGCCTGCACCACCATTCATTGTGATCATGGCTGATCATCCACAATTAGTTACCCGTGCCTGCCTTCTCCCCATATCCCTTGAATCCCGAGAGCTCTATCTAACTCTCTTTTAAATTCATCCAGTGAATCGGCCTCCACTGCCCTCTGTGGCAGAGAATTCCACAAATTCACAACTCTGGGTGAAAAAGTTTTTTCTCATCTAATTTTTAAATGGCATCCCCTTTATTCTTAGACTGTGGCCTCCGGTTCTGGACTTCCCCAACATTGGGAACATTTTTTCCTGCATCTAGATTGTCCAGTCCTTTATATGTTTCTATAAGATTCCCCTCTCATCCTAAATTCCACTGAATACAAGCCCAGTCTTTCCAATCTTTCGTCATTAATGTTTTATGTGTCATTCCTAAGTGTCACTGTATGTCATGTTATCACTTGCGGGCGGAGCACCAAGGCAAATTCCTTGTATGTGAATACTTGGCCAATAAACGTATTCATAAACTTATTCATTCATTCATTCATTCATATGACAGTCCCGCCATCCCGGGAATTAACCTCGTGAACCTACGCTGCAATGCCTCAATCGCAAGGATGTCCTTCCTCAAATTAGGAGACCAAAACAGCACACAATACTCCAGATGTGGTCTCACCAGGGCCCTGTACAACTGCAGAAGGACCTCTTGCAGATGCTTAAGAAGGAACTGCAGATGTTGGAAAATCGAAGGTAGACAAAAGTGCTGGAGAAACTCAGCGGGTGCAGCAGCATCTATGGAACGAAGGAAATAGGCAACGTTTCGGGCCGAAACCCTTCTTCATGCTGCCCGTCCCTCTGAGTTACTCCAGCTGTTTGTGTCTACCTTCAATGAACCAGAGGACTGTAATACTGGCTGCAACCTTCAGAGGGCAGTATTGTTACCAACAACATTATCCCTGTTGTCAACCTCAACAACACCACTCATTTTATCAACATGAATTACTGTGTTTAGATCTTTATTTCCAATAAACTGGCGCTGAGAGAATTAAATCCATAAAACAATACTAAGTTGTAATATCCAAGCTAGTTCTCAAGGTTATTATGGTAGCTCCACTTTCAGGAATATTAGCATTTCATAAATTGTTACCCTGGCGGCATTATTAAACTCAGATATGTTTTTGTTCTTTCCTTTATTCATTTTTCTAGACTTGACATTCTCTCGTATTCACTCTCTCTCTCACACACACACACACACACACACACAAAGTAGAAATGGGAATTTCATTATATTGTTTCTCACACGTTTCGTTTGTCATTCCTTATTTCTCTTCCATCCCAATCTCCAAGTGTAAGAAAGACTCACTAGCAAAAGTGAGGCATGGAGTAACTGTCCCCCAGTGTGTGCTGGAGAGTGTTGATGTGCAGGGATCGCTGGTCGGCACGGACCCCGGCGGGCCGAAGGGCCTGTGTCCGCGCTGTATCTCTAAACTGAACTAAACTAAACAATCAACGATCGACACAAAATGCTGGAGAAACTCAGCGGGGGGCAGACAGCATCTCTGGAGAGAAGGATTGGGCGACGTTTCGGGTCTGAAGAAGGGTCTCGATCCGAAAATGTCACCCATTCCGTCCAACCCAGAGTTGCTGCCTGTCCCGCTGAGTTCCTCCAGCATGTTACATAGAAAATAGGTGCAGGAGTAGGCCATTCGGCCCTTCGAGCCTGCACCACCATTCAATATGATCATGGCTGATCATCCAACTCAGTATCCCGTACCTGCCTTCTCTCCATACCCCCTGATCCCTTTAGCCACAAGGGCCACATCTAACTCCCTCTTAAATATAGCCAATGAACTGGCCTCAACTACACTCTGTGGCAGAGAGTTCCAGAGATTCACCACTCTCTGTGTGAAAAAGTTTTTCCTCATCTCGGTCTTAAAGGATTTCCCCCTTATCCTTAAGCTGTGACCCCTTGTCCTGGACTTCCCCAACATCGGGAACAATCTTCCTGCATCTAGCCTGTCCAACCCCATAAGAATTTTGTACGTTTCTATAAGATCCCCTCTCAATCTCCTAAATTCTAGCGAGTATAAGCCAAGTCTATCCAGTCTTTCTTCATATGAAAGTCCTGACATCCCAGGAATCAGTCTGGTGAACCTTCTCTGCACTCCCTCTAATGCTATAATGTCCTTCCTCAGATTTGGAGACCAAAACTGTATGCAATACTCCAGGTGTGGTCTCACCAAGACCCTGTACAACTGCAGTAGAACCTCCCTGCTCCTATACTCAAATCCTCTTGCTATGAAGGCCAACATACTATTCGCTTTCTTCACTGCCTGCTGCACCTGCATGCCTACTTTCAATGACTGGTGTACCATGACACCCAGTGTTGTGCCCTTCGCTGGAGTAACTCAGCGGGTCAGGCAGCAGCGGTGGAGAAAAGGAATAAGCGGCGTTTCGGGACCAGACCTCAGTCTTCAGACTGAGAGTCAGGGGAGAGGGGAACGGGATATGTAGATGGTACTTGGGAGAAATGAATGGAAGACGTGCAAAAAACAACGATCATCTAGGAAATGTTGGGCGTCATGTGGGAAGGAGCTGCAGGTGCTGGTCTACACCAAAGACAGACACAAAATGCTGGAGTAACTCAGCGGGTCAGGCAGCATCTCTGGAGAGAAGGACTAGGTGACGTTGCGAATCTAGACCCTTCATCAGGCCACGGAGTTGAAGGGTCTCGACCCAGAAACATCACTTAGTCCTTTTCTCCAGAGATGTTGCCTGACCCGCTGAGTTACTCCATCATTTTGTGTCTGTCTTTAATGGTTTTGTTTCACACCTTCTGTCACCATCTCGGGATTGAAGGGATGGGTGACGTTTCGGGTCGAGGCCCTTCTTCAGATTGGTGGTGAAGTCAAATTCAATTGAAATTAAAGTTGCCACCAATTTCCACCCTGCGCTCAAATTCACTTGGACCATCTCCGACACCTCCCTCCCCTTTCTTGATCTCACAGTCTCCATCACGGGAGATAGACTACCGACTGGCGTCTATTACAAACCCACTGTCTCCCATAACTATCTCGACTACACTTCTTCCCACCCTGCTTCCTGCAAAGACTCTGTCCCCTAGTCCCAATTCCTCCATCTACGCCGCAAATGCGCCCAAGATGAGGTGTTCCATACCAGGACATCTGAGAGGTCCTCATTCTTTAGGGAACGGGCATTCCCCTCTATCCCATCATAGATGAGGCCCTCACTCGTGTCTCCACGGTACCCCACAGCTCCGCCCTTGCTCCCCCTCCCCCTAGTGACAACACAGACAGAGTCCCCCTAGTCCTTATCTTTCACCCTATCAGCCGTCGCATACAACACATAATCCTCCGACATTTTCGCCACACCCCCAACAGGATCCCACCACTGGCCACATTTTCCCATCTCCACCCCTTTCCGCCTTCCGCAGAGAACGTTCCTTCCGCAACTCCCTGGTTATCTCATCCCTTGACACCCAAACCACCCCCTCCCCAGGTACCTTCCCCTGCAACCGCAGAAGATGCAACACCTGTCCCTATACCTCCTCCCTCGACTCTGTCCAGAGACCCCGACTGTCCTTTCAGGTCAGGCAGATGTTCACTTGCACCTCCTCCAACCTCATCTACTGTATCCATTGTTAAAGATGTGGACTCTTATTCATCGGCGAGACCAAACGCAGAATGGGCAATCGTGTTGCGGAACACCTTCGCTCAGCCCGCGTGAACCAACCTGATCTCCCGGTTGCTGGACACTTTAATTCTCCTTCCCATTCCCACACAGACCTTTCTGTCCTCGGTCTCCTCCATTGTCAGAGTGAGGCTAAATGCAAATTGGAGGAACAGCATCTCATATTTCTCTTGGGCAGCTTACAGTATGAATATTGATTTCTCTAACTTCAGGTAGCCCCGGCATTCCCTCTCTCTCTATCCATCCCCCACCCAAGTTGCGCCAGCTTCTCATTTTCACCCAACAAACAGCTAACAATGGCCTGTTTCCTTTATCACCGTTACTTTTTGCGTATCTTTCAATCATTGTTCTTTATCTCTCTACATCACCGTCTATATCTCTCGTATCCCTTATCCCTAACCAGTCTGAAGAAGGATGTCAACCCGAAATGGTCACCCATTCCTTCTCTCCAGAGATGCTGCCTGTCCCGCTGAGTTACTCCAGCTTTAGGGTCTATCTGCGGTTTAAACCAGCATCTGCAGTTGCTTCCTACACAGAAAACAATTTCCTCATGTTCTTGATTCCCCTTCTCTGGGCAAGAGGCTCTGTGCGTTCACCCAATTGTTTAGTTTAGTTTAGTTTAGAGATACAGCGCGGAAACAGGCCTTCGGCCCACCGAGTCTGCCACCAACCAGCGATCTCCGCACGTTAACACAAGCCTACACACGTTAGGGACAATTTACACTTATACCAGGTGTACAAACCCAAGCCAATTAACCTACAAACCTGTACGTCTTTGGAGTGTGGGAGGAAACTGAAGATCTCGGAGAAAACCTACGCAGGTCACGGCGAGAAAGTACGAACTTCGTACAGACAGCACCTGTGGTCGGGATTGAACCCGGGCCTCAAAGAACATACAGTTGCAAGCGGTGTAGGCAGCAACTCTACCACTGCGCCACCATGGCCGACCATTGTCATTGACGTTTATTCATATCCTGGCTCACGATGTGCTCATACCGGATGTGCACCCATCCAATACAGTGCCTCAAGAAGACACAGGACGGAATGAGTCTTCGTGAGTAGAGGAACAGAAGGAAAGGAGAATTTACACTGAAACGCAATCTTTTGCAATCTAACCATATCTCGACGTGGCCTGATGTACTCCCAGACCAAAGTCACTGATCCAATGAGGGTAACATCATGGTCGGTAACCTAGCCGGTCAATGAAAGCGAATTGACCTACAAACCTGCACGTCTTTGTGGAGTGCGGGAGGAAACCGGAGATCCCGGAGAAAAGCCACGCAGGTCACGGGGTGAACGTACAAACTCCGCGTAGACTGCACCCGTAGTCAGGATCGAACCCGGGTCTCTGGCGCTGTGAGGCAGCAACTCGACTGTTGCACCACCATATCCTATCAAATCAAGTAATACCGCATACAAGCACAATGGTTTTAGTTTTAGAGATACAGCGCGGAAACAGACCATTCGGACCATTGAGTCCGCACCGACCAGCGATCCCCGCGCATTAACACTAGGAACAATTTACATTTGTAACAAGCCACTTAACCAACAAACCTGTACGTTTTTGGAGTGTTGGAGGAAACCGAAGGTCTCTGGAGGAAACCACGCAGGTCACGGGGAGAACGTACAAACTCTGTACAGACAGAAATGCTGGAGTAATTCAGTGGGGCAGCAGCATCTCTGGAGGAGGAATAGGTTGACCTTTCAGGTTGAGACCCTTCTTCAAACTCTTACAGACCCTTCCAGAAGCACCCGTAGTCGGGATCGAACCCGGGTCTCTGGTGCTGCAAGCGCTGTAAAGCAGCAACTTTACCGCTGCGCCACCGTGCCGCCTGGTGGTCATATTGTTATAAACAAGTACAACAGGTAGTGTAAAGAGAAAAATACAAAGTGCAGAATATAGTTTCACAATATTGTAACATTACAGTTACAGGGAAAAAGGCCAAGGTCTGCAATGAGGTAGGTTGGAAGATTATTTGATGGTCGGACCATTCAGTAGTTTAATATCAGTGCTTCTGAAGTAGGCATGCACCACCACAGTCTCAATCTGAAGAAGGATCCCAACAGATGAAAACATAGACATTTACAAGGTTAATTCCCGGGATGGCGGGACTGTCATATGCTGAGAGAATGGAGCGGCTGGGCTTGTATACTCTGGAGTTTAGAAGGATAGAGAGGGATCTTATTGAAACATATAAGATTATTAAGGGTTTAGACACACTAGAGGCAGGAAACATGTTCCCGATGTTTGGGGGAGTCCAGAACCAGGAGCCACAGTTTAAGAATAAGGGGTAAGCCATTTAGAACGGAGACGAGGAAACAATTTTTCTCACAGAGAGTTGTGAGTCTGTGGAATTCTCTGCCTCAGAGGGCGGTGGAGGCCGGTTCTCTGGATACTTTCAAGAGAGAGCCAGATAGGGCTCTTAAAGATAGTGGAGTCAGGGGGTGATCACATTGAATGATCACATTGAATGGGCCGAATGGCCTACTCCTGCACCTATTCCACAATCTACAATCAATACCCCATTCCTGCCTTCTCCCCCATAACCCTTGACTCCGCTATCTTTAAGAACTATCTAACTCTCTCTTGAAAGCATCCAGAGAACCGGCCTCCACTGCCTTCTGAGGCAGAGAATTCCACAGACTCACAACTCTCTGTGTGAAAATGTTTTTCCTCATCTCCGTTCCAG
Source organism: Malacoraja senta (assembly GCA_038087875.1). Classification (NCBI taxonomy): domain Eukaryota; kingdom Metazoa; phylum Chordata; class Chondrichthyes; order Rajiformes; family Rajidae; genus Malacoraja; species Malacoraja senta. The sequence goes on along the minus strand of CM075977.1, from coordinate 286,518,099 downwards.
ATGGCTTACCCCTTATTCTTAAACTGTGGCCCCTGGTTCTGGACTCCCCCAACATCGGGAACATGTTTCCTGCCTCTAGCGTGTCCAATCCCTTAATAATCTTATATGTTTCAATAAGATACCCTCTCATCCTTCTAAACTCCAGAGTGTACAAGCCCAGCCGCTCCATTCTATCAACATATGACAGTCCCGCCATCCCGGGAATTAACCTGGTGAACCTACGCTGCACTCCCTCAATAGCCAGAATGTCCTTCCTCAAATTGGAGACCAAAACTGCACACAATACTCCAGGTGTGGTCTCACCAGGGCCTGTACAACTGCAGAAGGACTTCTTTGCTCCTCTACTCTTGTTATGGTCCAATGATGGGATATAAACAGTGAACTAGCAAGATGTCTCGGGTTGGGGAGGGAGGGAGCAAGGGCTAATCATGGGTCAAAAAAGGGTCCATCTTGAGTCATTGGAGCTGGCTCTGGTTTGTTCTGTACCTTTTCATACCTCTACTGTCTCTCTCCCCTGACTCTCAGTCCGAAGAAGGGTCTCGACCTGTAACCTCACCCGTACCTTCTCTCCAGAGATGCTGCCTGGCCCGCTGAGTTACACCAGCGTTTTGTGTCTGTCTTCGGTGAAAACCAGCCTCTGCAGTTCCTTCCTGCGCACAGTGTAATCTCCACGCCGCGCTCCTCAAAGCAAACGCATATTTATGGAAGGACATCGCAGGCAGACATTCGTAAAGGTCTCACACTTAACAGAGTGAGGAATAAATCTGTTCTATGAATACATACGAGAGATTTGCCGTTGCTGAACTCTGTAACATAATTAATCTGGTAGCACATAGGCTGTGTATCATAAACCTAATTCTACCTTCAGGCCACTTACTAAATCCTCCCTTCTTGACATTCACCATTAATCAATTACTTCTTCATGCCTTTCATTTCAGATCTAATCCCAGCCGGAGGGGGGGTGGGGGGGAGGGGGGGACCTTGACCGCGGATGGTCAATTCTCAGCACAGGTGCCTCGACATTTTATCACGCCAGGGTGACTCTTGGTCTGAGGTTGTTTACACAAACTCCAACTTAATCCCTGCTCTAATCCACTCAGTGCCGAACTACTATCTACCTCTTTGGTGACCCTCGGACTATCCTTGATCGGACTTTGCTGGCTTTACCTTGCACTAAACGTTATTCCCTTATCATGTATCTGTACATGGTAAATGGCCTTTAAGGGCTTTAAAGGACATTCTTTGGGACGGACATGAGAAGGAATTTCTTAAGTCAGAGGGTGGTGGATCTGTGGAATTCATTTCCACAGGCGGGCGGCTGTGGAGGCCAAGTCAGTGGATATTTTTAAGGCGGAGATAGATAGATTCTTGATTAGTACGGGTGTCAGAGGTTATGGGGAGAAGGCTGGAGAATGGGGTTGGGAGGGAGAGATAGTTCAGCCATGATTGAATGGTGGAGTAGACTTGATGGGCCGAATGGCCTAATTCTGCTCCTATCACTTATGTCCTTATGACCTTATGATTGTAATCATGTATTGTCTTTCTGCTGGCTGGTTAGCATACAACGAGAGCTTTTCACTGTACCTCGGTACACGTGACAATAAACTAAACTGAACTGAACTCAGTGCGATACTGAGGGAGTGCAGAACAGACAAGGTTGTCATCACGATCCCCGTACATTAGCGCCATCCCATACACGCGGGACAATTAAAAACGTCTCAGTGTTTTGTTACTTACTCTGGGGTGGGGGGGGTGATTGGCAAAGGTATTTGCTATTTCACTCCCCCCTTCCTGCGATCAATAAAATAAGGTAGGGGAAGCAATAGGTCACTTGGCAAAAAAAATTCGATTTAGTATTTAGAGATACAGCGTGGAAACAGGCCCTTCAGCCCACTGCGTCCACGCTGACCAGCGATCACCCTGACTACGGGTGCTGTCTGTATGGACTTTGTACGTCCTCTCTGCATCTGCGTGGGTTTTCTCCGGTTGCTCCAGTTTCCTCCCACACTCCTACGACGTGCAAGTTTGCAGGCTAATGGGCTTTTGTAAATTGTCCCCAGTGTTTTATAAGGTCATAAGGTCATAAGGAATTGTAGAATTAGGCCGTTCGGCCCATCAAGTCTACCGAGCCATTCAATCATGGCTGATCTATCTCTCCCTCCGAACCCCATTTTCCAGCCCTCTCCCCCATAACCCCTGCCGTCTGTACTAATCAATAATCTATCTATCTCCGCCTTAAAAATATCTACTGAATTCCATAGATTCACCACCCTCTGACTAATGAGATTTCTCCTTATCTC
>CM075977.1:286489343-286515599 GCA_038087875.1 Malacoraja senta | reverse complement strand
CTTAACAACTTGCACTCACAGTCAAGGCTCAATGTTCATGGTTTGCCGTTGGTATTTTATGCCTCATTGTCACCTTCCCCTCAGTGAGAATACAATGATCCATTCTAGATCCGTGTAGGAAGGAACTGCAGACGCTGGTTCAAACTGAAGAATGCTGGAGTAACTCAGCGGGACAGGCAACCTTCTCTGGAGGAGAATGAACGGATGACATTTTGGGGCTGAGACCCCTTCTTCAGACCAAGTTGCGCTCGCAATCCGCGGTCCGAAGACAGGTCTCGACCCGAAACGTTCTGGAGAGAATGAACGGATGACATTTTGGGCTGAGACCCTTCTTCAGACCAAGTTGCGCTCGCAATCCGCGGTCCGAAGACAGGTCTCGACCCGAAACGTCACCCATTCCTTCTCTCCAGAGATGGTGCCGGTCCTGCTGAGTTACTCCAGCATTTTGTGTCTATGTGCAGTCCTAAACCAGCGTCCGCAGTTCCTTCCTACACGGCACGGTAGAGATGCTGCCTTATGGAGCTTGCGGCGCCGGAGACCCCGGTTCGATCCCGACTACGGGTGCTGTCCTGTACGGAGTTTATACATTCTCCCCGTGACCCGCGTGGGTTTTCTCCAAGATCTTCGATTTCCTCCCACACTCCAAAGACGCACAGGTATGTAGGTACATTGGCTTGGTGTATGTGTAAATTGTCCCTGGTGTGCGTAGGATAGTGTTAATGTGCGGGGATCGCTGGTCGGCGCGGACCCGGTGGGCCGGAGTACCGGTTTGCACGCTGTATCTCTAAAACTAAAACTAAAACATCTACACAAGTTTCCTTCAGGTACTTTGGTTTCCTCCTACATTCCAAAGATTTGCTGGCTGGCAGATTCATTGATGACTGCAAATTAACCTGGAGTGGAGATGGGAGGAGGAGAGAGAGAATGCTTCACAGTGGAGTTCGTGGGAGAATGAGATTGATGGGATGAGTCTTGGGAGCCAGGATGTGGGCCAAATGACTTTTAGTTCGACATCACCCATCCCTTCCCTCCAGAGATGCTGCCTGTCCCGCTGAGTTAAGGGCCTGTCCCACTTAGGCGATTTTTTAGGCGACTGCCAGCGATTAGTCTGTCGCCACATGGTCGCCAGGGTGACGCCTGTATGGTCGTGAGTCGTTTCCTCGGTCAGTCAAAGAGTCGTAGCGTTTTTCTGGTCGCTGCTGGATTTTGAAATGTTCAAAACTTGTCGGCGACTGTGGGCTTGTCGTAGCTTTTTCTTCTCCTGACGTGGGTTGTCGCCAGGATGGCGTAGGTCGTCGCCAGGTGCTGACTTCGGTGAATTCCATTGTCGTAGTCGCCTAAAAAAAATCGCCTAAGTGGGACAGGCCCATACACTCCGGCATTTTGTGTCTATCTTGGGTGCAAACCAGCATCTGCGGTCGCTTCCCACACTAAAGAAGGGGCAACCGACAACAGCTTTCTGCTGGGAGTGCTGGGCTAACCATTAGGCAAATTATTTCTGGAATGGATTTTGACCTCCCCATCCTCTTACCATTTGAGTCAAGTAGTGCTTCACCTGAACACACACAGAGGAAAAGCTCTCATAGATCAGTGCATCCAATTAGCTGGTCACTGATAGCACTAATCCTCTTTGATAATCACCCCTGCGCCACATCCATTTAATGACTCCCTTTTAACTAGATAATCAACAATCGACATGGAACATTTATCGAGATGCCTCCTCATTAAACTGAAGAGAAGTCAAATAAAATAATGGCAGGCTTCTTAAATGCAAATGGTCAATTAGTCGAAATGAAGAACCAAAAGGACACAAAGTGCTGGAGTAACTCAGCAGGTCAGGCAGTATCTCTGGGGAACGTGGAGCGGGGCGGCACGGGTGGCGCAGCGGTAGAGTTGCCGCCTTACAGCGCTTGCAGCGCCGGAGGCCCGGGTTCGAACCCCGACTACGGGTGCCCGTCTGTACGGAGTTTGTACCTTCTCCCCGTGACCCGCGTGGGTTTTCTCCGAGATCTTCGGTTTCCTCCCGCACTCCGAAGTCTGCAGGTTTGTGGGTTAATTGGCTTGCTATGAATGTTAAGTTGTCCCTTCGAGTGTGTAGGATAATGTTAGTGTGCGGGGATCGCTGGTCGGTGCGGACTCGGTGGGCCGAAGGGCCTGTTTCTGCGTTGTACCTCTAAACGAAACTAAAGGTGACATTTTGGATCGAGGCCCTTCTTCATGCTCCGAAGGTTATCACTGGATGTTTCCAAGAGAGAGTTGGATATAGCTCTTGGGGCTAACGGAATCAACGGGATATGGGGAAAAAGCAGGAACAAGGTACTGATTGTGGATGGCGGTGAATGTATATATACATATATGTATGGATATGTACATATTGAAAGGCGATGCTGGCTTGAAGGGCCGAATGGCATAATTTCTATGTTTCTATGGATTAAGAAGGAACTGCAGATGCTGGAAAATCGAAGTTAGACAAAAATGCTGCTTGAGAAACTCAGCAGGTGAGGCAACATCTATGGAGCGAAGGAAATAGGCAACGTTTCAGGCCGAAACCCTTCTTCAGGCTGATGGGAGGGGGGGGGGGGGGGGAAGAAGAAAGGAAGAGGTGGAGCCAGTGGGCTGCGGGAGAGCTGGGAAGGGGAGGAGAAAGCAAGGACTACCTGAAATTAGAGAAGCCAATGTTCATACCGCTGGGGTGTAAACTACCCAAGCGAAATATGAGGTGCTGTTCCTCCAATTTGCGCTGGGCCTCACTCTGACAATGGAGGAGGCCCCAGGACAGAAAGGTCAGATTGGGAATGGGAGGGGGAGTTGAGGTGCTGAGCAACCGGGAGATCAGGTAGGTTTAGGCGGACTGAGCGGAGGTGTTCAGTGAAACGATAGCTGAGCCTGCGCTTGGTCTCGCCGATGTAGAGAAGTTGACACCTGGAACAGCGGATACAGTAGATGACGTTGGAGGAGGTGCAAGTGAAACTCTGCCTCACCTAAATAGACTGTCGGTGTCCTTGGATGGAGTCGAGGGAGGAGGTAGAGGGGACAGGTGTTGCATCACGTGCGGTTGCAGGGGAAAATACCTGGGGGGGGGGGGGTGGTTTGGGAGGGAAGGGACAAGTTGACCAGGGAGTTTCGGAGGAAACGGTCTCTGCGGAAAGCAGAAAGGGGTGGAGATGGGAAGATGTGGCCAGTAGTGGGATCCCGTTGGAGGTGGCGAAAATGTTGGAGGATTGGTTTGTGTGATGGACTAAGCTGTGAGCCAATAGTTCAATCATTAATATCTCTCTCTCTCCCTCTCTCTTTCTTTCTCCTTCCCTCCCCCTCACCTCTTACTCCCTCTCTCTCTTCCTCCACCTCACACTACCTTCATTTTCCCTCCCTCTCCCTCTCCCTCTCTCAATCTCTCCGTTTCTCTCTTTCATTTCTCTTCCCCCCCCCCCCCCCCACTCGTTCTTTCTCTCGCTCTCTCCCGTCTTTGTCTCTCCCCCCCCCCTCTCTCTCACTCTCCCGCTTTCTTTCTTTCCCTCCCTCCCTCTCCCTCCCTCTCCCCCTCCCTCGTAGATCTCAATGATCTCGTAGATCTTCCCAAAATCTCCCGGGCTTCTGCTCCTTCCCCACTCTTCCCAATCACGAGCACGGAAAGTTTGCGAACCTGTCACCGCGCTGCCGTGCGGCCGATCAAAGCTACGGGAGGTAGCTGGGCAAACAGCACCCCTCTGCCAATTACCACCACATCACCAGCACACTGGCAGCTGCAGTAATGGGCACTGCTGTAGTCACTGGCATTGTTCTAGACTCCTCGCGAGGTGGGATATGGAGCTGTGCGATGTGTTCACAATCTTTCTGTGACAGGTCCTTTCCTACAATCCATGTCCCCTGGTCCTCGGTTCCCCTACTCTGGGGGCCGACCAGCAATCCCCCCACACTAACACTACCCTAACGCGCTGGGGACAATTTGTGTTTTGCATTGATACCAATAGACAATAGGTGCAGGAGTAGGCCATTCGACCCTTCGAGCCAGCACCGCCATTCAATGTGATCATGGCTGATCATCCCCAATCAGTACCCCATTCCTGCCTTCTCCCCATACCCCCTGACTCTGCTATCTTTAAGAGCCTTATCTAGCTCTCTATTGAAAGCATCCAGAGAACCGCCTTCATCGCCCTCTGAGGCAGAGAATTCCACAGACTCCACAACTCTCCGTGAGAAAAAGTGTTTCCTCATCTCCGTTCTAAATGGCTTACCCCTTATTCTTAAACTGTGGCCCCTGGTTCTGGACTCCCCCAACATCGGGAACATGTTTCCTGCCTCTAGCGTGTCCAAACCCTTAACAATCTTACATGTCTCAATGAGATGCCCTCTGATCCTTCTAAACTCCAGAGTGTACAAGCCCAGCTGCTCCATTCTCTCAGCATATGAGAGTCCCGCCATCCCGGGAATTAACTGCACTGCACTCCCTCAATACCAAACCCTATTAACCTACAAACCTGCTACGTCTACGGGGTACTGATTGGGGATGATCAGCCATGGTCACATTGAATGGCGGTGCTGGCTCGAAGGGCCGAATGGTCAACTCCTGCACCTATTGTCTATTGTCTATTGTCTTTGGAGTGTGGGAGGAAACCGAAGATCTTGGAGAAATCCCAAGCAGGTCACGGGGAGAACGTACAAACTCCGTGCAGGCAGCACCCCGCGGTCAGGTTCGAACCCGTGTCTCTTGCGCTGTGAGGCTGCAGCACTACCGTGCCGCCCTGGCACGGTATTTATGGAAAGTTGTTTTGTGTTTACACTGGAAGAAAAGAAGGGCTGGTGAACTAATAGCTGTTGAGGGAGAGATAGATCAGCCACGATTGAATGGCGGAGGAGACTTGATGGGCCGAATGGCCTGATTTCGCTCCTATCGCTTATGACCTCAGGACCTTATACAACTGCAGCATTCCAGCATCCAGCAATGTTGTTGAGGAAATGAAGCGCAGAACGGAGAAGAAAATGTGTTTACAACACACTCTAGCCCACTTGCTGTGATTGTTTTTACCTTTGCTGGATGAGGGAGCAAGATTCTTCCAACAAACATACCAGTTAATGTAGATAATACCATGCTGTAAAATCATTAGTGAAATGAGAGAATTGTGGTGTGTCAGTACCATTTTAATAATTTTATTGCTTATTAAACACATGTCTCACTGTAACATCGATCCAAGTCTGAGAATTTGCTTTGAATAACAATGCTCTGACATTATTCCACAATCTATTTGCCTCTGTCATTAAACAATGAATTATGCAGCAAGTTGTACGATCCGCAGAAATTGATGCTGTCAATTTAAACTTCTTGCCTCGTTCTGTCTCAATAACAACGTTGAGATTTTTCTCCTGAGGGCGCTCTGCGGCTTCAACATAATTTTACATTCCAAACTCAGTAATGAACAGGCTGTCAAATTAAAAGAGGCCTCCCTGTCTACACAGTGGCACGATGGTCCCGCATCTCACTGGCACCGAGATCCACGGCTGTGCTGCCGATGGATGCTGGAATGTCCATGGCCAGCACTGCCTGGTGGAAACGGTCCTGTTTCCGCGCTGTATCCCCAAATGAAACTAAACGAAATCCCGCCTGCTTGCGTCCGGCCCATATCCCTCTAAACCTATCCTGTGCAGCTCAGACCATCAGGCAAACCAACCTCCCTTCTCTTGAGTCCATCTACACTTCACAATGCCTCGGTAAGGCCAGCATCACCATCAAGGACGTGTCTCGTCCTATCCACTCTCTCTACTCAACCCAGAAACCTTGCGAGATCCCCATTGACATACAGCCAATGTAAAGCGATATTGGGGCACATGACTAAAGGGGTGGCACGGTGGCGCAGCGGTAGAGCCACTGCATAAATGCAGGAGAGACCCCGGTTCGATCCTGACCACGGGTGCTCTCTGTACATAGTTTGTACGTTCTCCCCGTGACCTGCGTGGGCTTTCTCCGGATGATCCTGTTTCCTCGCACACTCCAAAGACGTACGGGCCTGTGGGTTAATTGGCTTCTGTCAATTGCCCCTATTTGTGTCGGATAGAACTAGTATATGGGCGATCGTTGGTCATCACGGACTCGGTGGGCTGAAGGGCCCGTTTCCACACTCTGTCTCCAAAGTAAACTAAAAAAATTCTAAAAACTAATGTCATAGAAATGTGACAGCATTGTGGGAATCCAATGTGAGAATCCATTCGGTCCATCAACCTACCAGGGCTGAACTACTATCTACCTCATTGTGACCCTCGGACTATCCTTGACTAGATAGTCCCCCCCAATCACCATCAACAACAACACAGTCACATCTGTGGAGTCTTTTAAGTTCCTGGGAACCATCATCTCCAAAGACCTTAAGTGGGGGGGCTACCATCGACTCCACGGTCAAAAAGGCACAACAGAGGATGTACTTCCTACGGCAGCTGAGGAAACACAATCTGCCACAGGCAATGATGGTCCAATTCTACACGGCCATCGTAGAGTCTGTCCTCACCTTCTCCATCATGGTCTGGTTTGGCTCAGCCACCAAGCACGACATCCGGAGGCTGCAGCGAATCGTCCGATCAGCAGAGAAGGTTATTGGGCTGCAACCTTCCCTCCATTGATGAACTGTACACTGCAAGGGCCAGGAAGCGAGCGGGTAAGATCATCTCTGACCTCTCTCGCCCTGGCCACAAACTCTTTGAATCACTTCCCTCTGGAAGGCGACTCCGGACTGTCAAAGCTGTCACAGCCAGACATAAAAACAGCCTTTTTTCCACGAATAGTAGCTCTACTCAATAACCAAAAGTCTGTAGCCTCCTTTTGCTCTGGTATTTTATTTCATTCACATGTTTAATCGATAATGTTTTATTATTAATGTTTAATGTTTTATGTGTCATTCTTAATTGTTACTGTATGTCATGTTGTCACTTGTGAGCGGAGCACCAAGGCAAATTCCTTGTATTTGAATACTTGGCCAATAAACCTATTCATTCATTCATTCACCAAATGTTATTCCCTTCTCATGTAACTGTACACTGTAAATGGCTCAATTGTAATCACGTATTGTCTTTCCGCTGACTGGGTAGCATACAACAATAGCTCTCGCTGTACCTCGGTACACGTGACAATAAACTGAACTAAAGGGCCTGTTTTTAGGTGACTACAGGCGACTAGGCTGTCGCCACATGGTCACCGGGGTGTCGCCTGTATGGTCGTGAGTTGTCTCCTCAGTCGCCTAAAGAGTCGTAGCGTCTTTCTGGTCTCCGCTGGATTTTCAACATGCTGAAAAATTTGGCGACAGTGGGTTTGACGCCAATGAGCGCAGCATGATTTCTCCTGACATAGGTACTGTCGTAGTTGTCGCCAGGTTAATGTAGGTAGTCGGTAGACAAAAATGCTGGAGATACTCAGCCGGTGCAGCAGCATCTATGGAGCGAAGGAAATAGGCAACGTTTCAGGCCGAAACCCTTCTTCAGACTGATGTGAGGGGGGCGGGAAGAAGAAAGGAAGAGGAGGAGCCAGAGGGCTGAGGGAGAGCTGAGAAGAGGAGGAGACAGTGAGGGCTACTGGAAATTGGAGAAGTCAATGTTCAAGCTGCTGGGGTACAAACTGCCCAAGTGCTGCTCCTCCAATTTCCGGTAGTCCTCACTCTGGCCATGGAGGAGGCCCAGGACAGAAAGGTCGGATTCAGAATGGGAGGGGGAGTGCTGAGCCACTGGGAGGTCAGGTTGGTTATTGCGAACCGAGCGGAGGTGTTCGGCGAAACGATCGCCAAGCCTCCGCTTGGTCTCACCGATGTAGATCAGCTGGCATCTAGAGCAGCGGATGCAATAGATGAGGTTGGAGGAGATGCAGGTGAACCTCTGTCGCACCTGGAACGACTGCTTGGGTCCTTGGATGGAGTGGAGGGGGGAGGTAAAGCAACAAGTGTAGCATTTCCTGCGGTTGCAAGGGAAAGTGCCCGGGGAGGGGGCGGTGCGGGTGGGAAGGGAAGAATTAACCAGGGAGTTACGGAGGGAGCGGTCTCTGCGGAAAGCAGACAGGGGAGGAGATGGGAAGATGTGACAAGTGGTGGGGTCACGTTGGTTGTCGCCAGGTGACGTAGGTTGTCGCCGGTGCTGACGTCGTCTTTGTTGTTGTTAAAGTTAATTAATCTATTTCAAATATTATGTCGAAGGGGGGTCCAGTCGCCGTTTTTTCAGCGACCTGCTACGACTATGGCAGACGCCGGCAGTCGCCTAAAAATAGCCTCGGTGGGACAGGCCCTTAACTAACCAACTAGTCTTTGGGATGTGGGATGAAACCGGAGCACATGGACGAAACCCACGCAGGTCACGGGGAGAACGTATAACTCCATACAGATAAGCGCCCGTAGTCAGGATCGAACCTGGCGCTGTGAGGCAGAAGTTCTATTAGTGGCGCCACTGAACGAAACTGTAAATGTAACTCTGCCGTTCCAGGTGGAACAACCCAACCAGCCCTCTTCCCTCACCTTTCCCTGAAGCTAAAGCCCTCACGATTATTTTCTATCGTGCGTTCACAGTTCCTCGGAGGCGCACTTTGCAAATAATCCAATATTTCAATGAAGTCCATTTATAGTCTGGGTGAATGAGTCAATCAGTCTGCTTGATGCAGAGGGTGAGATACCGGGCAGCTAAATATAAAGGCGTTTTCAAGTATAATGCATGGAGCTATTTATCCCTTTAGTATTCGATGCTCGGTTGCCAGTGGCATGTGAGTGACAATCTTCACAGTCATCCTTTATGGGTTTTTTTTTTTTTTTTTTTCTGCTGCTCTAAGCACACTGTGCAATTTTCAGTGAGAGAGTGAGCGAGAGAGAGAGAGAGAGAGAGAGAGAGAGTCGGGCGGTTTCTTACACGCACCTGGATTGACTCGACGTGTGGTGAAGTGGACAAACTGAAGGATCAATTAAGCTAATGAAAAGAGCAAAGTCTAAATGATTGATTCACACCGCAATACAGCTGACTCTGTTAAAGCCCTAATGAAGACACACCTAGTTAACCTCTTACTCAAACGTCTCAACATCCACGGACGTGAGCTGCTGGAGATTCTTGGCATCCGTGAACATAGAAACATAGAAACATAGAAATTAGGTGCAGGAGTAGGCCATTCGGCCCTTCGAGCCTGCATCGCCATTCAATATGATCATGGCTGATCATCCAACTCAGTATCCCGTACCTGCCTTCTCTCCATACCCTCTGATCCCTTTAGCCACAAGGGCCACATCTAACTCCCTCTTAAATATAGCCAATGAACTGGCCTCAACTACCCTCTGTGGCAGAGAGTTCCAGAGATTCACCACTCTCTGTGTGAAAAAAGTTCTTCTCATCTCGGTTTTAAAGGATTTCCCCCTTATCCTTAAGCTGTGACCCCTTGTCCTGGACTTCCCCAACATCGGGAACAATCTTCCTGCATCTAGCCTGTCCAACCCCTTAAGAATTTTGTAAGTTTCTATAAGATCCCCTCTCAATCTCCTAAATTCTAGAGAGTATAAACCAAGTCTATCCAGTCTTTCTTCATAAGACAGTCCTGACATCCCAGGAATCAGTCTGGTGAACCTTCTCTGTACTCCCTCTATGGCAATAATGTCCTTCCTCAGTTTTGGAGACCAAAACTGTACGCAATACTCCAGGTGTGGTCTCACCAAGACCCTGTACAACTGCAGTAGAACCTCCCTGCTCCTATACTCAAATCCTTTTGCTATGAAAGCTAACATACCATTCGCTTTCTTCACTGCCTGCTGCACCTGCATGGCTACTTTCAATGACTGGTGTACCATGACACCCAGGTCTCGCTGCATCTCCCCTTTTCCTAGTCGGCCACCATTTAGATAATAGTCTGCTTTCCTGTTTTTGCCACCAAAATGGATAACCTCACATTTCCTCGCTGGGAGGTCAGTACAGTAAAAATAACAGGCCATTCACTTAAGCAAGTTCACCAGTTCACAACTTATAGGTGTAAGATAGTATTGATGTACGGGGTGATCGCTGGTCGTCGCGGACTCGGTGGGCCGAAGGGCCTGCTTCCACGCCCTGTTTCTAAAAAGTCGTCAAAGCACCATCAGCAATTCACACGATACTTTCGACTTATAGCGTGGAAGCAGGCCCTTTATTCCATCGAGACCGTACCAACCAGTGATCATCCCGTATAATAGCACTAATCTACACTTTAGGGACAATTATGTACTTTATGGAAGCCAAGTAAACTACAAACCTGTACGTCTTTGGAGTGTGGGAGGAAACCTGAGCACCCGGAGAAAACCCACGCGATCACAGGGAGAATATAAAAACACTGTATAGATAGCACCCGTGGTCAGGATCGAACCCGGGTCTCTGGCACTGTATGGCAGCAACTCTACCGCTGCGCCACCGTGCCATCCAATTCACAAATTCCCAAGTTATCGGAGTAGAATTAGGCCATTCGGCCCATCGAGTCAACTCCGCCATTCAATCACGGCTGATCTCTGCCTCCTAATCCCATTCTCCTGCCTTCTCCCCATAACCCTCGACACCCGTTCTAATCAAGAACGTGTCTATCTCTGCCTTAAAAATATCCACTGCCTTGGCCTCCACAGCCCTCTGTGGCAATGAGTTCCACAGATTAACTACCCTCTGACTAAAGAAATTCCACCTCACCTTTTTAAAAGAATGCACTTTAATTCTGAGGCTGTGACCTCTGGTCCTGGACTCTCCCGCCAGTGGAAACAGCCTCTCCGCACCCGCATCCACTCTATCTATGCCTTTCATTATCCTGTATGTTTCAATGAGGTCCCCCCTCAACCTTCTAAACTCCAGCGAGTCCCGCTGAGTTACCCCAGCATTTTATGTCTATCTTCGGTTTAAACCAGCGTCTGCAGTTCCTTCCTGAACATTTAGTTCAGTTTCGTTTGGAGATACAGCGTGGAAACAGGTCACCGAGTCCTCGCCAACCAGCGATCCCCGCACATTGATACTACCCTACACACACAGGGGACAATGTACAATGTTACCGAAGCCAATTAACCTACAAACCTGTTTAAGAAGGAACTGCAGATGCTGGAAAATCGAAGGTAGACAAAAATGCTGGAGAAACTCAGCGGGTGAGGCAGCATCTATGGAGCGAAGGAAATAGGCAACGTTTCGGGTCGAAACCCTTCTTCAGGGTGGGGGTGGGGGGAGGAAGAAAGGAAGAGGTGGAGCCAGAGGGCTGAGGCAGAGCTGAGAAGGGGGGGAGAAAGTAAGGACTACCTGAAATTAGAGAAGTCAATGTTCATACCGCTGGGGTGTAAACTGCCCAAGCGAAATATGAGGTGCTGCTCCTCCAATTTACGGCGGGCCTCACTCTGGCCATGGAGGAGGCCCAGGACAGAAAGGTCAGGTTCAGAATGGGAGGAGGAGTTGAAGTGCTGAGCCTCCGGGAGGTCAGGTTGGTTATTGTGAACCGAGTGGAGGTGTTCGGCGAAGCGATCGCCAAGCCGATGCTTGGTCTCACCGATGTAGATCAGCTGACACCTAGAGCAGCGGATGCAATAGATGAGGTTGGAGGAGGTGCAGGTGAACCTCTGCCGCACCTGGAAAGACTGTTTGGGTTCTTGGATGGAGTCAAGGGGGGAGGTAAAACGACAAGTGGAGCATTTCCTGCGGTTGCAGGGGAAAGTGCCCGGAGAGGGGGTGGTTCGGGTGGGAAGGGACGAATTGACCAGGGAGTTACGGAGTGTGGGAGGAAACTAAAGGTCTCGGAGAAAACCCACCCAGGTCACGTGGAGAACGTACAAACTCCGTACAGCCAAGCATCCATAGTCAGGATCAAACCCAGGTCTCTGGCGCTTTAAGGCAGATGTTGGGGGAGTCCAGAACCAGGGGCCACACATTAAGAATAAGGGGTAGGCCATTTAGAACAGAGATGAGGAAAAACTTTTTCACACAGAGGGTTGTGAATTCGCTGCCTCAGAAGGCAGTGGAGGCCAATTCTCTGCATGCTTTCAAGAGAGAGTTAGATAGAGCTCTTGAAGATAGCGGAGTCAGGGGATACGGGGAGAAGGCAGGAACGTGGTACTGATTGGGGATGATCAGCCATGATCACTGTGAATGGCGGTGCTGGCTCGAAGGGCCGAATGGCCTACTCCTGCACCTATTGTCTATTGTCTACCACTGCGCCACCATGCTGCCCAATTAATAAACATACGTGTCACGTTGGAGGTGCCAGTAAAGGATCAAGCACTTTGATTCTCTTCAGAGGCCATATTTAGTTTAGTTTCATTTCAAGATACAGCACGGAAGCAGGCCCTTTGTCCCACTGTGTCCATGTCGACCATCAACCGGCCATTCCTACTAGTTCTACTAGTTATCCCAGTTTTGGATCTACTCGCTACACACTAGGACGCATTGACAGAGGACCAATGAACCTACAAACCCACCAAGTCTTTGGGATGTAACAGGAAACCGGAGCACCCGGCGGAAACCCATGCGGTCACGGGAGAACGTGCAAACTCCGCGCAGACAGCTGACAAACTCCGAGGTCAGGATCGAACCCCGGGTCTCTGGCGCTGTGAGGCAGCAGCTCTTTTAGCGGCACCACTACGCTGCCCTCATACTGATGGCAGGACAATCCAAACAGCCCACCCACCAACCTCATCCATGGGAGTACCTGTGGGTCACACATTGCCCTCATCAGCCACAGAAAGAGAGATGGGGGCATGTTAACATATGACGAGCGTTTGATAGGAACAGGCTTCTACTCGCTCGGGCTTAGAAGGTTGAGGCGGGACCTCATTGAAACTTACCGAATAGTGAAAGGCCTGGATAGAGTGGATGTGGAAAGGATGCTTTCACCAGTGGGAGAATCTTGGACCAGAGGTCATAGTCTCAGAATTAAAGGGCGTGGTTTTAGGACGGAGATGAGGAGGAATTCCTTTAGTCAGAGGGTGATGAATCTGTGGAATTCTTCGCTACAGAAGGCTGTGGAGGCCAAGTCACGGAGTATTTTTAAAGCAGAGGTAGATAGATTCTTGATTAGTACGGGTGTCAGAGATTATGGGGAGAAGGCAGGAGAATGGGGTTAGGAGGGAGAGATAGATCAGCCATGATTGAATGGCGGAGTAGACTTGATGGGTCGAATGGCCTAATTCTGCTTCCATGACTTAATAAGACCCATAATGCTGAGGGAAAGCTGAAGAAAGAAGAGTTCTGGACTCAAGCTCTGAGCAATTTAAAGAAAGTTAAAGATGTGGTTTAGTTTAGAGATACAGTGTGGAAACAGGCCCTTCGGCCCACCATGTCCGCACCGACCAGTGATCCCCGCACATTAATACCATCCTACACACACTAGGGACAATTTTACATTTATACCAAAGCAATTAACCCACAAACCTGTTTAAGAAGGAACTGCAGAAGCTGGACAATCGAAGGTAGACAAAAATGCTGGAGTAACTCAGCGGGTGAGGCAGCATCTGTGGAGTGAAGGAAATAGGCGACGTTTTCGGGTCGAGACCCTTCTTCGGACTGAAACATCGACCCAAAGCGTCGCCTATTTCCTTCGCTCCATAGATGCTGCCTCAACCTCTGAGTTTCTCCAGCATTTTTGTCAACCTGTTAATATTGGCCAAATTAAAGACACTATAAAATGGAAGATCGCTGCACTTGTCAGAATTGCTTAACCCTTGTCAGCTGAACTTTGCAGGCTTTGAATGGCGCCAGCCAGTCTAGGCTCAGACTGGTATGCAGGATGGTGAGGGTTCCAGGTGTTCACCTTGTTTCTCCTAAATTGATAAAAATGTATAGCAGTTTTGCAAATGAACCCTAAATGCATCATTTTGATTGGGTCGCTGCAAAAGCATTGTAAAACAGTATACATAATGTTGCAAGATGGTCATCCTGTTAATCGATGATTGGTTGAACTGTTGAGCTTTGGAGAAACTGTTTGAATCTCAGGGCACATTTTTCAATGTTTATTCTTGTTTGCTTCCTTCTAGAACTTTCTTTCAAATACATTGTATTAGTCACTGTATTATTGGGTTAGGGAAATGTCTATCATGTACTGTGTTAATCGATATCTGTTATTGGACTGTATAGAGACCACCCCCATGTGATTCAGCCCCTCAAGGTTCGGGGACCTATAAAAGGCCGCTTCCACGAGGCCCTGTGTCGATCTTCTGGGAGAACGCTTAGTAGTGCCTGACCTTCTGGAGTGTCGCTGCTTGAACGAGGCTAGGAGGGCTTGGCCAGGCAGATACGAGGATCGAACAGCGGTGATTAGGTACAGTAGTGGGGAACTGTTTTTGTGTTTTTCCAAAATAAAGTTTAGATGCGCAAGTGCTTGACTCAGTATTTTATTGACTGAAACTAGACTGAGAAAAAGCCTAGAACGAGCTATTTACAAACCTACAAGCCTGTACGTCTTTGGAGTGTGGGAAGAAACCGAAGATCTCGGAGAAAACCCACGCAGGTCCCGGGGAGAACGTACAAACTCCGTACAGACAACACCCGGGTCTCTGGCACTGCAAGAGCTGTAAAGGGCCTGTCCCAATTAGGTGATTTTTTCGGCGACTGTCACAGTCGTAGCAGGTCACCGAAAAAGTGGCGACTGGAACCCTCTCCCCAGGACAATGTCTACAACAACCGACCACCTAGTCGACGTCCAGCTACAGCAAGCTACCGACAACCGGCGACCCATTAGGACGTCCATCTCCGACCACACCTACGACAACCTATGACCACACAGGCGGTAACCTACGACAACCAAAGTCAACCTACGTCCACCCGCGACAAGCTACGACAAGCTACCACCCTGTCGGCGACAACTGAAGACAATTCAGTCGCCGGTACCTGTCGCCGGTTGACGCAGGTTGACGTAGGTAGTCGCCAATGGAATTCACCGAATTCAACACCCGGCGACTACCAACGTCACCTGGCGACAACCTGCGTCATCCTGGCGACAACCTGCGTCATCCTGGCGACAACCTGCGTCATCCTGGCGACAACCTACGACAGGAGAAGGCAAGCTACGTCAAGCCCACAGTCGCCGAAAAGTTTTGAACATTTCAAAATCCAGCGGCGACCAGAAAAACGTTACGACTCTTTAGGCGACTTGAGGAGACAACGCACGACCATGCAGGCGGCACCCCGCGACCATGTGGCGACAGCCTAATCGCCTGCAGTCGCCGAGATAATCGCCTAAGTGGGACAGGGGCTGAAGGCAGCAACTCTACCCGATGTGGTGGATTGAGTTTATTTAGTCAGGAGCAGCTGTGCAGATGAGAAACAGCTGGAATGGAAGTGCTTGGGAACAGAGTTTCAGTAGTTTGGAGGAAGTCCAGGCAGAAAAATGATTCTCAGGCCAAAACTCACAGCAGCTGAATGAAATTTGTTTGGCTAATATGAACTGGATCAGAAACATTTATCACTCCCATGGAATATTTTGCCAATTATCAGCCATTAGGCTGCTCTGTCTGTGGAACTCTGCAGATACATGGTGGCATTATACACATGAACGGACTGGAATGGGTTGGAGCTGGTTCATGGTGATGCAGAGAGGGGGAGAGAGAGAGGGGGCGGGTGAGAGGGAGGTAGAGAGGGGTAGAGGGGAAGGAGAGGGGGAGAGCGTGGGAGGGAGAGGGGGAGGGAGGGGGGAGAGAGGGCTGAGGGGGAGAGAGAGAGGGGGAGAGCGTGGGAGGAAGGGGGGGAGAGAGGGGGAGAGAAATGGGGAGAGAGAGAGGGGTAGGAGGAGGGGGAGGGGGAGGGGGAGGGGGAGGGAGTAGAGAGGGGTAGAGAGAGGGGAAAGTGTGGGGGAGAGAGTGGGGGTGGGAGAGAGGGGGAGAGAGAGAATGCATGAGAGAGGGGGAGGGAGGGGGGAGAGAGAGGGGTTGAGGGAGTGGTAGAGAGAGGGAGTGGTAGAGAGAGTGGTAGAAAGAGGTGTAGAGAGGGGGAGAGAGAGGGGAAGAGGGGGAGAGAGTGGGGGAAAGAAAGGGGAAGGGGGGAGAGAGCGAGGAAGGGGAGGGAGGGAGAGAGAGAGGGGAAGGGTGAGGGAGAGAGAGATAACTAGACTGATTGAGAGAGTTTCGGTTTAGTTTATTGTCACGTGTACCGAGGTACAGTGAAAAGCTTTTGTTGCGTACTAACCAGTCGACGGAAAGACAATAAATGATTACAATCGAGCTGTCCTCGGTGTACAGATGCATGATAAGGGAATAAAGTTTAGTGCAAGGTAAAGCCAGCAAATAGAGTTTTCTCACAGAGAGTGGCGAGTCTGGATTTCTCTGCCTCAGAGGGCGGTGGAGGTCGGTTCTCTGGATACTTTCAAGAGAGAGCTAGATAGGGCTCTTAAAGATAGCGGAGTCAGGGGATATGGGGAGAAGGCAGGAACGGGGTACTGATTGGGGATGATCAGCCATGATCACATTGAATGGCAGTGCTGGCTCGAAGGACAGAATGGCCTACTCGGCCTACTCGGGACGACAGATGGCGCAATGGACTAAGTGTTCGGCTGGTAACCGGAAGGTAGCCGGTTCGAATCCCGCTTGGAGTGCATACTGTCGTTGTGTCCTTGGGCAAGACACTTCACCCACCTTTGCCTGCGTGTGCATGTGTGTGAATGTGTGTGAGTGATTGGTGGTGGTCGGAGGGGCCGTAGGCGCAGATTAGCAGCCACGCTTCCGTCAGTCTGCCCCAGGGCAGCTGTGGCTACAGAAGTAGCTCACCACCACCGAGTGTGACTGAGGAGTGAATGAATAATGCGATGTAAAGCGCCTTGAGTATTAGAAAGGCGCTATATAAATCCCATCCATTATTATTATTATTACTCCTGCATCTATTGTCTATTGTCAAAGTCCGGTCAAGGATAGTCCGTGGGTCATCAACGAAGCAGACTGGGGAGAGGGTAGAGAGGGAGAGATACAGCTACGAAACAGGCCCTTCTGACTGTACATATACTGTACCTCTCTGTGTGTTGTTATAGCAGTCGGCACAACAAGCTAATTTTTCATTCTATACTTCTTAGTTTGGTTTAGGGATACAGCGCAGAAACAGGCCCTTCGGCCCACCGAGACCGCGCCGACCAGCGATCCCCGCTAACGAACACTCTCCTGCATAGACACAAAACGCTGGAGCAACTCAGCGGGACAGGCAGCATCTCTGGAGAGAAGGAATGGGTGACGTTTCGGGTAGAGACCCTTCCTCAGACTCAAGTCTAAACTAGCATCTGTCGTTCCTTCCTACGCTAACACTATCCCACACACTGGGGACCATTTACAATTTTTAACCATAGCCAATGATTATACTAACAAACCAGCACGTCTTTGGAGGGTGGGAGGAAACCAAAGATCTCGGAGATAAACCCACGCAGGTCACGGGGGAGAACGTACAAACTCCGTACAGACAGCACCCGTAGTCAAGATCGAACCCGGGTCTCTGGCGCTGTGAGGCAGCAACTCTACCCGCTGCCCCACCGTGCCGCCCCTCACCTTGGTCACCTGCCCAGTATGTTCATGGATTGTAATATGTGGCCTGATCTTTACCTCTGTACACTCGGTGGAGCAATTCTTTAACTGCTTTAACTGAAACACACCATCCTTAATCTTCGTTCTGCATCACTGGCAACGTTTCATTCTCAAGACTGGCCCGTGTGTCAGGGTGGAATCAGATTTTATCAACCCTTATCAGTGGCGACGAGTTAATTGAATAGGAACGAACAGCGGATCAATAGGACACTACAATGTATAACATCTCATTTCTTTGCAAGCCTTAATGGTTATTGTGCGGCAGATAGAATCTCAGAGCTTCGCGTGATGTCCATCACAAAGATTTGATCCCCGGGAGGTATTGGCAGCTTTAATGTTGGCAGGTTTAACAAATGTAATGTTACTGTAATGGCAATTTCCAGTCCTCTTTCGTAGTTGCCATGACTGCACAGGTAGTGATCTTACGCAGACCTAATAGAACGGATCGTCGTCATTATTTCGAGTTTAATTGATTGTGTATTGAAGTAGTTGTACAAACAAAGAGGTGAACGCACCAGGTGCTCCTTATTCTGCATGCAAGTTGTAGCTGGCTGTTCTGTCCCCGGTCTGGTGAGAACTGTATGCGCTCCCACCCTGTGTCTGCCACTTCCTGTCCCCTCTGCCCTTATATATACGTCCCTCTGTGCATCTAATGACAGCCCCCCTAGTGTCCAAAGTAATACTGCAAGATATATCTCGACAAAATAATATAATATGCCAACAGTGGCTAGCCTGAACATAAATGGCTCCGACAGTTACTTTCCCTACTCTTTATGCCCACTGATCTTTAACTATCTCCATCGCCTGGTGCTTGGCAGGACGGGGAACCCGCCCGAAGGCTTGTCGGTCGGCGTAACCGGGGAGGGAGCCGCTGGAGACGTGGGACGCGGTGGAGGGAGGGCTGGTAGGGAGGGTGAACCGGGATGATGCCTCCAGAGCCTTCAAGGTCGGTTGCAGGAGGCGCCCCCGCGGGACACAAAGATGGCCGGGCAAGGAGAGGAGAGGGACGTCGGTTGGCGGGAACTGCTCCCGTACATCGGGGATTGGAGCGGACTTTGGAACATGAATAATGGTGGCCCCCTGCATGTGTAATATATGCACAAAGAATTTCACTATGCAGTTGCATGTGTGAAAAATAAAGCACTCTTGAACATTGACTTCTCTAACAGCTTCCACCCCAGCGGTATCAACATTGACCTCTCTAACTTCAAGTAGCCCTTGCTTTCCCGCTCTCTCCATTCCCTCTCCATTCCCAGTTCTCCGACCCATCTTACTGTCTCCGACTGCATTGTATCTCTGTTTGCTTTGTTGTTACCTTCTCCCAGCTAACAATGATGTATTCTACATGTTCCTTGATCTCCAATCCCTTTGTCCTGTTTTCACACCTTACTCTTCCTTATCTATACACTTCCTTATCTGTCTCACTCCCACTCCCCTGACATCAGTCTGAAGAAGGGCCTCGACCCAGAAATGTCACCCATTCCTTCTCTCCAGAGATGCTGCCTGTCCCGCTGAGTTACCACAGCATTTTGTGTCTATCTTCGATTTAAACCAGCATCAGCAATTCCTTCCTTCATACTGAACCATTGAAATAGGTTGTTGCAGGACTAATCAACTTTCAGTCCTACATTCAGACAGGATGCTTGAGGCCATCTGGGAAGTGATAGGAAGTGTCTTGCAAATTTAATGCAGAGAATACTTCATTGTAGCGCACCAGCTCCAGAGACAAAGTCCAATGTCCGCAATGGGGTAGAGGTGAATCGGACAGTACCCAAGCTTGTGGAAGGACCGTTCAGAAGCTTGATAACAGAGGGGAAGAAGCTGTTCCAGCGTCTAGTGGTGCGCAAATAACTAGTGCACCAGGACTAGCCAACAGGCCATTGACTAACCAATGCATCAAGGTGAAAAATACAAATGGCTGGAGGAACTCAGCGGACCAGACAGCAGCAATTTTGTTGTTCTATCTGGGACATATGATAATAGAACACTCTTGACTTGAATGGATGGTGGATGTATCAGGACAGATCAGTTTACTTCAGTTTAGTTTACTGCCACGTGTAACGAGGTACAGTGAAAAGCATTTTGTTGCGTGCTACCCAGTCAGCAGTAAGACACCACAGGATTACAATCGAGCCATTTACAGTGTGTGGATACATGATAAGGGAATAACGTTTAGTGCAGGGTAAAGACAGTAAAGTCCAATCAAGGATAGTCCAAGGGTCACCAAAGAGGTAGATAGTAGTTCAGCACTGCTCTCTGGTTGTGGTAGGATGGTTCAGTTGCCTTGTAACAGCTGGGAAGAAACTGTCCCTGAATCTAGAGGTATAGGCTGAAGAAGGGTCTCGACCCGAAACGTCGCCTATTCCTTCGCTCCATAGATGCTGACTCACCCGCTGAGTTTCTCCAGCATTTTTGTCTACCTCTGACTCTGGAGGTGTGCGTTTTCACACTTCTATAATTGTTACCTGATGGGAGAGGGGAGAAGAGGGAGTGACCGGGGTGCGACTCGTCCTTGATTACGCTGCTGGCCTTGCCGAGGCAGCGTGAGGCATAAATGGAGTCAATAGGAGGAAGCTTGGTTTGCGTGATGGTCTGGGCTGCGTCCACAATTCGCTGCAATTTCTTGCGGTCTTGGATGGAGCATCCTGATAAAATGCTTACCATGGTGCACCTGTACCATGGACGGCGGCAACGGGAGCCTCGGTGGCGGTGGTGGAGCCTCGGTGGTGGTGGTGGAGTCTCGGTGGTGGTGGTGGAGCCTCGGTGGCGGTGGTGGAGTCTCAGCGGCAGTGGTGGAGCCTCGGTGGTGGTGGTGGAGCCTCGGTGGCGGTGGTGGAGCCTCGGTGGTGGTGGTGGAGTCTCAGCGGCAGTGGTGGAGCCTCGGTGGTGGTGGTGGAGCCTCGGTGGCGGTGGTGGAGCCTCGGTGGCGGTGGTGGAGCCTCGGTGGTGGTGGTGGAGTCTCGGTGGCGGTGGTGGAGCCTCGGTGGCGGTGGTGGAGCCTCGGTGGCGGTGGTGGAGCCTCTGTGGCGGTGGTGGAGTCTCTGCAGCGGTGGTGGAGCCTCGGTGGCGGTGGTGGAGTCTCGGTGGCGGTGGTGGAGCCTCGGTGGTGGTGGTGGAGTCTCTGCGGCGGTGGTGGAGCCTCGGCAGCGGTGGGGCCTCGTAATCGATCCGCGATCAGCGGTCGATGAGCATGGGGGGGTGGGGGGGGGAAGACAATGGGGACCCAGTGTGGGGGGACCGCCGTGAAGAACAATGGAGGATCCGGCATGGGAGGACTGCCGTGAGGGACAGTGGGTGAACAAAGGGGGACCCGGTGTGGGGGGGGTGGGGGGCACTCTGGTTTTAGAATCCTCTACCCAGGGGATAAGCCTGCGATCGTTTGTTTGTTTGTTCGTTACAGTAACACGGCAGGCAGCCAACAGTCGCTTGTCTTTTTATTTTTATTTTCTCTTTTAATTGAATTTCCATTTTGTCTACCTTGTAGTATGTTTATGACTGTTAGCAGACCAATTTCCCTCTGGGGATGTATAAAGTTACATCATATCGTATGGTAGAGGTGGGTGAGTGTTGCAGGGGAACAGTTGCAGGAGAGTTGACAGGATCTTTCTGCCGACAATGCCTTGGTGTGAAGATGCCTGGGTCTCTTTATTCATTAGCCAGACCATCAAAGTAACTGAAGTGTGCTGAGATGGGAGATGTGATTACGTTGATGTTACTGGAAGACGTTGAACTATAAAGTTCAGGCGTGCGTTTTGCAGCCGCTGGCAGGTTACCTTCTGGATAACTTCTGACTGCTAAATTTTTAATGTCAATGTTTGACAAGGGGATGATACGGGTGGCATCGAGACTCCGATGGGATTTTGAAAGTCCGGGGTTCGCTTGAGTGAGAGATGCAATCACAAGTCATTCCCTTTCTTCACATTAACGCAGGCTTTTGGCAAGTGGGCACGCTAACTAGTCTGAGTCTATGATTCACCCCAAACGTCACTCTTCATAAGTTCATGTTAATAAGTGACAGGCGTATGGAGAAGGCAGGAGAATGGGGCTAGGAGGGTGAGATAGATCAGCCATGATTGAAGGGCGGAGCGGACTTGATGGGCCGAATGGCCCAATTCTGCTCCGGATAAAATGCTATCATAATGAACATTGTCAGTAAAATCAATAAAATCACTTGGGAACATTAGTTTTGAGGGTTTTTTGTGGGTTTTTTTGTGCACTTTTTTAAATTTATTGTCTCGTGCACCAGAGTAACTAGTGAAATGCTTTTTTGTTGTTGTTGTGTGCTAACCAGTCAGTGGAAAGTCTAACCCCGGCATTCCCTCCCTCTCTCTCTATCCCTCCCCCCACCCAAGTCGCATCAGCTTCTCGTTTTCGCCCAACAACTAACAATGGCCTGTTTCCTTGGTAGACAAGAAATGCTGGAGAAACTCAGCGGGTGAGGCAGCATCTATGGAGCGAAGGAATAGGTGACGGTGTCGAGACCTTCTTCAGACTAATCAGTCGGGGGGGGGTGGTCGGGCGGGAAAAAGAAAGGAAGAGGCGGAGACAATAGGCTTTGTGGGAGTGTTAAAGAAGGAACTGCAGATGCTGGAAAATCGAAGGTACACAAAAATGCTGGAGAAACTCAGCGGGTGCAGCAGCATCTATGGAGCGAAGGAAATTGGCTTTGTGGGAGAACTGGGAAGGGGGAGGGGAAGGAGGGAGAAAGCAAGGGCTATCTAAAATTAGAGAAGTCAATGTTCATACCGCTGGGGTGTAAACTACCTAAGTGAAATATGAGGTGCTGCTCCTCCAATTTGTGCTGGGCCTCACTCTGACAATGGAGGAGGCCCAGGACAGAAAGGTCAGATTGGGAATGGGAGGGGGAGTTTCCTTTATCATTGTTACTTATTTGCATATCTTTTATTCATTGTTCTTTATCTCTCCACATCACCATCTATATCTCTCATTTCCCTTATCCCTAACCAGTCTGAAGAAGGGTCTCGACCCAAAACGTCACCCATTCCTTCTCTCAGAGATGCTGCCTCACCCGCCGAGTTACTCCAGCTTTTTGTGTCTATCTTCAGTGGAAAGACGACACATGATTACAATGAAGCTATCCACAATGTCCACAAAACAGGCCCTTCGGCCCACCGAGTCCACACCAGCCACCATTCAACCATACACTAGTTATATCCTACACACTAGGGACATTTTACAGAAGCCAACTAGAAAATGTTTGGGCAGGAACTGCAGATGCTAGTTTTAACCGAAGATAGACACAAAATGCTGGAGTAACTCAGTGTTACTGTGATAAATAAAGGGCGGAAAGATGGCGCAGGGGTAGAGTTGCTGCCTTGGGGCGCCAGGGACCCAGGTTCGATCCTGACTAAGGGTGCTGTCTCTACAGAGTTTGTACATTCTCCACATAACCTGCGTGGGTTTTACCCGGGTGCTCCAGTTTCCTCCCATTCCTCCCATTCTCCAAAGACGTACAGGTTTGTAGGCAAATTGGCTTGGTAAAATTGTAAATTGCCGCTTGTATGTGTAGGATTGTGCTAGTGCGCAGGGACCGCTGGTTGGCGTGAACTTGGCGGGCAGAAGGGCCTGTTTCCGCGCTGTACCTTTTAAACACTGGAGGGTGGTGAATCTGTGGAATTCACTGCCACATTGCACTCCACAAAATGCTGAGTAACTCAGCGGGTCAGGCAGCATCTCTGGAGAAAATGATTGTTGACGTTTTGGGTCGAGACCCTTCTTCAGACCCTTCTCTCCAGAGATACTGCCTGTCCCGCTGAGTTACTCCAGCATTTTGTGTCTATCTTCAGTGTATAACCAGCACCCGCAGTTCCATCCTACACATCTGCAGACAAACAGGTGGGTTTTACAGGGTGGTAAATCTGTGGAATTCTTTGCCACAGAAGACTGTGGAGGCCAAGTCAGTCGATATATTTAAGGCAGAGATAGATAGATTCTTTGATTAGTACGGGTGACAGGGGTTATGGGGAGAAGGCAGGAGAATGGGGTTAGGAGGGAGAGATAGATCGGCCATGATTGAATGGCGGAGTAGACTTGATGGGCCGAATGGCCTAATTCTGCTCCTATCACTAATGATCTTATGATGATATTAGACAAAAAAGCTGGAGAAACTCATCGGGTGAGGCAGCATCTATGGAGCGAAGGAATAGGTGATGTTTCGGGTCTCGACCTTCTCTCCATAGATGCTGCCTCACCCGCTGAGTTTCTCCTACATTTTTGTCTACCTTCCATTTTTCCAGCATCTGCAGTTCTTTCTTAAACTTATGATCATATTAGTTTAGTTTAGAGATACAGCACGGAAACAGGCCCTTCGGCCCACCGTGTCCGCACCGACCAGCGATCCCCGCACATCAAAACTATCCTACACACACTAGGGTTCAATTTACACTTGCACCAGACCAATTAACCTACAAACTTACAGGTCTTTGGAGAAACTGAAGATCTCGGAGAAAGCCCACGCAGGTCACGTGGAGAACGTACAAACTCCATACAGACAAGCGCCCGTAGTCTGATATCCTCAGAACGTAACTCAAAATGGCACCGTGGAAGTAAAGCTGTCCAGGCTGTTTTGAATGTCAGCAAGTGATCCATCACTGAGTAGAGGAGAATCAGTCATCCGTGACACAACACATCACGAGTATTAATCTAATTAAATGTTTACAGCAGCCTGCGGGCAGGTGGAATGGAGAGTTTTCTCATCAAAGTCTGAGTGCATTCGCCAAGGGAGAGAGCGAGACTTTGTGACCAAGGTCACCAGGTTAATTCCCGGGATGGCGGGACCGACATATGATGAAAGAATCGGTCGCCTGGGCTTGTATTCACTGGGATTTAGAAGAATGAGAGGAGATCTTTTAGAAACATATAAAATTCTTAAGGGATTGGACTGGCTAGATGCAGGAAAAATGTTCCCGATGTTGGGGGAGTCCAGGACCAAGGGTCACAGTTTAAGAATAAGGGGTACGTGTGAGACGTGGCGCCGATGGACGGGAGGCCGAAGCAAAGAAGCCAAAGAAGACAAGTCCCGCCCCCCGGCAACGTCAAGTCCGTTATTGGACGTTTCTCTTGAGCGGCAGTCGGTCCGTTGTCTTGTCGGCGACGCTGCCTTTCGGGTAGGTGGCGTTTCGACAGAGCGGCCATTCGGTAAGTTTGCTTTTCGGCGAAGCAGCTTTTCGGTTCCTTGGGATTTAGGCGTCCCGCCCTTTCGGTTAGTTTGCATTTAGGCATCCCATCCTTTCGGTTAGTAGGCGTTTCGTCTTCGGACTCTTTCGGTTTATTGGCGTTTCGGCCTCGTTTCCATTCCGTTCTTTGGCTTCGACTTCTTTGCTTCGGCTTCTTGTCTGTCGGCGCCACGTCCGGGTACCAAGGGGGAGGCCATTTAGGACTGAGATGAGGAGAAAAAAAATTCCACCCAGAGAGTTGTGAATCTGCGGAATTATCTGCCACAGAAGGCAGTGGAGGCCAATCCACTGGATGTTTTCAAGAGAGAGTTAGATAGAGCTCTTAGGGCTAAAGGAATCAAGGGATATGGGGGAGAAAGCAGGAACGGGGTACTGATTTTGGATGACCAGCCGTGATCATATTGAATGGCGGTGCTGGCTCAAAGGGCTGAATGGCCTACTCCTGCACCTGTTTTTTTTATGTTGCTATGTTTCTAAGGTCAGTAAAATGCCATTGAGCATCCAGCACTTTATTCCTTGCTCGGACTGTGCACTTCATTAGCTCTCGAGTGAATACAAATGGAGAGGAAATTTAATTTAATCTCGACGATGTTTCCCCTTCTGAAACGCACCAAGCTCTCTCTAAATCTTATTCACCGTGCTAATGGCCTCTCTGGAAAGTCTCTTGACCTTTTAGTTTTAGTTTTAGCTTGGTTTAGATATACAGGGCGGAAACAGGCCCTTCGGCCCACCGAGTCCGCACTGACTATGTCTCTGGTGATGCAGGCAAAGGCAGTAACCCTACCGCTGTGCCACCTTGCCGCCCTCTAAACCTCACAACCTCGGTTTCTAACTGGGCTTTGAAGGGTGGGTGCAGAGAGTTCATGTTTTCAGAGCAGAGTTAGGCCATTCGGCCTGATGTGTTGGAACGATCTGCCAGAGGAGGTAGTTGAGGCAGGGATTATTGCAATGTCTAAGAAACATTTAGACAGGTACATGGATAGGACAGGTTTGGAGGGGATATGGACAAAGCGCAGGCAGGTGGGAATAATGTAGATGGGACATGTTGGCCGGTGTGGGCAAGTTCCACGCTGTATCTCTTAGCTAAACTAAACTAAGGCAGGAGAATGGGGTTAAGAGGGAAAGATAGATCAGTCGTGATTGAATGGCGGAGTAGGCTCCGTGGGCCGAATGGCCTGGTTCAGTTCCTATGACTTAGGAACTTGCCCAGTAACTACCGAGTACTTGGTGGATGGTTAGCGGATTGGTTTGTTTTAGTTTAGTGGTTAGTTTAGTTTATTGTCACGTGTACCGAAGTACAGTGAAAAGCTTATGTTGTGTGCTGACCAGCCAGTGGAAAGACAATACATGATTAGTGTATTTCTTGATTAGTACGGTTGTCAGAGGTTTATGGGGAGAAGGCAGGAGAATGGGGTTGGGAGGGAGAGATAGATCAGCCTTGATTGAATGGCGGAGTAGACTTGATGGGCCGAATGGCCTAATTCTACTCCAATCCCTTATGATCACAACCGAGCCATTATAGATGAAGAAAGGTCTCGACGTCGCCTATTCCTTTTCTCCAGAGGTGCTTCCTGTCCCGC
>CM075977.1:286418126-286489143 GCA_038087875.1 Malacoraja senta | reverse complement strand
GTTCTGTTATGGTGTCAACCCCATACAGCCAGCATCAAGTCTGCTCCCTTCTGTACATCATCACATTGTGTATTGAGCAAAGGGGGGAGGCAGGAAAATGACAGCTCTCATTATTTGACACACTTGATCACAGCTGTAACATCCAGCCTTGGAAAATATGTTTCACATGTTTAAACTATAATGTTTTATTCTAAATGTTTTAATGTTCTAATGTTTTATGTTTTTTAATTCTTCATGGTTTACTGTATGTCGTGTTGTTACTTGCGAGCGGAGCACCAAGGCAAATTCCTTGTATGTGTACATCCTTGGCCAATAAACGTATTCATTCATTCATTCATTCAGGTGGAATTACAGCATGGTTTGGGAACAGCTAGAAACACAGAAACATAGACAATAGGTGCAGGAGTAGGCCATTCGGCCTTTGAGCCATCAGTACCCCGTTTCTGCTCTCTCCCCATGTCACCTGATTCCGTTAGCCCCAAGAGCGATGTCCAACTCTCTCTTGAATACATCAAGAGAACCACGTCCAATCCCACGAGAAATTGCAAAGAGTTGCGGACACAGCACTAGAAGCTGCGGCGAATGGGCACAAAGTGCTGGAGTAACTCTGTGGGTCAGGCGGCATCTCTGGAGAACGTGGATAGGTAACGATTCGCCTCGGGGACCCTTCTTTAGAGAGGGAGAGAGACAGAGAGAGAGAGAGAGAGAGAGCGAGAGGGAGCGAGAGGGAGAGAGAGAGAGAGAGCGAGAGATAGAGCACGAGAGTGAGAGAGAGAGAGAGAAAGAGAGAGAGAGGGAGCGAGAGAGAGAGAGAGAGAGAGAGAGAGAGAGAGAGAGAGAGAGAGAAAGAAAGAGAGAGAGAGAGAGAAAGAGAGAGAGAGGGAGAGGGAGAGGGAGAGGGAGAGGGAGAGGGAGAGATAGAGAGAGGGAGAGGGAGAGATAGAGAGAGGGAGAGGGAGAGATAGAGAGAGGGAGAGGGAGAGATAGAGGAGAGGGAGAGATAGAGATAGATAGAGGAAGAAAAAAAAAGTGCTGGAGTAACTTGCCCGCACCGACCAACATGCCCCATCTACACTAGTCCCACCTGCCTGCATTTGGCCCATATCCCTCTAAACCTGTCCTATCCATGTACCTGTCTAATTGTTTCTTAAACGTTGGAATAGTCTCGACCTCTGTTCCCTGCACCCACTACTAGCCTTTGTATGAAAAAGTTACCCCTCAGGAAGCTCTTAAATCTTCCCCCCTTCACCTTAAACCCTCTGGTTTTGATTCCGCTAATCTGGGCGAGAGACTATGTATCCATCTGACCTATTCCTCTCATGATTTTGTACACCTCTATAAGATTACTGTGCTCCATGGAAGTGAGTCCCGGGCTGCTCGACGTCTCCCGATAGCTCAGGCCCTCGAGTCCCGGCCACACCCTCGTAAATCTACAGCGTAGGAAGGAACTGCAGATGCCGGTTTACATCGAAGATAGACACGAAGTGCTGGAGTAACTCGGCGGGACGGGCAGCGTCTGTGGAGAGAAGGAATGGGTGACGTTTCAGATCGAGACTGAAGTCTGAAGAAGGGTCTCGACCCAGACCGTCACCCATTCTCTCTCTCCATCGATGCTGCCCTTTCACACTGAGTTACTCCACCATTTTGAGTCCACCCTCGTAAATCTTTTCTGCACCCTCTCCAGTCATTCTAAATGACTTAACAGCCACACAACACAAACGAGGTTAGGTTTACAATTTAATCTATTTATTTAAGAAGGAACCGCAGATGCTGAAAAATCGAAGGTAGACAAAAATGCTGGAGAAATTCAGCGGGTGTGGCAGCATCTATGGAGCGAAGGAAATAGGCCACGTTTCGGGTGGAGACCCTTCCTCAGACTCACGATTCAGACTGAAGAAGGGTTTTGAGCCGAAACGTTGCTTATTGCCTTCGCTCCATAGATGCTGCCTCACCCGCTGAGCTTCTCCAGCATTTGTGTCCACCTACAATTTAATCTAAATGTCTTCGATAGATTCCTGTCGACAAAATAAACAAATCCGGGATGATAAGCAGGAACTGTGGTTTCAGTAAGCCTGGATTTATCCCAAAAATCATGAGGTCATTTGTGGAATTCCCTGCCACAGAGGGCAGTGGAGGCCAAATCACTGGATGGATTTAAGAGAGAGTTAGATAGAGCTCTAGGGGCTAGTGGAGTCAAGGATATGGGAGAAGGCAGGCACGGGTTATTGATAGGGGACGATCAGCCATGTTCACAATGAATGGCGGTGCTGGCTCGAAGGGCCGAATGGCCTCCTCCTGCACCTATTTTCTACGTTTCTATGTCATAAGGATTAGGAGTAAGTTGATAATTTTAAGTTCATAAATTCGTAAGTGATAGGAGCGGAATTAGGCCATTCGGCCCATCAAGTCTACTCCGCCATTCAATCATGCAAGATCTATCTCTCCCTCTATTCTCCTGTCTTCTCCCCTACCCGTACTGATCAAGAATCTATCTATCTCTGCCTTAAAAATATGTCATTGTACAAAAACAAAAAAGTCTCCTGGAAATGTTGAAGTCCAAATCATAGCTGCGGTGAAGTCCTTTGAAAACGCTGGTGATCACAGAAGCTTCCCGGCAAAGTGTCTTTGAGAAGTGGCGGTGAAAATATCAAGCAGGACAGCGTTCATCCTGAAGGTGACAAGCCACTGGCAAAGCGGGGAAACAAAACAACTTCACAGACATACAACAGACGGGGGGGGGTGGGGGGGGGGAATCAAAGTAAGGATCACGTCAGTCACGGTGTGATTTTTGCAGTGAAATACACTACAGCAGAGTGGCAGGGAACTGCAAACTGGATTGATCACCTGTATCACATGGGAACAGTGTAGGAAAGAACTGCAGATGCTGGTTTAAATCGAAGATAGACACAAAATGCTGGAGCAACTCAGCGGGACGGGCAGCATCTCTGGAGAGAAGGAATGGGTGACGTTTCGGGTCGAGTGCCTTCTTCAGACTTGACTCTCCTGACATCAGTCTGAAGAAGGTTCTCAACCCGAAGCATCACCCATTCCTGTCCCGCTGATTTACTCCAGCATTTTGTGTCTATCACATGGGAACAATCTGTCAGCGGTGCTGGCTCGACGGGCCGAATGGCCGCCTCCTGCACCTATTGTCTATTGTCTTCAGGGCAGGTTATCAGGCTGGAGGTAAGACACAAACCGCTGGAGTAACTCAGCGGGTCAGGCAGCATCTCTGGAGAAAAGGGATGAGTCTTGAAGAAGGCTCGAAGAAGACAAAGAAGGGACTGAAAGAAGGGTCTTGACCCGAAACATCACCTATTCCTTCTCACCAGAGATGCTGCCTGACCAGCTGAGTTACTCCAGCCTTTGTGTCTGTCTTCGGGTTAAACCAGCATCTGCAGTTCCTTCCCGCCACAGAAGGCCGTTGAGGCAGCTACTGCAACAGCACGTAAAAGACATTTGGACAGGCACATGGGCAGGAATAGTTATAGGATATGGGCCAAACAAGGGCAAATGGATCCAGCTTAGATGGGCATCTTGGTCGGCAAGGACGAGTTCCTGTTTCCTTGCTGTACGACCCGACGATTACTTCTCTAAGATATAATCTTTATTTCTACACAGTAAAGTCAGAATGAGGGAGTGTGTGTGCGTGTGAGCGCGTGTGTGTTTGTGTGTGTGAGAAAGTGAGAGTGAGTGTGTGTGTGTGGGGTGAGAGAGAGAGGGAGAGAGGAGAGAGAGGGAGTGAGTGTGTGTGTGTGTGTGAAAGTGAGAGCGAGTGTGTGTGTCTGTGTGTGTGCGCATGTGTGAGAGAGTGAATGTGGTGAGAGTGAGAAAGATGTGAGTCGTGTGTGTGTGTGAGTGTGTGTGTGAGAAAGTGAGTGTGTTTTGCGTGAGAAAGTGAGAGCGAGTATGTGTGCGTGAGAAAGTGTGAGTTGTATGTGTGTGAGAGAGAGAGAGAGTGTGAGTGCGGATGTGTGAGAGTGAGTGCGTCTGTGTGCATGAGAGTGTGAGTGTGTGTGTGTGTGTGAGTGTGAGTGTGCGTGTGAGTGTGTGTGAGTGTGAGTGTGCGTGGACGTGTGCGAGTGTGTGTGAGAGTGAGTGCATCTGTGTATGAGAGTGTGAGTATGTGTGTGTGAGTGTGCGTGAGCGTGTGTGAATATGTGTGAGTGAGTGCATCTGTGTGTGAGAGTGAGTGTGTCTGTGTATGTGAGAGTGTGAGTGTGTGCGATTGTGAGTGTGCATGTGTGAGTGTGTGTGAGAGTGCGTCTGTGTATGTGAGAGTGTGAGTGTGCATGTGTGAGTGTGTGTGTGTGAGTGTGAGTGAGTGCGTCTGTGTATGTGAGAGTGTGAGTGTGCGTGTGTGAGTGTGAGGGTGAGTGTGACTGTGCGTGTGTGAGTGTGAGTGCGTGTGAATGTGTGTGTATATGAGTGCATGTGCGTGTGTGAGTGTGCGCGTGTGTGAGTGTGTGTGAGAGTGCGTCTGTGTATGCGTGAGTGTGAGTGTGCGAGTGTGAGTGTGTGTGTATATGAGAGCCTGTGCGTGTGTCTGTGCGTGTGCGTGTGCATGCATGCGTGTGGCTTATCGGCAGTACATGCTGTGAGCTGGGACTGATATTGAGTCGAGCTGGAAAGCATTTTCATTCAGGTGTAATGTTCATTAGTTATCCCAAGCATGGGGCCAGTGTGATTGCGAGAATGAACTGAAGCACAGCGTTGCCACATGTGATGACCACCGCTGGTTTAGTGCCGAAGGGGATTCAGTCAAAGACCTCAGAATCATCGGCAAGGTAATGTCTTGCCTACAGGTGTGCTGTGGCAACCCCAGCCATTTAATGTCAGCGCAATGTTTTTCAGTCAGGGTTGAAGAGGTACGGATTTATTAAAGAATATAAGAACATAAGAAGTTTAGTTCAGTTTTGATACAAGGCATGGATTCAGGCCCTTCGGCCCACCGAGTCCATGCCAACCATTGCAAACCTGTTCACACTAGTTTTATGGTATCCCACTTTCTCAACCACTCCTTTCACACTAGGGTTGATACAACGTGCTGGAGTTACGCATCGGGTCAGGCAGCATCTCGGGAGAAAAGGAAGAGGTGACTTTTCAGCTCGAGACCCTTCTTCAGACCTGACGTTTAAGACCCTTCTTCAGGACCTAGAAGAAGGGTCTCGAAGCCCAGAAACAGTCACCACTGGCTTTTCTCCAGAGATGATGCCTGACCCACTCCAGTTACTCCAGCTTTTTGCGTCTATCAAAGAGAAGACTGCGACTGCTGAAGTACCACCAACTATTTTCAGTGGTGACCAGGGTCGCCAACTTTCTCACTCCCCAAATAAGGGACAAAAGGTCAAAATAAGGGACAAATTCCCGACGGCAATTCGTTGGCCGACTGGGCCGTGGCTGGGTGAATGACGAGTTGGGCCCGGGTGCTGGACAGCACACAAAGCCCAGCCGGCGGGCCAGCTGAGGAGTTTTGGCCCGGGCCGCACGACGTTCGCTCGCAAGGTCCGGCACCCCAATCCAACTCATGAACCGATGATCGGCCCATGAGAAGGAGGGGTGGCGGTGGAGTCGGCGGTAAGCGAAGGTCCGAAGGTCTGACAGCTGGCCGGGCTGCCGACCGACGGGGCCACGGGCGAGGCGCTGCTGCTGCTGCACTCCATGGGCTGCACTATGTCGGGACGGGTGAGGCGGGGCCGGACGCGGCGCTCCGACTCGACAGTCTCCTCAACCCAAGTAGCAGCAGTCAAATACGAGACAAGGGCGGTCCCGTACGGGACAAACCAATTTAGCCCAATATACGGGATGTCCCGGCTAATACGGTGACCCTAATGGTGACTTAGGACTTGCACGGAGCCACAGATTTGTACGGAATGAGCTACATTTTGACCCTTGTTCATGCCTTGTGATGGTTTAATGATTGTTTACAGAGTACCATGTTTACATATTCTGTTCTGCTTAGTTTAGTTTACAGATACAGCACAGAAATGGGCCCTTCGGCCCACCGAGTCCGTACCGACCAACGATCCTCGCACACCAACACTATCCTTTACAATTATACCAAGCCAATTAACCTATACCTCCTTGGAGTGTGGGAGGAAACCGGAGATCCTGGAAAAAACCCACCTAGGTCCAGGGAGAACGTGCAAACTCTGCGCAGACAGCACCCGTAGTCAGGATCGAACCCAGGTCCCTGGCGCTGTAAGGCGGCAACTCTACCACTGCGCCACCATGCGGCATGTAAGAGTTTCATTGTTCTATCTAGGACATATGACAATAAAACACTCGACTCTCAGCACATGGTCAACAAGTCATAAGTTAGTGTAGAAAGGACCTGCAGATGCTGGTACACGCTGCAGATAGACACAAAGTGCTTGGGGTAATTCAGCGTGTCAGGCAGCACCTCCGGAGAAAAAGGATGGGTGACGTTTCGGGTCGGGGGAAGAGTCCCGACCCAAAACATCAGCCTTCCCTTTTCTCCAGAGATGCTGCCTGACCCGCTGAATTATCCCTGCACTTTGTGTCTATCTTAAGTTTTTAGTTACTGTAGATCACAGGGACCAAAGTGCTCTGCGAAACCTTAACGCCGATTTGTTCCAAAACATATATTTCTTATTGAGTAAACTATTCAACTCAAACTAGACCTAGGAATCTCTTGACTGATATTTTGCTGACCCACGACCATACTAACTATTTAGAACCATAGAGTGTAGAAACAGGCTCTTCCACCCAACCTGCCCACACCGATCAACATGTCCAATCCTCCTGCCTGTGTTTGGGCCACAACTCTCTTATTCTATCCATGTACCTGTCCAAATGTTTCTTAAATATTGGGATAGTCCCTGCCTCAATTACCTCCTCCGGCAGCTCGTACCATACACCCACCACCCTTTGTGTGAAAAGTTACCCCGCAGGTCCCTATGAAATGTTGCCCCCCCCCCCCCCCCCCACCTTAAACCTATGTCCCCCTGATTCTGATTTCCCTACTCTGGGCAAAAGACTGTGTGTTTACCCAATCTAGTCCTCTCATGATTTTATGCACCTCGATAAGATCACCACTCATCCTCCTGTGCTCCAAGGAATAGAGACCCAGCCTGCTCAACCTCTCCCTTTAGTTCAGGTTCACGAGTCTTGGCAACATCCTCGTAAATCTTCTCCGCACTCTTGCGCGCTTGACAACATTTTTCCGATAACATGGTGACCAAAACTGAACACAATACTCTACATGTAGCCTCACCAATGTCTTGTACAACTGTAACTTGACCACCCCCAACTTCTGTACTCAATACTCTGACTGATGAAGGCCAATGTGCCAAAAGCCTTTTTGACCACCTGCGACTCCATCTTGACCACCTGCGACTCCCAAGTGTGGAGTCACGCATTGTGGTAGTAGGAATAAAGGCGTAGATTATTTTCTAAATGGGGAGAGAATCCAGAAACTGGAGGTGCAAAGGGACTTGGGAGTGCTGGTGCAGGACTCCCAAAAAGTTCCTCTGCAAGTCTCACCATGTTATAGAAGGATATTGTCAAGCTTGAAAGGGTTCAGAGAAGATTCACGAGGATGTTGCCAGGACGAGAGGGTGTGAGCTACAGGGAGAGGTTGAGTAGGCTGGGTCTCTATTCCTTGTAGTGCAGGAAGATGAGGGGTGATCTTATAGAGGTGTATAAAATCATGAGAGGAATAGATCGGGTAGATGCACAGAATCTGTTGGAGGGGAGGGGAATCGAGGACCAGAGGTTCAACGTGAAGGGATAAAGATTTAATAGGAATCTGAGGGGTAACCTTTTCACACAAAGGGTGGTGGGTGTATGGAACAAGCTGCCAGAGGAGGTTGTTGAGGCTGGGACTATCCAACATTTAAGAAACAGTTAGACAGGCACATGGAAAGGATGGGTTTGGAGGGATATGGACCAAGCGCAGGCAGGTGGGACTAGTGTAGCTGGGACATGTTGGTCGGTATAGGGCAAGTTGGGCCGAAGGGCCTGTTTCCACACTGTATGACTCTAAGTCGTATCGGT
Organism: Malacoraja senta; assembly: GCA_038087875.1. Classification (NCBI taxonomy): domain Eukaryota; kingdom Metazoa; phylum Chordata; class Chondrichthyes; order Rajiformes; family Rajidae; genus Malacoraja; species Malacoraja senta. Next base: position 286,481,124 of record CM075977.1, on the reverse strand, counting down.
AGTAACGAAAGCAAATGCAATGCTAGCATTTATTTTGATAAGGCTTGCATACAAAAACGGGGATGCAATGCTGAGGCTCTATAAGGCGCTGGTCAGGCCACATTTGATATATTTTGAGCAGTTTTGGGCACCATATCTGAGGAAGGATGTGCTGGCTCTGGAGAGGATCCAGAGGAGGCTTACAAGAATTATCCCAGGAATAAGTGGATTAACACATGATGAGCATATGAGGTACTGCGGGAGTTTAAAAGAATGAGGGGGGACCTCATTGAAATGTAGAGAATAGTGAAAGGCTTGGATAGAGTGGATGTGGAGAGGATGTTTCCACTGGTGGGAGAGTCTAGGGCCAGAGACCATAGCCTCAGAATTAAAGGACGTTCTTTTAGGAAGGAGATGAGGAGGAATTTCTTTAGTCAGAGCGTGGTGAATCTGGGGAATTCTTTGCCACAGAAGGCGATGGAGGCAAAGTCAGTGGATATATTTAAGGCAAAGATAGATAGATTCTTTTTTTTTTTTTTTTTTTTTTCAATTCAATTTATTTGTCTTTTGAGGGACAAATTTGTCATTTGGACCCCTTGAGGTCCAAACGAAATGTCGTTTCTGCAGCCATACATTACAAAACAAAGAAGACCCGAGACACAACACAATTTACACATACATCCATCACAACGCTGTGATGGAAGGCAAAAATAACGTATCTCTCCACTGCACTCCCCCCCCCCCGATGTCAGAGTCAAAGTCAAAGCCCCCGGCGGGCGATGGTGATTGTCCCGCAGCCATTAAAGCCACGCCGGGTGATGCAAGGTCGCGCACCGGGTCTTGGTGTTAGAGCCCCGGCGCTCGCCCGCAAAGTCCGGCAGCCATTCCAAGCCGCGCGGGGGTATAAAGCCCCGCTCCAGGTGCTCCTCAACCCCGCAACTCGGGCGGGAGAAGTCACCGCTGCGGAAGCCCCGAAAAGCAGTCTCCCACCAGGGGACCCGCGGGCTTCCAGTGTTGCCGTCCGCCAGACCCGCGGTTGTAGCCTCCGAATCTCCGGGGGTCGGGTCGCAGGAGCGATTGTCTCCACCACAGCTCCACCCACTCCGGACTCGGCCAGCCCCGCGACGGCGAGCAGTCCGCAGCTCCACGGGAGCCCCAGGTCGTTCCTGCTGGAGGCCGCTCCACGTTGCCCAGCCCCAACGACAACGGAGACCCGACAAAGAAAAGGTCGGGTCTCCCGTGCAGCGGAAAGATTTTAAAGTTTCCCCCCCCCACCCCCACCCCCACCCCCCCACACACATACCCCGACAAAAAAAAATAATAAAAACTACATAAAAACGAGACAAAAATAATAAAAAGACAGACGGACTGCAGAGGCCACTGCAACGAAAAGTCGCGCCGCCCACTTGATGTCAGTACGGGTGTCAGAGGTTATGGGGAGAAGGCAGGAGAATGGGGTTCAGAGGGAGAGATAGATCAGCTACGATTGAATGGCGGAGTAGAGTTGATGGGCCGAATGGCCCAATTCTGCTCCTATCCTCTTATGATCGTATGATTGTCTCACACACATATTGAGCATAGGTACAATATATTGGGAATTCCTTGCCATTGGAGTCGAATACACATTTATTTGCGGTAAACACATTTGCTTGAGGTTGCTGTGTCCTGCTAATGTCATTAGTGCTTACAGTAGTATACAAGGTTTGAACCAAGATGCCTAATGGGCCTGTCCCACTTAGGCGACGTTTTAGGCGACTACAGGAGACTATGCGGTCGCCACATGGTCGCCACATGTTCGCAGGTGGTTGCCGGGAAGTTGCCTTCATGGTCGCGAGGAGTTCCCGCATTCTGCAAACCGGTTGCGGCCTCATTATGGTCGCCGCGAATTTCTCAACATGTTGAAAAATTAGCGGCGACCAGAATGAAGCCGCCATGGAGAGTAGCGAGAATTCTCATGCTGTCGGTGCAGTGGTAGTGGGTCGCCAGGAGGTCGAAGGTTGTCGTAGGTTCTCGTGGGTTGCAGCCGGTGCTGACCGGTGAATTTCATTGGCTCATTGGGAAAAGAAACGGAAGCAGTAGTTTTCAGAACCAAGGATAACCGACCGGTAACGCTAAATGTCTGCCGAGCTTCACAGCCGTGTATCTCTGGCTTCTTAAAAGTTGTCTCCACTCCTTCTTCCCCCCTCTCTCCCCCCACTTACGTGACCCTTCCTGTACACTGTGCTTTCACCGTCTTAATTACAGCGCCAACCTTCCTGTTCATCGCGGTGCGTGTCTGTATCACCTTGGCTTTGCACCGTGACAGCGCTGTCCCCCGCTTGCCCCGTCCCCCGCCTGCATAACGGAAGGAAGCGATGTGCCTATGTGTGTGTGTTCAACTCTGACAGTCGCCGTTCCAGTCGCCGTTCCAGTCGCCGGTTTTGCAGGCGTGAAAAATCGCCTAAGTGGGACAGGGCCATTACACTTCTGTCAATGTTCGTACCATTTTCCATTTAGACTTAAAGGGCTGTCTCACTGTGCGAGTTGACCCACGAGTGACCCCGAGTTTAAAACAAATTTAACTCGTGGTAATTACGTACAATTAACGTAGCGGAAACGTCTGAACTCGTGGACGCAACTTAGCGACTCTTGGTGCTAACGGGAGGTACAAGTGAAACTTGTTAACTCTTGCAAAAGTTCAAACATGTTTGAACTTTTCCACGAGTAAAATGTACTCTTGTGGTTAAAATTTGAAACATTTTAAACTCGTTGTAAGAACGTAGTGGCCCGTGCGTTTAACTTTGTGACTCGTGATTCTACCGTGGGAACTCTTTTTAGAAACAATAATCAGGGACAGAAATATCAGTTACTTAGACTTTTTAAAGACAAATTCTGCTTAACAAAGTTAAGCAAGTTATTGATAAGGTGACAGAGTGGGTTGAAAAGAAAAAATTGCTTGAAGTTTATATATAAATTTGTGTTGTGTTGTGTTGAAAAGCTTTTTGCTGATCCGTTTGATTCTCACTGTTTGTTTACTTCATTGCACAATAAAAGAGAGTTCTTTGCTATCAAGATCAAATTGATCTGGAAGTCTTCATTTTAATATCACTACAAAGTCTCATGACTTGAATGTAATATTCCTTTCATCATAAAACACAAAATAGAGGAAGGCAAAATATATTCACATCTTGATTCTCACAATCATTTGTGAGATTTAAGGACTCAGCTGCCTCATATGCTGCTTTTTAAATGTTTAAAATTGTCCCCTCTCAGTAGATCAGAAAATAAGACAAAGTCTTATGTGAAACAAATGTCTTGAATGTGAAACAAAGTCTTTATTCTTGTTCAATATAAAAAACGCTTTTTTGCGCATATTGAGAAAAGTAGCACTACAGCAAACACCACTGTCTGAAAAGGGCTTCTCATACATGAAAATCAACAAATGAAGCACAAATAAAAGTATTTCCACTATATACTAATTCAGCTGAGAAATGCACTAGTCTAAATTTAGGCAATAAAAGATACAATGCAATGCGCTAAATGACAAGTTTTGAGATCTACAATCAGATAAGCAGATGCATGATAACCACGTTTTAAAGGAAAGACAGATGCAATGAAATTACTTTTACACCACAATAAAAAATAAAATCCACACTTAAAGTTAAACAATGAAACGTCAGCAGGATTTAAACTAAACATGAAATTAACTGGATTTTTCTGCATGTGAGCTCTCCTCATGCAGTGATGTACCTGTGGTCGGCAGCCGCTCAAAATAAGCTGTCCTGCCACGGCACACTGCCCAATTCTGAATTATAGTAGGAAGAGATGGTCTCTCTGCTCTTTTGCACTGTTGGTCCCCGTGTTACCTCGAAAACACTGCAGTGGCACCAAAGTCTCGTCGTTTGTACCACTCCTCCACGCACCTAGTGTTATTCTCCCTGTTTGACAGTCCACTAAGTCACCGTCCTGCATGGCTGTTGCTGATCCTGAAGCTGCACCTCTGATACGGATCAGGTTGTGCAGAACACATGCAGGAAACACAATGGTCTCTACGTTCTTTGGCTGGCATGACATCATTTTTTTTAACATGTGATGATTTTTCAACACTTCGATATACATTGTTGCCTCAAGGTTAACGGGAGAGGAACTTGGTACACTCGGGAGACGAACTTGGAACATCGCAGAAATGAGAAGTAAACGGGAAACGTAGACATACCCGTGGGAACTCGGTTAAACTCTGGATCATAAACTTGTAGTCTCGTACGCAACCACGAGTCTTTCACTCGGGGTCACTCGTGGGTCAACTCGCACAGTGAGACAGACCTTTTAGATTCCTTTATTGTCATTCAGACCTTTCGGTCTGAACGAAATTTCGTTGCCTGCAGTCATACATATAATAAATAACAAAACACACAATCAACACAAATTAACATCCACCACAGTGAGTTCACCAGGCACCTCCTCACTGTGATGGAGGCAAAAGTCTTAAAGTCTCTGTCTCTTCCCTCTTTGTTCTCCCTCTGCGCTGAGGCGATCCAGGCTTCTGACGCTGTGACCCCGCCGGGTGATGGTAAGTCAGTCCCGCGGCTGAATCCGTGCTCCGTCCGCGACGGGCCGGTTCAAACTCCGCGGCCCGGGGTGGCCGAAGCTGCCGAAGCTGCCGCCCTCCAGTCCAGCGGACGCAGCTGTAGTTGCGGGAGCCCCAGAAAAACAGGTCACCAACCTGTGACCTGCGAGCTCCCGACGATGTCGTCCACTGGGCCCGCGGCCGAGCCTCCGGACTCAGGTCGCCACCAGCGTCCTCGGTCGCCACCACCGGAACGCCACCGCAGCCCCGAAGCCGGCCAGCTCCGCGTTGGTAAGTCCTGGCTCTGCCTCCGGAGCCTCGAGGTCGGTCGGTCGCAGCTGGAGTTGGAGGCCGGCAGCTCTGCCATTTTGGCCTCAGCACAGACGGAGGCAGAGAAGGGGGATACGACAAGAAAAAGTCGCATTCCCCCGAAGGAAGAGACAAAAGTCATGTTTCACCTCCCCCACCCCACCCCACACGTACACAACCCAATAAACCAAAATGTGACTAAAACAAGACAAAAGAAAACAACAAAAAAAGTAAAAACAGACGGACTGCAGGCGAGCCGCAGCCGTGCAACAGCGCTGCCACATGCGGAACTTGTGACCGCAAGTATCGACTCGTGACCGCAAGTATAGACAAAACGAATATTTCTGTAACTAAAATGTGTCTTGGCAGAATTTGTCATGCGATGCAGCCTTCAGAAATTCACACAATCGGCTTCAAAAAGCTATTCCAAGTAAAATTAAACGTGACTTACCTATTGTGAAGGGAAATGACACATCAGTTGAAGATTGAACACAGAGAATGCAGGTGGCACAGGGTCCATTTTCGGTTAAAGAAGTTCCATTCAGCGCAAGAGGAGGAAAAGAGAAAGATCAATTAGCCAGCGTTTACTCCCAATGTCCTTATCGATAAAGCAATAATAACTCTAAGAGGCAAAATACTCGCAACGTGGCCTCGCCATTGTCCGATATAACTGTAACATTACTGTAACTTTACACCGGAGATAGACACAAAATGCTGGAGTAACTCAGCTGGAAACAGGCAGCATCTCTGGAGAGAAGGTATGAATGGGTGACGTTTCGGGCCGAGACCCCCCATCAGACCCTGAAGACGTTCTGAAGAAGGGTCTCCAAACGAAACGTCACCCATTCCTTCTCTCCAGAGATGCTGCCTCAACCTGCTGAATTACTCTAGCATTTTGTGTTTATCTTTGAAGTAAAAATACATGTTGTTCGACACCTGGTAATATTATAGAAACACGCACAGCATAATAACTTGTGAATCAGCACCATTCATTCTACTGAGGGGTAGACACAAGGAGACGTTGCAACGCTCCACTCCACTGCAATTTCTGTCCGCGTGGTATTAACTCTCTGTTCTAGGAATCTTTTCCCAATTCCCTCCAGACTGACCAACACTCCGCTCTTCAGAACTCATCCCTGAGCTCCTGGTCACACCATGCACTCAAATAGTCTTTCCTTTCTAAATTCATAAGGTCATAAGTTTTTGGTTTTAGTTTTAGAGATACAGCGCGGAAACAGGCCCTTCGGCCCACCGGGACCGCGCCGACCAGCGATCCCCGCACACTAACACTATCCTACACACACCAGGGGCAATTTACTCTTATCAAGCCAATTATTGCTGCCTTACAGCGCCAGAGACCCGGGTTCGATCCCGACCATGGGTGCTGTTTGTACGGAGTTTGTACGTTTTCCCCGTGACCTGCGTGGGTTTTCTCCAAGATCTTCTGTTTCCTCCCACATGCCAAAGATGTACAGGTTTGTTGGTTAATTGGCTTGGTATAAGTGTAAATTGTCCCTAGTGTGTGTAGGGTAGTGGTAGTGTGCGGGGATTGCTAGTTGGTGCGGACTCAATGGGCCGAAGGGCCTGTTTCCACGCTGTACCTCTGAACTACACTAAAACTAACCCAAAACAACCTACAAACCTGTTTCTAAGGTCAGTAAAATGCCATTGAACATCCAGCACTTTATTCCTTGCTCGGACTGTGCACTTCATTAGCTCTCGAGTGAATACAAATGGAGAGGAAATTTAATTTAATCTCGACGATGTTTCTCCTTCTGAAACGCACCAAGCTCTCTCCAAATCTTATTCACCATGCTAATGGCCTTTCTGGAAAGTCTCTTGACCTTTTAGTTTTAGTTTGGTTTAGAGATACAGGGCGGAAACAGGCCCTTCAGCCCACCGAGCCCGCGCCGACCAGCGATCCCCGCACACTAATGCAAGGCCACACCACTAGGGACCTACAAGCCAATTAACCTACAAACCTACAGATTTCGGAGAAAACCAACGCAGGTCACGGGGAGAACGTACAAACTCCATACGGACAGCACCCGTAGCCAGGATCGAACCCGGGTCTCCGGCGCTGCAAGCACTGTAAGGCAGCGACTCTACCGCCACGCCACCGTGGCCGGCAATCTGAAAAGCACCTGCACTTCAAAGGTACACGGCGAGGCTGCAAATGCTCTTGGACGGCGTGATAATGAAAGGCCTGCGCTGTGAATTCCATTCGGGGAGTTTAATTACAAAGTGCATTAGCGCAGTGCACCTGTGGTAACAAGGCACCTCTCGCCCTTCAAACCGCAGCCCCCTCGGGTGCGAGTGAGAATTACTTACGCAAAACTCACAGCAGGGGCACCGTAAACAAGCCCAACATAGGACAATTACCAAGTGCTTTATCCAGCGATTGCCAGGGAACGTAGCCAAAGGCACTCAGCACCTTTCTCCCAGACAGGACCAAGATGGACGCACTGAAGCTTGGTGCAGCCAACGCCAAGGCTCGGTGGGGGAGGACCACAGTCTAGGGTCCTTCCGCTGCTGAACATGGGGGGGGCAGGGTGTGGTGGAGACGCCCCTCAAAACAAGGGAAGGGATTCCACGGCCACATGAGTGGCAAGGGTGTGGGGTAAAATTGTAATTTGGGGAAACTGTATTGAATGTATGTATAGCCTCCGAGAATGTCGGATGGAGTTTTGTACGGATCTTGTATTGTATATGTTTATTTCTCGAATAAAGTCTATTTTGGAAATGTTTAGATTCGCCAACCCGATCTCCCGGTGGCTCAGCACTTCAACTCCCTTTCCCATTCCGAATCCTACCTTTCTGTCCTGGGCCTCCTCCATGGCCAGAGTGAGACCCACTGCAAATTGGAGGAGCAGCACCTCATATTTCACTTGGGTAGTTTACACCCTGGTGGTATGAACATTGACTTCTCCAATTTCAGGTAGTCCTTGCTTTCTCCCTCCTTCCCCTCCCCTTCCCAGCTCTCCCACAGCCTACTATCTCCGCCTCTACCTTTCTTCTTCCCCGCCCCCCCCCCCACCCTCCACATCAGTCTGAAGAAGGATCTCGACCCGAAACGTCACCTATTCCTTCGCTCCATAGATGTTGCCTCACCCGCTGAGTTTCTCCAGCATTTTTGTCCACCAAGGATAGTCCGAGGGTCACCAATGAGGTAGATAGAAGTTCAGCACTGCTCTCTGGTTGTGCTAGGATGATTCAGTTGCCTGATAACAGCTGGGAAGAAACTGCCCCTGAATCTGGAGGTAGACAAAAATGCTGGAGAAACTCAGCGGGTGAGGCAACATCTATGGAGCGAAGGAAATAGGTGATGTTTCGGCTCGAGACCCTTCTTCTTCTGAATCAGGAGGTATACGTTTTCACACTTCTTGCCAGAAGGGAGTGACCAGGGTGAGACTCATCCTTGCAGAGGCAGCGTGAGGTGTCGATGGAGTCAACGAAAGGCAGGCTGGTTTGTGTCATGGTCTGGGCTGCGTCCACAACTCGCTACGATTTCTTATGGTCTTGGATGGAGCTGTTCCCAAACCATGCCGTGACGCATCACGATAAAATGCTTTCTACGGCGCAAATGTAGAAGTTGGTGTGAGTTGTTGGGGGCCTGCCGAAACTCCTAATGCCCCTGTCCCACTTAGGCCATTGTGTAGGCGACTACAGGCGACTAGGCTGTCGCCACATGGTCGCCGGGGTGTCGCCGGTATGGTCGTGAGTTGTCTCCTCAGTCGCCCAAAGAATCGTAGCGTTTTTCTGGTCCCCGCTGGATTTTGAAATGTTCAAAACTTTTCGTCGACAGTCGGTGACAGTTGGCTTGACACCAATGAGTGTAGCTTGATTTCTCCTGACGTAGGTGCTATTGTAGGTTGTCTCCAGGTGACGTTGGTTGTCGCCACTGCTGATTTCGGTGAATTCCATTGGCGACTACCTACGTCAACCGGCGACAGGTACCGGCGACTGAATTGTCTTCAGTTGTCGCCAACAGGGTCGTAGCTTGTCGTAGCTTGTCGCGGGAGGACGTAGGTTGTCGCAGGTGTTGTCGTAGGTGGACGTCCTAATGGGTCGCCGGTTGTCGGTGGCTTGACGTCGACTAGGCGGTAGGTTGTTGTAGACACTGTCGTTAGACATTGTCGTAGGGGGGGGGGGGGGTCCAGTCACCGTTTTTTCGGCGACAGCCACTTGCAGTTGCCGAAAAAATCGCCTAAGTGGGACAGAGCCATAAGCCTTCTAAGGAAATAGTGGTATTGGTGTGACTACTTGGTTGAGGAACTACTTTGGGTATCTGTAACACTGTCACAACTAACAACCACTTTAATCAGTGTGCACTTACATCAACTTCACGATGTGTGTTTAGCAGTGTCAGTGGTAGTGACATCCTTTGACAGGAGCTCACATAAAATCAGATAACAACTGATCATTATGTGGCATATCAGAGCTCGAAGCTCTTCTGAAGGACATCTCCAATTGTGTAAATGAAACGTGAGATTTTGCAGGCAAACTAACAATGCATTCCAATTGTTTTAGTAAATGCTTTCAGCAGCTGATGAACAGATTTCCACTTCTTTCACACAGGCCCTCTTTTTAAAAATTAAATGATTGTGTCTATTTATACTTTACACTATCACAACACACTTTGTCGCATCAGGTCGTAGTATTTTTCATTTTTATTTTCGGGGTCTGTGCATCGCTGACAAAGCCAGTGTTTTTTGTCCATCACCCAATGAACTAAAACTAAACTGAACTGAATACTTTGTGTTTAAGAAAGAACTGCAGATGCTGAAAAAAATCGAAGGTAGACAAACATGCTGGAGAAACTCAGCGGGTGAGGCAGCATCTATGGAGAGAAGGAATAGGCTGCGTTTCGGGTCGAGGCCCTTCTTCAGACTGATTTTTTTTTTTTTTGGTTCACTGGGTTACTTAACCACAAGCCAAAGCCACAAGAGAGGGCGATTTTACACATTTTCTTTGAACCTCTGCGACTGCCTGACTGAGCCAGAGACCCAGGTTCGATCCCGACCACGGGTGCTGTCTGTACGGAGTGTTTACGTTCTCCCTGTGATCTGCGTGGGTTTTCGCCACGATCTTTGGTTTTCTCCCACACTCCCAAGTTTGAAGTTTAATTGGCTTGGTGTAAATGTAAAAGTGTGTGTCGGGTAGTGTTAGTGTGCGGAGATCGCTGGCCGGTGGAGTCTCGCTGGGCCGAACTGCCCGTTTCCGCACTGTATCTCTAAACTAAACTTAAACTAAACCTGCTGATGCCGTTTTGGGATTCAATCCAAAGCCTTCAATCCGCTTCCTGGCAAAGGTGGAATGAGCGGGGAAGAAGCCACTGGGCAACAAAATGCTGGAGTAACTCAGCGGGACAGGTGGCATCTCTGGAGAGAAGGAATGGCTGCCTGTCCCGCTGAGTTACCCCAGCATTTTGTGTCGAGCTTCGGTTTAAACCAGCATCTGCAGTTCCTTCCTGCACGAGAAGATACTGGAAACAGTTGCCGGCCATCATAAGCTGCCACGGAGAATCGATAAGTTCAAGTGTCGACAAAGAGATGTTTCAATTACCAAGCCATCACCGCTAATTGGTCCCTTGCATTGGCTATCCTAATGATTACCTGCCAGCTGATTGTGACTCGGTCGACCACTTTCGAAAGCAGCAAGCAAAGTGCTCTAATGCAACCCCTACAGAGAGACAATAGACAATAGGTGCAGGAGTAGGCCATTTGGCCCTTCGAGCCAGCACTGCCATTCAATGTGATCACGGCTGATCATCCCCAATCAGTACCCCGTTCCTGCCTTCTCCCCATATCCCCTGACTCCGCTATTTTTAAGAGCCCTATCTAGCTCTCTCTCTTGAAAGCATCCAGAGAACCGGCCTCCACCTGAGGCAGAGAATTCCACAGACTCACCCCTACAGATGCGCCATAGACAGCATTGTATCGGGATGCATCACAGCACGGTTTGGGGAACAGCTCCATCCGAGACCGCAAGAATTGTGGACGCAGCCCAGATCATCACACAAACCAGCCTCCCTTCCCCTGACTCCATTTGTACCTCACGCTGCCACGGCCAGGCCAGCAGCATAATCAAGGACAAGTCGCATCCTGGCCACTCCCTCTTCTCCCCCCTCCCGTCGGGCAAAAGATACAGAAGCGTGAAAACGCACACCTCCAGATTCAGGGACAGTTTCTTCCCAGCTGTTATCAGGCAACTGAACCATCCTACCACAAAGAGAGAGCAGTCCTGAGCTATCTACCTCATTGGAGACCCTCGGACTATCCTTGATCGGACTGGCATCGCTGGTCGGTGTAGACTCGGTGGGCCGAAGGGCCTGTTTTCGTGCTGTTTCTCTAAACTAAACTAAAGTGTGACAGGATGCAAATACTTCTAACTTAGTAACCCAAGGACTGTCTACAGATGAAGGTTCTTCAGTCCAAAGAATGCCTTCTGTTGAATAACAATCATATTGTTACACTTTCATGCCCTTTTCACACATCCCTGCAAATGTTTCTCTTTTAACTATTTATCCACTAAAAATATTATGACTGAATCCGTTTACTCGAGCTATGCCTATCACAGTGAAAGGCTTGGTTAGAGCCGATGTGGAGAGGATGTTTCCACTAGTGGGAGTCTAGGACCAGAGGTCACAGCCTCAGAATTAAAGGACGTTCTTTTGGGAAGGAGATGAGGAAGAATTTCTTTAGTCGGAGGGTGGTGAATCTGTAGGATTCTTTGCCACTGAAGGCTGTGGAGGTCAAGTCAGTGGATATATTTAAGGCAGAGATAGATAGATTCTTGATTAGTTCGGGTGACAGAGGTTATGGGGAGAAGGCAGGAGAATGCGGTTGGGAGGGCGAGACAGATAGATCAGCCATGATTGAATGGCAGAGTAGACTCGATGGGCCAAATGGCCTAATTCTGCTGCTATAACATGCTTTTATTGCTGATTGAGCAGCCTCCGCCATTGCTGATAAGGAACCTTTGGAATTTATCCTTTAACTGGTTTCCCCTCATGACATTTGCACCAACATACAGATCAGTAAGAGAAACTTGCTCTGACAGAATTCACAAAACACTGAAAAACAGTCTTGAGATATAGATTAAAAATATGCTTGCGCGGAAATAGTACGAAATGAAAAACACAAAATGCAAAAGAACATTCCAGGTGGCACGGTGGCGCAGCGGTAGAGTTGCTGCCTTACAGCGGAGAGACCCGGGTTCGATCCCGACTACGGGCGCTGTCTGTACGGAGTTTGTACGTTCTCCCCGTGACCTGCGTGGGTTTTCTCCGGGATCTTCGGTTTCCACCCACACTCCAAAGACGTACAGGTCTGTAGGTTAATTGGCTTGGTGTAAACGTACATTGTCCCTAGTGTGTGTGTGTGTAAGGTGGTGAAAGTGTGCGGGGATCGCTGGTCGGCGCGGACTCAGTGGGCTGAAGGGCCTGTTTCCGCGCTGTATCTCTAAACTAAACTAAACTGAACAATCCTGAGATCTGGAATAAAAATTTGCTTTTGTGCAATTAATACAAAAAGAAAAAGAGAAAATAGAAAAGAATATGCTGACAATTTTCTTTTCCAATTCACACTTTTTGACGCATGCACAGATTACAGAAAATCGCAGTACGGAACGCTTTTTGTTGGAACGCAGCCATCCCATAATATGTGGATATTCCACACATCCCTGGGTTCTAGACCCCCTCTGCCAATGGGAACTGTTTCTCTCCATCTACCCACTCCACATCTTTCATTTCCTTGAACTTCATCATCTTTGATTTCTCATTTTCACACCTTCCATATCTCTCATTTCCCTTTCCCATGACTCTCAGTCTGAAGAAGGGTCTCGACCCGAAACATCACCAATTCCTCCTCTCCAGAGATGCTACCTGTCCCGCTGAGGTACTCCAGCATTTTGTGCCTCTCTTCGGTGTGAACCAGCATCTTCAGCTCCGTCCTGCACAGACTATCGTTTCTCTTGTTTCCGGCCTAGCAAACTAACTTTCCATTAATTCAGTTCACTTTAGTTTGTGGTCACGTGAACCGAGGAACGGCAAAAAGCTTTTTGTTGTGTGCTAACCAGTCAGCGGAAAGACAATACATGATTACAATCGAGCCGTCCGCAGTGCACAGATACAGTACGTGACCAATCCACATCCTACACATGACTCAAAGGCCAATGGGACTCTACCGTCGATGGGTCTCGATGAAGATGGAAGAGGGGCTCGACCCGAAACGTCACCCATTCCATCTCTCCACAGATGCTGCCTGTCCCGCTAATTTGCTCCAGCATTTTGCGTCTACTATAGATGGGCGTCTTGGTCGGCATGGACTAGTTGGGCCGAAGGGCCTGCGTCCGTGCTGTATGACTCTATGACTTAAAAAACCCATAATCAGATTCCCACTCCACATTTCTCCCCTCTCCAAGGAGAACAAGCCCTGTTTCTCAGGTTTATCCACATAATGAGAAACCATGCTCCTTGGAATCATCGTGGTAAATCTTTTCTCTTCTTTTCTAAAGCGCAGCTGCGATGCTCGTGTACAAGTGAACCTTCATTAAGTCCCCGTGATATTAACTACTAATTAGAAGGGGGCTCAATCTCTCGCCAAGAAACCACTCCTCACTGCTTCCCATTTAATTATGTGGAGAAGTCAAGGCTGTTTGCTTGGCTGCTGGTCAGGGCCTATTTATGTAGGACACCTGGGTTACCATGGCAACACTTTTTTCCCCAACGCAAAGAATTGCGAGTCTCTTGCAGTCCTAAAATAATACCCAGCTTGTGTTGCATTCACGATGAAACGATTTCATTTTAGAAAATGAATCAAACAACGATTTAACAAAACAAGTTTTCGTTAGCTTTAGACACATAAAGCTGGAGTATCTCAGCGGGACAGGCAGCATCTCTGGAGAGAAGGAATGGGTGACGTTTCGGGTCGAGACCCTTCTTCAGACTTAATTCAGAGCTACATCGCGGAAACAGTCTCTTCGGCCCACCGGGTCCGCGCTGACCTGCGATCCCCTATTCGACCTGCGAACCTCTTCCTATTAAAATATAAAATTCTTAATGGATTATAGACAATAGACAATAGGTGCAGGAGTAGGCCATTCAGCCCTTCGAGCCAGCTGATCATGGCTGATCATCCCCAATCAATACCCCGTTCCTGCCTTCTCCCCATATCCCCTGACTCCTCTATTTTTAAGAGCCCTATCTAGCTCTCTCTTGAAAGCATCCAGAGAACCTGCCTCCACCACCCTCTGAGGCAGAGAATTCCACAGACTGGACAGGCTAGGACAGGCTAGATGGACAGGCTAGATTGGACAGGCAAGATGCAGGAAAAATGTTCCCGATGTTGGGGGAGTCCAGAACCAGGGGTCACTGTTTAAGAATAAGGGGTAGGCCATTTAGGACCGAGATGTGGAAAGATGTTTTCACGCAGAGAGTTGTGAATCTGTGAAATTCTCTGCCACAGAAGGCAATGGGGAGGCCAATACACTGGATGTATTCAAGAAAGAGTTAGATATAGCTCTCAGGGCTAATGGAATCAAGGGATATGGGGAGAAAGCAGGGACGGGGTACTGATCTTAGATGTTCAGCCATGATCGCATTGAATGGTGGTGCTGGCTCATAGGGCCGAATACCCTAATCCTGCAGCTATTTTCTATGTTTCGATTGCTCAGCCCCTCAAGTCTGGCAACAGCTTTGTAAATTTTCTCTGCACTCTATCCTGCCTAATGACAGCCTTCCTATAGATAAAATTTAACAGTTGAATCAAGAACAATGAAGCAAATAGTGAGAAGGGTTTTCAACAGCACATTGTACTGTTGGAGAGGGAAATGACAGAGTAAACAACAGAGGCAAACGTCAGTAATGTTACAGCTCCAGAGTCCCATGTGGGGTTCTGAGTTATAAAAGCCCGCACTGAAATATCAGACAGGTGAATTTCAGCGGCGTGGATTAATTGCTGGAATTTCAATATTGCCGTGAGATATGCGGGCTGAAGCTAAATTAAACCGAATAAAAGAGAAGAAATAAAAGGATTCCAAATAATTATGAATACTGACGTGAGCCTTTTGAGAAGGTATGAGGTGTTATCATCATGTACAGGCAGTTCGGCCACAACACAATGGCGGCACGATGGCGCAGCGGTAGAGCTGCTGCCTTACAGGGCCAGGGATCCAGGTTTTATCCTGACTACAGACTGCTGCCTGTACGGAGTTTGCACGGTTCCCACTCCGACTGTTTGGCTCTTCTCCTGGTGCTCCAGTTTCCTCCCACATCCCAAAGATGTACCAGATTTGTCGACTTTCTCCAGAGGTGCTGCCTGGCCCGCTGAGTTACTCGGGCATTGTTTGTCTATCTTCAGGTTTGTAGATTAGTTTGGCTGAGGTAAAATTGGCTCTCATGCGCAGGGTGGAACTAGTGCACAGGTGATCACTGGTCGGCGTGGACTCGGTGGGCCGAAGGGCCTGTTTCCACACTGTACCTTCAAACTAAACTAAACAGTAGTTGAGTTTGTAAGAAGACTTCTATGAGAGAAATAGAACCTAGAGGGTTGTGAATCTGTGGAATTGTCCGCCTCAGATGGCAGTGGAGGCCAATTCCCTGGATGCTTTCAAGAGAGAGTTAGATAGAGCTCTTAAAGATAGCGGAGTCAGAGGATATGTGGAGAACGGGGTACTGATTGTGGATGATCAGCCATGATCACAGTGAATGGCGGTGCTGGCTTGAAGGGCCTACCCCTGCACCTATTTACTATTGTCTATAAAAGACCTTACAAAGGAAATATGTATCAAAAAGACAATTGTGTAAATGGAGGAAATGTAGCGAGTCCAAGCGGGTAGAGCAAAATGTTTCTTATTGTCAAAACAACATTGAACTACACGAGCACTTAGTCAAGAGAAAACGTTTTTAGCTTTTGTCGGCGTGAAGTTCACTAGCTACTGAACACACTTAAAAGCCCGCGAATGAACCCTGTCACATGACAGACCCAACCTATGACGAGGGTTCTGCATACACAGATTAACCACTAGGTGCCGCTACATGACCAAACCCCCCACCAGAACCAGAGGAAAGAAAACGAGCGGGAGTCCGAATAAGGAGGCCGGACCGCGTGGACACCGGACCAGTGAACAACAGGCGCAACAGGCAAAGGTGGGTGCGGGAGGGCCGGCGGACGACCTCTACGGCGGGGTTGGGCCACCAACACCGGGCGATTGACATCGAGACGAGCAGGTGGGCAAGCTTGCCCCTCTCCCGACCTCTCACCACGGATTTGCCACTTTCCATGTCCCGCCTGCTCATCCCGATGTCGAAAGGTTGTTAGGGGTGAGAAAGTTTCAGATTCACAATAACAAAGTTATTTTTCCCACAGGGATTTAAAAAATAAATGTCTTTGTAATAGCAATAGTTTTGTTTTGTTACTGGAAATTAAAATACTAAAGGCTCTAAATTGCTCAGTCCGCCTGGGCCTACACGATCTCCCGATTGCCTAACACTTTAACTCCCCCTCTCATTCCCACACTGACCTTTCTGTCCTGGGCCTCCACCATTGTCAGAGTGAGGCCCAGCACAAATTGGAGGAACAGAACCTCATATTTGGCTTGGGCAGCTTACATCCCAGCGGTATGAATATTGACTTCTCTAACTTCAAGTAACCATTGCATCCCCTCTCTCTCCTTCCCTCCCCCACCTTAGTTGTTGTACAAGTTCCACTGTCGTCCTGGTGAGTTTCATTGTCTGTAACTCATTTTCACCTAGCCCACAGCTGACAATGGCCCGTTTCCTTGGTCACTGTTCCTTTATTGCATATTTTTCATTCATTTGTTCTACATCGCTCTCTGTCACCGTCCATATCTCTCGTTTCCCTTTCCCCTGACTCTCAGTCTGAAGAAGGGTCTCGACCTGAAACGCCACATAGAAACATAGAAACGTAGAAACATAGAAAATAGGTGCAGATGTAGGCCATTCGCCCCTTCGAGTCAGCACCGCCTTTCAATATGATCATGGCCGATCATCGAGAATCAGTACCCCCGTTTCTGCTTTTTCCCCATATCCCTTGATTCTGTTAGCCCGAAGAGCTAAATCTAACTCTCTCTTGAAAACATCCAGTGAATTGGCCTCCACTGCCTTCTGTGGCAGAGAATTCCACAGATTCACAACTCTCTGGGTGTCACCTGTTCCTTTTAGAAACATAGAAACATAGAAAATAGGTGCAGGAGGAGGCCATTCGGCCCTTCGAGCCAGCACCGCCATTCATTGTGATCATGGCTGATCGGCCCCAATCAATAACCCGTGCCGGCCTTCTCCCCATATCCCTTGATTCCACCAGCCCCTAGAGCTCTATCTAACTCTCTCTTAAATCCATCCAGTGATTTGGCCTCCACTGCCCTCTGTGGCAGGGAATTCCACAAATATTTCTCCAGAGATGCTGCCTAACCCGTTGAGTCACTTTATCTTTTTTAATAGATTATTGTTGCACTACTGCCTTAGAAATATCCACTGACCTGGCCTCCACAGCCTTCTGTGGCAAAGAGTTCCACAGATTCACCACCCTCTGACTAAAGACATTTCTCCTCATCTGCTTTAATTCTGAGGCTGTGCCCTCTAGTCCTAGACTCTCCCACTAGTGGAAACATCCTCTCCACATCCACTCTATCCAGGCTTTTCACTATTCGGTATGTTTCAATGAGGTCCAGTGTGGCAAACTGCACCACCGTTGTAAACTAAACTAAAGTCAGTAACCTCAATCAACTCTTCCTGTCGATTAAAATCCTAGGTAGACAAAAGTGCTGGAGAAACTCAGCGGGTGCAGCAGCATCTATGGAGCGAAGGAAATAGGCAACGTTTCGGGCCGAAACCCTTTTTCAGACTGATGTGGGGTGGGGGGAGGGGGGATGAAGAAAGGAGAAAGGAAGAGGAGGAGCCCGAGGGCTGAGGGAGAGCTGAGAAGGGGAGGAGACAGCAAGGGCTACCGGAAATTGGAGAAGTCAATGTTTATGCCGTTAGGGTGCAAACTGCCCAAGCGGAATATGAGGTGCTGCTCCTCCAATTTCCGGTGGTGCTCACTCTGGCCATGGAGGAGGCCCAAGAAAATCTGGGAGAAATATTTCTGATGGAATTAAAGTCAAGTCGTCCCTGGTGAGTTTGCACTCTAAAGACCAATGGGCAGCACGGTGGCGCAGCGGTAGAGCTGCTGCCTTACAGCGAATGCAGCGCCGGAGACCCAGGTTCGATCCCGACTACAGGTGCTGTCTGTACGGAGTTTGTACGTTCTCCACGTGACCTGCGTGGGTTTTCTCCGAGATCGTCGGTTTCCTACCACATTCCAAAGACGTGCAGGTTTGTAGGTTAATTGGCTTGGTAAAGGTAAAAATTGTGCCTAGTGGCTGTAGGATGGTGTTAATGTGCGGGGATCGCTGGTCAGCGCGGACCCGGTGGGCTGAAGGGCCTGTTTCCGTGCTGTATCTTTAAACATAAACCTACTTGCAGCATCTCATAATTCCACTTTTTTTCCCCCAATTTGGATATTTCTTTATTCAACACGTTCCTGTCACTGTGGTGTAAGAAAAAGCGGCGTTGTAGCCCGTGAGTTTCCTTGCAAATCGCTGTCAGGCAATGCGCAAAGGGGTGGACTTCATAGATTTGGCCCGCACACAGAATCAGTACCAGCCTCTGAAATACATTTCTGCATTTGCTGGGGACTCACTGGAATAAGACATGAGACGCTGCCCACATCTCTCTCTTTCTCTCACTCACTCCCTTCTTCCCTCCCTCCCTCCCAACACAAACACACCACAGCTTCCTTGAAAAGAGAGAGGGCATCATTGTGAGGGAAAGAACTGCAGATGCCGGTTTAAATCGAAGGTAGACACAGAATGCTGGAGTAACTCAGCGGGACAGGCAGCAAATCTGGGGAGAAGGAATGGGCGACGTTTCGGGTCGAGACCCTTCTTCAGACTTCAATGGGTGACGTTTCGGGCTGAGACCCTTCTTCAGCGTGGGCATTATTGATGTCTGTGCATTGTTGTTCAGTTTAGTTTAGAGATACAACGCAAAAAAAAATCCAGCATGTTCATAAGTCATAGGAGCAGATGTAGGCCATTCGGTCTGTCGAGTCAACTCCGCCATTCAATCATGGCTGATCTATCTCTCCCCCCCTCCCAACCTCATGCTCCTGTCTTCTCCCCATAACCCCTGATGCCTGTACTAATCAAGAATTGGTCAATCAATCTCTGCCTTAAAAATATCCATTGACAGCCTCCACAGACGTCTGTGGCAATGAATTCTACAGCCTCGACTGAAGAAATTCTTCCACATCTCCTTTCTACAGGTACGCCCTTTTATTCTGAGGCTGTGCCCTCTGGGCCTAGACTCTCCCACACGCGGAAACATCCTGTCCACATCCACTCTAACCAGGCCTTTCACTATTCGGTACGTTTCAATGAGGGGCCCCCCTCATCCTTCTAAACTGAGTACAGGCCCAGAGCCATCAAACGGAATTATCGTGAATATGCAATATATCTATGCAGACTTAATGTTCTCTGTTATAAATAAACCATAACCTCTTTCATCATCTAAAAAAATTATGTTCCAATGTACTTGTGAAATCATAACATGTCGGTTTGAGAATTTGTCGACAGTGAATCAAAGTAACTGGATGTAAAAATCTGTTGACTTGTAAAACACAAATGATTCGCTCATCCATTTATCAAAGGAATCTTGCCTTCTTTACCCAAGTCTTTCCAAACTTCACCTGCACTGTCGACTCATAGTAGAATCGTGCTAGTGTGTGGGGATCGCTGGTCGGCACGGACTCGGTGGGCCGAATCGCCTGTTTCCACGCTGTATATCAAAACTTAACTAAACTAAACTAAACCATATGATTGAGGTTACATTATCTTCCCTGGGTAACTGGTATTGGACAATAGGCCTTGATGCTAGTGATACAGAATGTGTTGAAGGGGGCATCAGGGTAAAAGATGGATTGGAGGAATATACAGTAGATAATAGACAATAGACAACAGACAATAGGTGCAGGAGGAGGCCATTCGGTCCTTCGAGCCAGCACCGCCATTCACTGTGATCATGGCTGATCATCCACAATCAGTACCCCCTTCCTGCCTTCTCCCCATATCCTTTGACTCTGCTATTTTTAGGAGCTCTATCTAACTCTATCCATCTAGGGGGCAGATTGGATGCAAGACTTTTTGTTAGACTGCACTCAGAATATTGCGTACAGTTCTAGTCCCACTATGGTCACTGTGTGTGGCATGGTGGTGCAGCGGCGCAGTGGTAGAGTTGCTGCCTTACAGCGCTAGAGACACGGGTTCGATCTTGACTAGGGGGGTTCTGCCTGTATGGAATTTGCACGGTCTCCCTGTCACCTTGTGGGTTTTTCTCCAGGTGCTCCGGCTTCATCCCAGGTTAATTGGCTTTGCAAGAATTGTACATTGTCCTTGTTGTGCAGTATAGTGTTACTGTATGGGATGATCGCTGGTTCATGCACTCTGTCTCCTGGTGAGCCCCAGGCTGCTGCTGGTCTAGTTTCGATTGGTTTAAACCCGGGTTCGATCCCGACTACGGGGGCTTGTCTGTTTGTATGGAGTTTGTACGTTCTCCCCGTGACCACGTGGGTCTTATGGGGTTGGACAGGCTAGATGCAGGAAGAATGTTCCCGATGTTGGGGAAGTCCAGGACAAGGGGTCACAGCTTAAGGATAAGGGGGGAAATCCTTTAAGACCGAGATGAGGAAAAACTTTTTCACACAGAGAGTGGTGAATCTCTGGAACTCTCTGCCACAGAGGGTAGTTGACGCCAGTTCATTGGCTATATTTAAGAGGGAGTTAGATGTGGCCCTTGTGGCTAAAGGGAATCAGGGGGTATGGAGAGAAGGCAGGTACGGATACTGAGTTGGATGATCAGCCATGATCAAATTGAATGGCGGTGCAGGCTCGAAGGGCCGAATGGCCTACTCCTGCACCTATTTTCTATGTTTCTATGTTTCTATGTTTCTCCGGATGCTCTGGTTTCCCCCCACACTCCAAAGACGTACAGGTTTGTAGGTTAATTGCTTGGTGTAAGTGTAAATTTTCCCTAGTGTGTGTGTGTAGGATAGTGTTAGTGCGCGGGGATCGCTGGTCGTTGCGGACTCGGTGGGCCGAAAGGCCTGTTTCTGCGCTGTATCTCTAAACGAAACTAAAGTGAGGAAAGAGACTCATCACGCCCATCCTGATTGCGTTCGTAGCCGAGTCGCATAAGGCGGATACACCTTGCACCATATTCACTCTCTCACATCATCACTTCTCACACAAGGACGGAACAAATTCACACGCATCTTGACACTATCCAAGAGGTGGCAGGAAGAATTGTTTTCAGCCAAGGGACTGAGTCGACAATTACTTTCTCCGGCCACCTTGTGCCAAGTGGGAAGGGTTTGTAATTTCCAGAGAGAAGTTGACAATAGACGATAGGTGCAGGAGTGGGCCATACAGCCCTTCGAGCCAGCACCGCCATTCAATGTGATCATGGCTGATCATCCACAATCAGTACCCCCTTCCTGCCTTCTCCATATATCCCCTGACTCCGCTATCTTTAAGAGCCCTATCTAACTCTCTCTTGAAAGCATCCAGAGAACCGGCCTCCACCGCCCTCTGAGGCAGAGAATTCCACAGATTCACAACTTACTGGGTGAAAAAGTTTGTCTTCATCTCTGTTGTAAATGGCTTACCCCTTATTCTTAAACTGTGGCCCCTGGTTCTGGGCTCCCTCAACATCGGGAACATGTTTCCTGCCTCTAGCGTGTCCAAACCCTTAATAATCTGATATGTTTCAATACGATCCCCTAAATTCCAGAGAGTACAAGCCCAGCCGCTCCATTCTGTCCACATATGACAGTCCCGCCATTCCGAGAATTAACCTCGTGAACCTACGCTGCACTCACTCAATAGCAAGAATGTCCTTTCTCAAATTTGGAGACCAAAACTGCACACAATACTCCAGGTGTGGTCTCACTAGGGCCCTGTACAACTGCAAAAGGACCTCTTTGCTTCTATACTTAACTACTCTTGTTATGAAGGCCAACATGCCATTTGCTTTCTTCACCGCCTGCTGTACCTGCATGCTTACTTTCAGTGACTGATGAACAAGGACCCCCAGATCTCGTTGCACTTCCCCTTTCCCAACTTGACACCATTCAGATAATAATCTGCCTTCCTGTTTTTGCCACCAAAGTGACTGAAGTACATGATATTATTTCTGTCCCACTTTCTTCGAGGTCAGCTTCGTTTGACTTCTGCCTTCCAGTTGAGAACATTAGATGAATTGTGTTGATTGGTTTTTGACAGTGTGGGACCAAGAACACAAGGGCAGAAGAACATGGGAGCAGGACTAGGTCACCTGGCGCCTCAAGCTATTTTTTTCTTAGTTTAGTCTAGAGACGCAGCGTGGAAACAGGCCCTTCGGCCCACCGAGTGTGTGCCGACCACCGATCCCCGCACACTTACACCAACCTACACACACTGGGCGGCACGGGTGGCGCAGCGGTAGAGTTGCTTCCTCACAGCGCCAGGGATCCGGGTTTGATCCTGACCACGGGCGCTGTCTGCACGGAGTTTTGTACGTTCTCCCCGTGACCGCGTGGGTTTTCTCCAGGGGCTCCAGATTCCACGCACACTCCAAAGACGTACAGGTTTGTAGGTTAATTCCTAAACTAAACTAAATTGAACTCTACGTTAAACTAAAGTCTTTCAGCTGAACACGAAGGGTTCTGCACCCTATTTGGAAAAGGAGGAGACAGGTTATGACTGGTGTCTTGGTCAAAATTCATCCTTCAATAAACTCAATGCGGGGCGGCACGGTGGCGCAGCGGTAGAGTCGCTGCCTTACAGCCCATTCAGTGCCAGAAACCTGGTTCGATCCCGACTACGGGTGCTTGTCTGTATGGAGTTTGTACATTCTCCCCCGTGACCGCCTGGGTTTTTCCAAGACATTCGGTTTCCTCCCACACTCCAAAGACGTACAGGTTTGTAGGTTAATTGGCTTGGTGTAAATGTAGAATCTCCCTAGTGTGTGTAGGATAGAGTTAGTGTGTTAGCTGGTTGGAGCGGACTCGTTGGGCCGAAGGGCTTGTTTCCGCGCTGTAGATCGAAACTAAACTAATACTAAGCTAAACTCTGGATGAAATAAACAGAATATCTGGTCATTGTTTTACTGCTGTTTGTGGAAACTTGCTTGGCATTGATTGTCTGCCATGTATCCAATGTCTCACAGATGACTACACTTCAACGAGTGGCAAGATTCCACTTGGCTCCTCAAGCATAGAGCAGAGGAAAGATGCTTTCAAAGCAAAGATGCTAACATGCTCATCAGGAAGGCCGGCTCCGTCCTGGGGGTGGAGTTGGATTCATGGGAGGTTGGTCTTCGAGGGGAGGAAGCTCCTCAAACTGCGGAGCATCTTGGACAATACAGCTCACCCCCTCCATGACACACACTGGTCAACCTGAGGAGCACCTTCAGCAACAGACTGGTTCCACCAAGATGCAGTACAGAACGCTACAGGAGATCCTTCTTCCCTGTGGCTATCAAACTGTACAACTCCTCCCCCTTCTGTCGTGGGGTAGTCTGACTCCCCACCCCCCCCTACCCCCACCCCCCTGCCCCACCCCAATCTTTGTCATCCCCAATGCTGGACTTTCCACTCTTCACTTTAATTTCATGTTTCATGTAACTTCTTGTGTTTCATGACTGTTGGCAGATCAATATCCCTCCTGGATAAATATAGATCTATCATGGGATTCTGTGCCACAGAAGGCAGTGGTGGCCAATTCACTGGACGTTTTCAAGGGAGAATTAGATATAGCTTAGGGGGTAACGGAATCAAAAGATATGGGAAGACAGCAGGAACGGGGTACTGATTTTGGATGATCAGCCATGATCACATGGGCTCGAACGGCCGAGTGGCCTACTCCTGCACCCATTTTCTATGTTCCTATGTTTCTATGTATCGTATCATATCGAAACACAAACTTTTAGTTTTCGTTTTTTTAGATTTAGAGATACAGCACGGAAACAGGCCCTGCGGCCTAACGAGTCGCCACCGACCAGTGATCCCCGCACATTAACACTGTCCTACACACACTAGGGACAATTTACACTTATACCAAGCCATTTAACCTGCATACCTGTACGTCTTTGGAATGTGGGAGGAAATGGATGATCTCGGAGAAAACCCACGCGGTCACGGGGAGAACGTACAAACTTCGTGCAGACAGCACCCGCAGTCGGGATCGAACGTGGGTCGATGGCGCTGTAGGCGCTGTAAGGCAGCAACTCTACCGCTGCGCCACCGTGGCTACCCTTTTCCTTCACGTGGAACTGCTACATGTCAGTCTGAACAACATGAGACATTAAACATGCGTGCATAAGTTAGCGAAACATAATTCCGCATGTAGCACCAAGCAAGTGGCGAGATTTCAATCGAAACAGCAATTGAAACATGAGAGGCCTGTCTAGCCCATCCGTACCCTCCAGCTTCTTCGCCACCTCAATTAAATCTCCGCCTAATCTTCCAGGCACAAAGCGCTGGGGTAACTCAGCAGGTCAGGCAGCATCTCTGGAGGACATGGAGAGGTGATGTTTCGGGCAGGGACCCTTCTTCAGGGTGGGGAAGGGAAGGTGGGAGGAGAGAGGAGAGGCAGGACAAAGGCTGGCAGGTGACATCTATATTCCCAAGGTAGTCAAGAGTCAAAAGCCAAGAGTGTTTTAGTATCATATGTCTCGAAACAGAACAATGAAATTCTTAAGGGGCTGTCCCACTGTACGAGATAATTCAAATGCTCTCTCGAGTTTAAAAAAAAATCATACTCGTGGTAAGCACGTAGAATGTACGTAGCGGGTACGTCGGAGCTCGGGACGTAACGGCAGGTATTCGGGAAATGCGGTAAGCTCGGGAAGACTCGTGAAGATTTTTCAACATGTTGAAAAATATCCACGAGAGCCCCGGGTACCGACGAGCGGCTATTACCGTAATTCTCCGAGTTCGAATCAGGGGAAACTCGGGAGAAACTCGACGTACCCGCTACGTACATTCTACGTGCTTACCACGAGTATGAATTAGCTCGTACAGTGGGACAGGCCCCATTACTTGCAGCAGCACAAAATAATATGTAAATATAGTACCTTGTAACCACATTAATAAACAAAACAGACAGTGCAAGATATAAAGTGTGTAGGAAGGAACTTGCGGATGCTGGTTCAGACACATAGTGCTGGAGTAACTCAGCGGGTCAGGCAGCATCACAGGAGAACACGGATACTGTAGGCAAAATGTTTAAGAAGGAACTGCAGATGCTGGAAAAATCGAAGGTAGACAAAAATGCTGAAGAAACTCAGCGGGTGAGGCAGCATCTATGGAGCAAAGGAATAGGTGACGTTTCGGGTAGAGACCCTTCTTCAGACTGATGTGGGGGTGGGGGGGCGGGAAGAAGAAAGAAAGAGGGGGAGACAGCTCTCCCACAGCCTACTGTCTCCGCTTCTTCCTTTCTTCTGCCCACCCCCCCACCCCCACATCAGTCTGAAGAAGGGTCTCGACCCGAAACGTCACCTATTCCTTCGCTCCATAGATGCTGTCTCACCCGCTGAGTTTCTCCAGCATTTTTTTGTCAACCCACGGATACTGTAGGTGACGTTTCAGGTCGGGACTCGATACGATATGATACGATAGAACTTCATTTAACCCAGGAGGGAAATTAATTTGCCAACAGTCATCAAAAAACGCAAAATACATGAAACATGAAAATAAAGTGACGAGTGGAAAGGCTTTGGGGGTGTGCAAAGATTGAGGGGGGGGGGGCAGTCTCAGTCTCAGTCTACCCACGACAGAAGGGCCACAGGGAAGAAGGATCTCCTGTGGCGTTCTGTCCTGCCTCTTGGTGGACGCTTCATGGGGTGGGTGGTTGCAACCTTCACGTGGTCCGCCCTGTTTCGACGAATGCAATCAACCTGGCGTGCACAATCAAATAAGATCGAATAGAACAAGTTGTCCTACAACTTTAGGCTGTGCACGTCATACGCAAGAAGAAGAAGTGGATTCTTCAGACGGTTCTTCAGACTGACTGTTGGAAGGAAAGCCGGAAGAGATGAGAGGCAGGACAAAGCTTGACACTCCGCAGCCATATTCTCCAGTGATGCCGCCTGACCCGCTGAGTTACTCCAGCACTTTGTGCCTTGCTTTGTAAGCCAGTTTAGAAACATAAAAACATGGAAAATAGGTGCAGGAGGAGGCCATTCAGCCCTTCGATCCAGCACCGCCATTCATTGTGATTATGGCTGATCATCCCCAATCCGTAAACCCCGTGCCTGCCTTCTCCCCATATTCCTTGATTCCACTAGCCCCTAGAGCTCTATCTAACTCCTTCCTTGTACAGGAAGGAAGTGCACACTGTAGATAGACACAAAATGCTGGAGTAACTCAGCGGGACGGGCAGCATCTCTGGAGAGAAGGAACAGGTAACATTTTCGTCCTCTTCGTCAGTCTGAAGAAGGGTCTCAACCCGAAACGTCACCTATTCCTTTTCTCCAGAGATGCTGCCTGACCCGCTGAGTTACTCTGGCATTTTGTGTCTATCTGCAGTTCCTTGTATCCCCCACCTCCTCTCAATCCTCCCCTGCTCTTAACTGTTGTCATCTTCACAGGTGACTGAACATGTTTATCCACGGCACCATTCTCCTGCTCAGTTAAGCTGCAGGTGTGTGTTGTTTGCCTGGTTCTCTGTTGATTGATAGCAAACAGAGAATCCTGTCGGCTGTGCGGGAGACAGGCATTGGTCTTGTTAGTGGTTCAGTTTGTTGGCGCCTGTGCTAATCATTTCTGAGGATGTGCGGACAAGACAGGTGGGGCTCCAGTTCCATCTCTCGCGGCCACGTCACGGTTTAATTTGACAAGCTACCAACTGCTTAACCCAATCAGGGGAATCTCGTACTCACTCAGTGGGAGGCACGGTGGCGCAGCGGTAGAGTTGCTGCCTGACAGCGCTTACAGCGCCAGAGACCCCGGGTTCGATCCCGACTACGGAGTTTGTACGTTCTCCCCATGACCTGCGTGGGTTTCCTCCGCGATCTCTGGTTTCCTCCCACACTCCAAGTGCCTTGGTACAAGGGTAAAAAAATGTCCCTCGAGTATGTAGGGTAGTGTTAATGTGCGGAGATCGCTGGTCGGAGCGGACCCGGTGGGTCAAAGGCCCTGTTTCTGCGCTGTATCTCGAAACTAAATAAACTAAACTACTCCATCTTCAGTACTGATTGAAAAACCCGTGAAGAATAATAGCCCTATGGATCGAAGAGATCATTAGCTCAAAGCGTGGAACTCATGCCTCTGAGAGAGAAGGATCAAATGGATTCTGCTCCAGATACTAGTCACAATCATTCAAGTTACGGGACAGAGTTAGAGTCATGGAGTGATACAGTTTGGAAACAGGCCCTTCGGCCCAACTTGCCCACACTGGCCAACATGTCCCAGCTACACTAGTCCCACCTGCCTGCGTTTGGTCCGTATCCCTCCAAACCTGTCCTATCCATGTACCTGTCTAACTGTTTCTTAAACGTGGGGATAGTCCCCAAAGCAAGTCCCTGAAACAAGTCCCAAAGCAAGTCCCTGAGTGAGTGAGTGCAGACTGGGAGATTTTAATTTCAAAATGGAAGTTTGTGTTCTATTTTCTGCTCATTTAACGTGCGGGATAAAGTTAAGGTAAACGAAACTGCGGATAGACGCAAAACGATGGAGTAACTGAGCGGGTCAGCCAGCATCTCTGGAGAAAAAAGGAATTGGTGACGTTTCGGGTCGGGACCCTTCTTCAGACAGAGTCAGGGGAGAGGGAAACTAGAGGTATGAAAAGGGACAGAACAAATCAAAGCCGGCACCGATTGCCTAGGAGCCCACAATGGTCCATTGTTGGCTGCGGAGGAGGTGATAATGAGGGGGTACGAACAGTAAAACTAGCAGAATGACTAAGGTGGGGGAGGAACGGAGAGAGAGGGAAAGCAAGGGTTACTAGAAATTAGAAAATCAATATTCATATCACTCGGTTGTAAGCTGCTCAAACAAAATATATGAGGTGCAGTTCCTCCAATTTGCTTGTGGACTCACCCTGACAGTTAAGCATGCAGGTACAGCAGGCAGTGAAGAAAGCGAATGGCATGTTGGCCTTTATAACAACAGGAGTCGAATATAGGAGCAAAGAGGTCCTTCTGCAGTTGTACAGAGCCCTAGTGAGACCACACCTGGAGTATTGTGTGCAGTTTTGGTCCCCTAATTTGAGAAAGGACATTCTTGCTATTGAGGGAGTGCAGTGTAGGTTTACAAGGTTGATTCCCGGGATGGCGGGACTGTCATATGTTGAGAGAATGGAGCAGCTGGGCTTGTACACACTGGAGTTTAGAAGGATGAGAGCATATCTCACTGAAACATATAACATTGTTAAGGGCTTGGACACACTAGAGGCAGGAAACGTGTTCCCGATGTTGGGGGAGTCCAGAACCAGGGGCCACAGTTTAAGAATAAGGGGTAAGCCATTTAGAACGGAGATGAGGAAACACTTTTTCTCACAGAGAGTTGTGAGTCTGTGGAATTCTCTGCCTCAGAAGGCGGTGAGGGCAGGTTCTCTGGATGCTTTCAAGAGAGAGCTAGATAGGGCTCTTAAAGATAGTGGAGTCAGGGGATATGGGGAGAAGGCAGGAATGGGGTACTGATTGGGGATGATCAGCCATGATCACATTGAATGGCGGTGCTGGCTCGAAGGGCCGCATGGTCAACTCCTGCACCTATTGTCTATTGTCTTGCTATTGATCTATTAATTTCACAATCTTATACACCTCTATAAGATCACCCCTCATCCTCCTGCACTCCAAGGAATAAAACATCTCCCAATAGCTCAGGCCCTTGAGTTCCAACAACTTCCTCGTAAATCCTCGCTGCACACTTTCCAGCTGAGCAACATGTTTCTTATAACAGGGTGACCAAAACAGAACACAATTCTCCAAATGTGGCCTCACCAATGTCTTGTACAACTGCAACAGGTTATCACTTCTCAGGAACCCAAAGACTGTCGACAGAATAGCTACAGGAAGAGGTCAAGTAGGCTGGGACTCTATTCCTTGGAGTGCAGAAGGTTGAGGGGTGATCTTATAGAGGTGCATAAAACCATGAGAGGAATAAATCGGGTAGATGCACAGAATCTGTTGGACGGGAGGGGAATCGAGGACCAGAGGTTCAAGGTGAAGGGATAAAGAGTCTCTTGCCCAGAGTAGCTGAATCGAGGACCAGAGGTCATAGGTTTAAGGTGAAGGGGAGAAGTTTTAATAGGAATCTGAGGGGTAACGTTTTGACACAAAGGGTGATGGGTGTATGGAACAAGCTGACAAGGGGAGGTAGTTGAGGCTGGGACTATCCCAACGTTTAAGAAACAGTTAGACAGGTACATGGATAGGACAGGTTTGGAGGGATGTGGACCAAACGTGGGCAGGTGGGATTAGTGTAGCTGGGACATGTTGGCCGGTGTGGGCAAGGTGGGGCCGAAGGGCTTGTTTCCACACTGTATCACTCTATGACTCTTTGACTATAAGAACAAGGATATTCAGTCCATTGAATCACCTCTGTCGAATAACAATCAACTTGTTCCACTTTGATGCCCTTTTCACGCTTCCCTGCAAATGTTTCTCTTTGAACTATTTATGCATTTAAAAATCACGTCTGAATCCGTTTGCCTGAATCAGGAACACATTATTACTCTGCAACCTTCAAGGTTCAAAAGAGAATCAGGTGTAACGCTGAAGAAGGCGTCTCCCATTCCACATTCGGTCTGAAGAAGCTCCCACATTACCATTGGTCTGAAGAAGGGTCGCAACCCGAAACGCGCCGGTCGATTCCCTCCACAGATGCTGCCTGGCCCGCTGAGTTCCTCCAGCACTTTGGTGCTTTGCTCAGGATTCCAGCACCTGCAGTTCCTTGTACATCCCATGCTGTTTAAGGCCGTTTAGTTTTTATTTTAGTTTTAGAGATGGAGCCTTAGTTCCGCTCCATCGTTTTGTGAAACCTTCTACCTCAGAATCATTTTGTTGCAGTAATCCCGTATACCTTGAACCTGATGCCAATCCCTGAAGATCAGCCAAGTCAGGGGAGAGGGAAACTAGAGGTGTGAAAAGGGACAGAACAAATCAGAGCTGGCACGGATAGCCAAAGAGCCTACAAAGGTCCATTGTTGGCTGTGGAGGAGGTGATAATGAGAGGATGCGAACAGTGAAACTAGCAGGATGACTAAGGTGGGGGAGGAATGGAGAGGGATAGGTGCTTGAAATGAGAAAATCCATATTCATACCCATGGGTTGTTAGCTGCCCAAACGAAATATGAGTTCCATTTCTTCCACTTTTCTTGGAAACGCCTTTTAAAGTAACGTAGAAACAAAGGAAAAACCATGTCTTTTCGCCAAGGCAGACATAAAATGATGGAGTAACTCAGCGGGCCAGGCAGCATTTCTACAGACAAGGAATAGGAGACGTTATGGGTCGGAACCCTTCTTCAGATACCTATCTGAATGGATAGTGGAGAACCAGTGGATGTGTTGTATCTGGACTTTCAGAAGGCTTTCGACAAGGTCCCACATAAGAGATTAGTATACAAACTTAAAGCACACGGTATTGGGGGTTCAGTATTGATGTGGATAGAGAACTGGCTGGCAAACAGGAAGCAAAGAGTAGGAGTAAACGGGTCCTTTTCACAATGGCAGGCAGTGACTAGTGGGGTACCGCAAGGCTCAGTGCTGGGACCCCAGCTATTTACAATTTATATTAATGAACTGGATGAGGGAATTGAAGGCAACATCTCCAAGTTTGCGGATGACACGAAGCTGGGGGGCAGTGTTAGCTGTGAGGAGGATGCTAGGAGACTGCAAGGTGACTTGGATAGGCTGGGTGAGTGGGCAAATGTTTGGCAGATGCAGTATAATGTGGATAAATGTGAGGTTATCCACTTTGGTGGCAAAAACAGGAAAGCAGACTATTATCTAAATGGTGGCCGATTAGGAAAAGAGGAGATGCAGCGAGACCTGGGTGTCATGGTACACCAGTCATTGAAAGTAGGCATGCAGGTGCAGCAGGCAGTGAAGAAAGCGAATGGTATGTTAGCTTTCATAGCAAAAGGATTTGAGTATAGGAGCAGGGAGGTTCTACTGCAGTTGTACAGGGTCTTGGTGAGACCACACCTGGAGTATTGCGTACAGTTTTGGTCTCCAAATCTGAGGAAGGACATTATAGCCATAGAGGGAGTGCAGAGAAGGTTCACCAGACTGATTCCTGGGATGTCAGGACTTACATATGAAGAAAGACTGGATAGACTTGGCTTATACTCGCTAGAATTTAGGAGATTGAGAGGGGATCTTATAGAAACTTACAAAATTCTTATGGGGTTGGACAGGCTAGATGCAGGATGATTGTTCCCGATGTTTGGGAAGTCCAGGACAAGGGGTCACAGCTTAAGGATAAGGGGGAAATCCTTTAAGACCCAGATGAGGAAAAACTTTTTCACACAGAGAGTGGTGAATCTCTGGAACTCTCTGCCACAGAGGGTAGTTGAGGCCAGTTCATTGGCTATATTTAAGAGTGAGTTAGATGTGGCCCTTGTGGCTAAAGTGATCAGGGAGTATGGAGAGAAGGCAGGTACGGGATACTGAGTTGGATGATCAGCCATGATCATATTGAATGGCGGTGCAGGCTCGAAGGGCCGAATGGCCTACTCCTGCACCTATTTTCTATGTATCTATGTATCTATGTATCTATCTCCCAGTCCAATTTCTCCCTTACTTGAGGAGAAAAATAGTAGGTTCTCCTGATTCTCAACCTCTTCAAAGCCTACCCATTCTAGCCGAAGAATGATAGTTCAGAACTGGACAAAATCATTCAGTCTGAAGAAGGGTCTCGACCCAAAACGTCACATATTCCCTTTCTCCAGAGATGCCGACTGACCCGCTGAGTTACTCCGGCATTTTGTGTCTGTCTTCGGTTAAAAACCTGCAACTGCAGTTTACTTAATGCACTCGTTAGCCGTAACTTCATAAGTGAAAGGGGCAGAATTAGGCCATTCGGCCCATCAAGTCCACTCCGCCATTCAATCATGGCTGATCTATCTTTCCCTCGCAACCCCATTCTCCTGCCTTCTCCCCATAATCCCTGACACCCACACTAATCACCAATCTTTCAACCTCCATCATAAAAATAATCTTTGACTTGGCCGCCACAGTCGTCTGTGGTGAAGAATTCCACAGATTCGCCACTCTCTGACTAGTGCTGATACAAGCAAATGAACAAGCGACAGACACAGTATAGGTTGTGTTGCAATTTCTTATGCATGCATAATATATGCAACAAACATTAAAATGTCATCGAGCATTCGACCTAAACTTTAATGATTTTAACCAATAACTCCCTGACTTCAGGAGTAAAACACAAGGTTCTCCTGGTTCTCAAGATATTCCTTCTCCTCAAAGCTTTCCTATTCTACCCAAAGAATGATACCTCGGAACTGGACACCATCGTTCCGTTATAGAAACAAGGAACTGCAGATGCTGGTTAATACACAAAAGGACACAAAGTGTTGGAGTAACTCAGCGTGTCAGGCAGCATCTCTGGAGAACACGGGTAGGTGATGTTTCAGGTCAAGATCCTTCTTCAGACTCACGTTTCAGATTGCGACCCTTCTTTAGTTTCACTTTTCAGGTCGAGGCCCATCTTCAGAACCAAAACGTCACCTGGTCCATGTTGTCCAAGAGATGCTGCCTGACCCGCTGAGTTACTCCAGCACTCAAGATTCAAGATTCAATTCTGCGCCCTTTTGAACATCATTTATTTGGTTGACCAGGAGGGAGCAACAGAAATAGTTCCCTCTGCTCTCCCCCTTCAGAATGAGAGTAACAGAGCATGGACAACAGGCCCTTCGGCCCTCTGCTGATCAAGAAGCCCATCAACACCATTCCAATTTTCTTGGAGGAACTCAACAGGTCAGGCAGCATCAGTGCAAGGAATGGGCAGACAATTAAATTATGGCAAGCGACCGCTATAATTGAGGCGGTTCATGTCTTTCCGCTGGCTGGTCAGCACGCAACGAAAGCTTTTCACCGTACCTCGGCACACGTGACAATAAACTCAACTAAAACTGAACTTAGGGTCAGCACAGAGTTCATTTCGAAGATGGACACAAAACGCTGGACAATAGACAATAGGTGGAGGATTAGGCCCTTCGGCCCTTCGAGCCAGCACCGCCATTCGATGTGATCATGGCTGATCGTCCCCAATCAGTACCCCAGTAACTCAGCGGGTCAGCCAGCATCCCTGGAGATAAAAGGAATAGTGCCGTTTCGGGTCGGAAATTTTCTTCCAACAGTCGGAGCAGTCGGAAGAAGGGTCCCGATCTGAAACGTCACCTATTCTGTTTTTCTCCAGCGATGATGCTGCCAGACCCGCTGTGTTACTCCAGCATTTTGTGTCTATCTTCGGTGCAAACCAGCATCTGCAGTTCCTTCCGACACAGGGTTAATTTCTTCAGGGCAAGATGTGAAAGTCACACTCTTGCTGATTACATCGATCCAATCCTCTCTGCAGGAAACACAAACATATAATACTTTAACTACCATTCCGTCTGCTGAGAATGCAAGCTGTGGAAGAAATATTTGTTGAGAAATCTTGGATGATTGGTAGGTTTTAAATGCCTCGCCTCTGCATGCACATTTCTTGGATTAAAGTTTAATGGCTCAAACAAACAATCGTCAATGTGATTTAAATTTTGCAGCATCTATTATTGTTCAAATTATAATGATTATTTTTGCATATCAACAGTAAGAATAAAGAGATCCCAGTACAAGATAAGCAGAAGACAGATGTCCTTTACTGAGTGCTTTCGTTTTTTAAAAGTTTTATTTTAAAGATGCAGCATAGAAACAGGCCCTTCGGCCCACCAAGTCCATGCCAGCCATCGAGCGACCGACCGTTCACACTAGTTCCACTTTTTCATCCACTCCCTACACACTAGCGCCAATTTGCAGATGAACCCACAAACCCACACGCCTTTGGGATGTGGGAGGAAACCGGGGCAGCCGGAGAAAACCCACGAGGTCTCGCACGGAGAACATGCAAACTCCGCTCATGGGCAGCAGCTGGGGTCAGGATTGAACCTGGCTCTCTGACATTGGGAGGCAGCGGCACTCCACCAGCTTTAGACTTCAGACATTAGAGATACAGCCGCGGGAACAGGCCCTTCGGCCCACCGAGCCCGCGATCCTACCAGCGATCACCCCGTACACTAGCACTATCCTACACACACGAGGGACAATTTACAAGCTTACCGAAGCCAATTAACCTACAAACATGTCCGTCTTTGGAATCTTTGGGAGGAAACCGGAGCACCCGGACGAAACCCGCGCGGTCACGGGGAGAACGTGCAAACTCCGCACACAGTCTGCACCCGAAGTCAGGATCGAACCTGGGTCTCTGGCGCTGTGAGACAGCAACTCCACCGCTGCGCCACTATGCTGCTGTGCATTGTGACACCCTTAATCCGGCTGTGTCAAACATTCCTGCCGCGTTTTCTTGCCTGGAAATAAGCAGGAAAAATGTTCCCGATGTTGGGGGAGTCCAGAACCAGGGGTCACAGTGTAAGAATAAGGGGTAGGCCATTTAAGACTGAGATGAGGAAAAACGTTTTCACCCAGAGAGTTGTGAATCTGTGGAATTCTCTGCCACAGAAGGCAGTGGAGGCCGATTCACTGGATGTTTTCAAGAGATATCACTCTTAGGGCTAAAGGAATCAAGGGATATGGGGAAAATGCAGGAACGGGGTACTGATTTTTGATGATCAGCTGTGATCATATTGAATGGGGGTGCTGGCTCAAAGGGCCGAATGGCCTACTCCTGCACCTATGTTTCTATGTTTCTCACAGCAGAGAGTGGGCGTCACAAGTTACTGAGTGACTGCAAAGTACTTCAGGACAAGAGACTCCATGCTGGTCTTTGTGTCAACGATGTCGTGTTTCATTATACGCACATCGCGGATCTGGGAGGTGTGTCTGACGAATGACATCCCTTTTATCAAGCGGAGTTTAGAAGAATGAGGGGGGATCTCACTGAAACGTACAGAATAGTAAAAGGCTTGGATGGCGTGGATGTGGAGAGGATGTTTCCACTAGTGGGAGAGTCTGGGACGAGAGGTCATAGCCTCAGAATTAAAGGATGTTCTTTTAGGAAGGATATGAGGAGGAATTTCTTCAGTCAGAGGGTGGTGAATCTGTGGAATTCTTCGCCACAGAAGGCTGTGGAGGCCAGGTCAGTGGATATGCTGCATTGAAGGCAGAGATGGATAGATTCTTAATTAGTACGGGTGTCAGAGGCTATGGGGAGAAGGCAGGAGAATGGGGTTAGGACGGAGAGATAGATCAGCAATGATTGAATGGCGGAGTATACTTGATGGGCCGAATGGCCTAATTCTACTTCTATCCCTTATGACTTCATGACAACTGTGCACCTTAACTATGCTGTGTGTGTGTGTGTGTTTGAGATCGGTTTGGGAACAGCTCTATCAAAGGCCGCAAGAAATTGCAACGAATTGTGGACGCAGCCCTGACCATCACACAATCAACCTCCCTTTCCTCCCTTCAACACCTTAACTATGTGAAAGCTAAATATTTCTATATTCAACACACAAGAGGTATCTAAAAGCATCAACTCCGCTCACTGTAATGAGTCACCATGGAGGTGCAAGTATATGGAATAAGTTAAGGGCCTGTCCCACAGGCTATTTTTTAGACGACTAGAAGGCAACTAGGCTGTCGCCACATGGTCACCGGGGTGTCGCCTGTATGGTCGTGAGTGGTCTCCTCAGTCGCACAAAGAGTCGTAGTGTCTTTTTGATCACCACTGGATTTTCAACATGTTGAAATTGTTTTGGTGACAGTCGGCGACAGTAGATTGACGCCAAGGTTGTCGCCGTTGCTGATTCTGGTGAATTCCATTGGCGACAACCTACGTCAACCAACGACAACCGGCGACAGGTACCGGCGACTGAATTATCTTCAGTTGTCGCCGACCGGGTCGTAGCTTGTCGCGGGTGGACGTAGTTTGACTTTGGTTGTCGTAGGTTGTCGCCTGTGTGGTCGTAGGGTGTCTATAGGTGTGATCGCAGGTGGACGTCCTAATGGGTCGCCGGTTGTCGGTAGCTTGCCGTAGCTTGACGTCGACTAGGTGGTCGGTTGTTGTAGACATTGTCGTAAACATTGTCGTAAGGGGGGGTCCAGTCCCCGTTTTTTCAGTGACCTGCTACGACTATGACAGTCGCCGGCAGTCATCTAAAAAAATCGCCTAAGTGGGACAAGCCCTTTAGACAGGCAGAATGAAGTGGTTAGTTTAGATTAGATTGGAGATACAGCACGGTAACAGGCCCTTTGGCCCAGCGAGTCCGCGCCGACCAGCGATCCCCGTGCACTAACACCATCCTGCACACACTAGGGACAATCTACAATTAAACCAAGCCAATTAACCTACAAACCTGCACGTCTTTGGAGTGTGGGAGGAAACCAGAGATCCCGGAGAAAACCCACGCAGGTCACGGGGAGAACGTACAAACTCCATACAGACGGCGCCCGTGGTCAGGATCGAACCCGGGTCTCTGACCCTGTGAGGCAGTGACTCTACCGCTGTGCCACCGAGCCGCCCATGTTCCTGCTAGCAATGTAGAGTGTCAGACTGTGAACCACCCAGGGGTTTATAGGGAACCACACAGCAGTGAGTAGATCAATTATCCAATGCTGACTGAAAAATACAAGAAATGTGGGCACAAGAGATTGCAGCCACTGGAATCTGGAGGGAGAATACAAACTGCTGGGGGCGGCACGGTGGCGCAGCGGTAGAGTTACTGCCTTGCAGCGCCGGAGACCCGGGTTCAATCC
The DNA here is from genome assembly GCA_038087875.1 of Malacoraja senta. Taxonomy (NCBI): domain Eukaryota; kingdom Metazoa; phylum Chordata; class Chondrichthyes; order Rajiformes; family Rajidae; genus Malacoraja; species Malacoraja senta. Next base: position 286,444,315 of record CM075977.1, on the reverse strand, counting down.
CGACTAAGGGTGCTGTCTGTACGGAGTTTGTATGTTCTCCCCGTGAACCGCGTGGGTTTTCTCCGAGATCTTTGGTATCCTCCCGCACTCCGAAGACGTACAGGTTTGTAGGTTAATTGGCTTGGTATAAATGTAAAATTGTTCCTAGTGTGTGTAGGATAGTGTTAATGTGCGGGGATCGCTGGTCGGTGTGGACTCGATGGGCCGAAGGGCCTGTTTCCGCGCTGTTTCTCTAAATTAAACTAAACTAATATTTGCAACTTTTTAACCCGTCTGTCTCACACCTTCTGCGTTAATCTATGGCCATTGTTCCGATCATCTGCCTAAACCCAGTCAGCAGAAAGACAATACATGATTACAATCGAGCCATCCACAGTGTACAGATACATGATAAGGGAATAAAGTTTAGTGCAAGGTAAAGCTGGCAGTCCGATCAAGGATAGTCCAAGGGTCACCAATGAGGCAGATAGTAGTTCAGGACTGCTCTTTGGTTGTAGTAGGATGGTTCAGTTGCCTGATAACAGCTGGGAAGAAAATGTCCTTGAATCTGGAGGTGTGCGTTTTCACACTTCTGTACCTTTTGCCTGATGGAAGAGGGAGTGGCCAGGGTGGGACTCGTCCTTGATTATGCTGCTGGCCTTGCTGAAGCAGCGCGAGGTATAAATGTAGTCAATGGAAGGGAGGTTGGTTTGTGTGATGGTCTGGGCTGAGTCCACAATTCGCTGCAATTCCTTGCGGTCTTGGATGGAGCTGTTCCCAAACCAAGCACCCACACACAAACACACACACTAATACACACACACACACACACACTAATACACTAACACACACACTAATACACACAGACACACACTAATACACTAACACACACACTAATACACACATACACACACTAACAAACACACACACAAACACACACACACACTAATACACTAACAAACACACACACACACTAATACACTAACACACACACAAAAACACACACACTAATACACACACACACACACTAATACACGCACACACAAACACACACACTAATACACTAACACACACACTAATACACGTACACACAAACACACACTAATACACTAACACACACACACACACACACACTAATACACAAAACACACACACACACACACACACACACTAATACACTAACACACACACACACACACATACACAGATACCAGCACAAAATGAAATTGTTTTCGGAGTGGAATTCAATTTGGCTGAGAATCTCTGATAGAGGCTGCTGCCATATCAGCTACAACGTTGTCAATTTTCTGATAAAGCATCTAGGTTAAACACTTCTATCAGCAGTTGGAACCCTCTGGCTGACCGCTTCATATTTTATCGTGGAATAAAAACATTTAAAATGTCGGAGGTTCTAATTTAGTGTAATACAATTGTAGCTCTTGCGTGTTTCAAAGAGACAGTCTATGATGTTATTTTCAATTGAGCGTAGAGTCCAGATACAGTCAGGGCGATAAAAAGCTTTTAATGTAATGGGCTTTTATATTACTTTTTCTAGGTTTATATCAGTTTTTGCATGTTGGAAACGGTTTGACTAACACACTGAATCCAATCTGCTGCTCAATGTGATATTAAGTCACCAAGGGTCAGTGGACTGAGAGACTTGGTAACAACATCATAACATACCTCAGTGCACGCAGTCTGGTCTGACAGCGGGCACTGATGCGTTCTGCTGGTGCAAGGGACAAATTATCTCTGAGATTTTAACCAGAGAGTCACGTGCTTAAGAATGGACAGAATCCTCTCTGATTAGTACAAGAGGACAGAGACTTGCGCATTGTGTAGCTGTGACTTGCACACTCTGGATAGTGAGTAATCTGCCCAACACCATTAGCTGCACAATGAGTCTCGACACAAGGGCATCGACCCGAAACGTAACCAATTCCTTCTCTCCAGAGATGCTGCCTGTCCCGCTGAGTTACTCCGTCATTTTACGTCTATCTTCGGTTTAAACCAGCATCTACAGTTCCTTCCTACACATGCTTGGTTCAGTTGAGTTTAGAGATACAGCGCAGAAACAGGCCCTTCGGCCCACCAGGTCCACGCTGACCAGCGATCCCCGCACACCAACACTATCCTACACCCACTGGGAACAATTTTTCCGCCAATTATCCCTCAAACCCGTACGTCGTTGGATTGTGGGAGGAATCCGAAGATCTCGGAGAAAACCCACGCAGGTCACGGGGAGAAGGTACAAACTCCATAGAGAACCCGTAGTCAGGATCGAACCCGGGTCTCTGGCGCTGCATTCGCTGCAAGGCAGCAACTCTACCGCTGCGCCACCGTGACCGCCCTTAGTGTCAATCTTAGTTCAGTTCAATTCAGATTGAACTCGGATCTCTGGAACGGTTAGACAACTGCTCTACCAGCTGCGCCACTATGACGCCTTGATTATCCTGATCTGCCCATTATTGGTCTAACTAGTCTCTCCAGTGTTATAGAGTTCATACGGTTATAGAGTTATCAGGTTCAGAAATAGGCCCTTCATCCAAATTCATCCATGCCGGCAGAGGTGCCCCATCTAAGCTCGTCCCATTTGCCTGCGTTTGGCCACAATGCATCTAAACCTTTCCTACCCATGAATCTGTCCAAGTGTCTTTTAAATACTTTTATAGTGCCAGCCTTAACTATCTCCTCTGGCAGACAACACCTGCTGGAGAAACTCAGTGGGTGAGGCAGCATCTATGGAGAGAAGGAATAGGCGACGTTTCAGATCAAGACCCTTCTTCAGACCGTTGTCGGGTGGGGGGGGGGGGGTGGCGGGAAAAAGAAAGGAAGAGGCGGAGACAGTAGGTTTGTGGGAGAGCTGGGAAGGGGGAGGGGAAGGAGGGAGTAAGCAAGGGCTATCTAAAATTAGAGAAGTCAATGTTCCATAAAGTTTGTTCCATATATCCACCACTCTCTGAGCTGGACTGTCATATGCTGAGAGAATGGAGCAGCTGGGATTGTACACTCTGGAGTTTAGAAGGATGAGAGGGAATCTTATTGAAACATATAAGATTGTTAAGGGTTTGGACACGCTAGAGGCAGGAAACATGTTCCCGATGTTGGGGGAGTCCAGAACCAGGGGCCACAGTTTAAGAATAAGGGGTAAGCCATTTAGAACGGAGATGAGGAAACACTTTTTCTCAGAGAGTTGTGAGTCTGTGGAATTCTCTGCCTCAGAGGGGGGGTGGAGACCGGTTCTCTGGATACTTTCAAGAGAGAGTTGGATAGGGCTCTTAAAGATAGTGGAATCAGGGGATATGGGGAAAAGGCAGGAACGGGGTACTGATTGGGGATGATCAGCCATAATCACATTGAATGGCGGTGCTGGCTCGAAGGGTCGAATGGCCTACTCCTGCACCTATTGTCTATTGTCTATTGTCTAAAAAGTTGCCCCTCAGGTTCCTATTAAATCTTGCCCCTCTCACTGCCCATCAGTGAATTATACAGATATTTGAAGTTGGCCAATTGATCAACTGGGTCCCTGACATTTGTACATATCATTGGGATTCCTTCACACCGATGCTAATTGCTCACTTGTAAATCCAGTAATTTCAATGTAAATCAGTAAATCCTTAATGTCAGAGAATATTGTTTACAATAAGGAGATAGATTATGTTTGCACATCATTACTGTGATTAGTGAGTCTCTATTGACCAGATTCCCTTTCTGTTTGCTTTAAAAGCTTGTTGTATATCCAGGTAGTTCAGTTTAGCTTAGAGATACAAGCTTTCACATCCAGGTAGTTCAGTTTAGCTTAGAGATACAACTCGGAAACAGGCCCTTCGGCCCACCGCACCCACACCGCACCCGCACCGACCAGCGATCCCCGCACACTAACACTATCCTACACACACACACACACAAGGGACAATTTACAATTGTACCCAGGCCAATCAACCTACAAACCTGGCCTACTCCTGCACCTATTGTCTATTGTCTATTGTCTAAAAAGTTGCCCCTCAGGTTCCTATTAAATCTTGCCCTCTCACTGCCCATCAGTGAATTATACAGATATTTGAAGTTGGCCAATTGATCAACTGGGTCCCTGACATTTGTACATATCATTGGGATTCCTTCACACCGATGCTAATTGCTCACTTGTAAATCCAGTAATTTCAATGTAAATCAGTAAATCCTTAATGTCAGAGAATATTGTTTACAATAAGGAGATAGATTATGTTTGCACATCATTACTGTGATTAGTGAGTCTCTATTGACCAGATTCCCTTTCTGTTTGCTTTAAAAGCTTGTTGTATATCCAGGTAGTTCAGTTTAGCTTAGAGATACAAGCTTTCACATCCAGGTAGTTCAGTTTAGCTTAGAGATACAACTCGGAAACAGGCCCTTCGGCCCACCGCACCCACACCGCACCCGCACCGACCAGCGATCCCCGCACACTAACACTATCCTACACACACACACACAAGGGACAATTTACAATTGTACCCAAGCCAATCAACCTACAAACCTGCACGTCGTTGGAGTATGGGAGGAAACTGGAGCACCCGGAGAAAACCCATGCCGATCTATGGGAGAACATAGAAAGAAACTCCATACAGACAAGCACCTGTAGTCAGGCCTTTCACTATTCGTTAAGTTTCAATGCAGTAACGCATGCGTTGTAAGCTTCCCCAGTGAAATTTGAGGTGCTGTTCCTCCAAACATTTGAACTCCCCTTCCCATTCCCATTCCCATTCTGACTTTCTGTCCTGGGCCTCCTCCACTGTCAGAGTGAAGCCGCAAACAAGCAAATTGGAGAAACAGCATCTCATATTTCGCTTGGGCAGCTTACAACCCAGCGGTATGAATATTAGTTTCTATAATTTCAAGTCACCCTCGCTTTCCCTCTCTCTCTGCCCCTCCCCCACCCTAGACATCCTGCCAGTTCCACTGTGCGCCTCCATGAATCCCTTCGTTATCACCTCTTCCTCTGCCAACAATGGACCATTGTGGGCTCCACCTTTTTGGTCATCAGTGTCGACCCCGATTTGTTCTGAACCTTATCATACCTCTAGTTTCCCATAGAAATTTAAACTCTTAGTCTGAAGAAAGGGTCTCGACCGAAACATCACCACTTCCTTTTCCCCAGAGATGCTGCCTGACCCGCTAAGTAACTCCAGCATTTTGTGTCTATCACAAAATACATTATTGCCATAGAGGGAGTGCAGAGAAGGTTCACCAGACTGATTCCTGGGATGTCAGGACTGTCTTATGAAGAAAGACTGGATAGACTTGGTTTATACTCTCTAGAATTTAGGAGATTGAGAGGGGATCTTATAGAAACTTACAAAATTCTTAAGGGGTTGGACAGGCTAGATGCAGGAAGATTGTTCCCGATGTTGGGGAAGTCCAGGACAAGGGGTCACAGTTTAAGGATAAGGGGGAAATCCTTTAAAACCGAGATGAGAAGAACTTTTTTCACACAGAGAGTGGTGAATCTCTGGAACTCTCTGCCACAGAGGGTAGTCGAGGCCAGTTCATTGGCTATATTTAAGAGGGAGTTAGATGTGGCCCTTGTGGCTAAAGGGATCAGAGGGTATGGAGAGAAGGCAGGTACGGGATACTGAGTTGGATGATCAGCCATGATCATATTGAATGGCGGTGCAGGCTTGAAGGGCCGAATGGCCTACTCCTGCACCTAATTTCTATGTTTCTATGTTTCTATCTGTGATGATTACTGAGTTATTCCTCGCAACCTTTACGATGGATGGCAGGACGACAGACGGGCAGTGCTGCTTAATAAGGGAAGAGACTTTGTGCAAAGTTTGGAGATGAAGCTAAATTAAATGCAAAGTAGAAAGTAGGGGTTGACTGACATATTTGATAAGTCAAGCATGAATAAAATATTTTACATTTTGCTTGTTTTAGGTTTGCGTTAAAAGCGTGTTTTTCCAGTTATTGGTGCAACTTACTTACTGTAAAAGTATTTCAGTTGCACGGTTTAACATTTCATTGCAGGATTAAACATTTATGTGTTCCTTAAAGAAAAAACCCCATACATTTATCCATTATTTTTCAAGGTCCCTGGGTGTTTGAAATAGCTTTTTACAGTCAATGAGATCTGTCAAAGCCAATAATTGGAGCTGAAATAGACTTTAAGTCCTTTGAGCTTGGTATTTTGCTCCATAACATCATGGCTGAGCTATGGTTGGCCTCAACCCACTTTGTTCCCTGGTCCCATAGCCCCGAAGTCCAAAGTTATGTCAAAACTTAGAAACAAGGAACTGCAGATGCTCAGGACTGCAGGGCTGCACAGTGGCACGGCGGTAGACAATAGACAATAGACAATAGACAATAGACAATAGGTGCAGGAGTAGGCCATTCGGCCCTTCGAGCCAGCACCGCCATTCAATGTGATCATGGCTGATCATCCCCAATCAGTACCCCGTTCCTGCCTTCTTCCCATATCCCCTGACTCCGCTATCTTCAAGAGCCCTATCTAGCTCTCTCTTGAAAGTATCCAGAGAACCGGCCTCCACCGCCCTCTGAGGCAGAGAATTCCACAGACTCACAACTCTCTGTGTGAAAAAGTGTTTCCTCGTCTCCGTTCTGAATGGCTCACCCCTTATTCTTAAACTGTGGCCCCTGGTTCTGGACTCTGGACTCCCCCAACATTGGGAGCATGTTGCTGCTTGCCATACAGCGCCAGAGACCCGAGTTCAATCCTGACCACGGGCGCTGTCCGTACGGAGTTTGTACATTCTCCCCGTGAGTTTTCTCTGAGATCTCAGGTTTCCTCCCACACTCCAAAGACATACAAATCTATAGGTTATTCGGCTTGGTGTGATTGTAAATTGTCCCCAGTGTGTGTGGGAATGTGTTTGTATACGGGGATCGCTGGTCGGCATGGACTCGGTGGGCCGAAGGGCCAGATTCCACGCTGTATCTCGAAACTAAAGGATGCTGTTTAATACACAAAAGGACACAAAGTGCTGGAGTAGCTTGACGGTTAGGCAGCATCGCTGGAGAACATGGATAGGTGACGTTTCAGGTCGAGACCCTTCTTCAGCATGAGTCTGAAGAAGAGTCTCGACCCACAAAGCCATCGATCCATGTTCTCCAGCGATGCCGCCTGATCCGCTGAGATACTCCAGCACTATCAGTGTCTATAAGTGTGTCTCTCACTGCCTGCAATTTATTCATGATTTTATACACCTCTACAAGATCATCATCCATTTTGAATTGCCTTCTACCACTCTCTCAGACAACTTATTCCTGATCATTACAGCACATCTCATCAACCACCTAGCTTTCTCACACTCATCTCAAATTGGGATCTTCCAGTTATTAAACCTCCTGTCATTTTTCTTCCATGTGATACCATTATTACCCACAAAATTACTTTGAAATTCTTGGACAGGTTATTCTCAAAGGCAGTGGATTAAAAGCGGATAATATCATTGTGCTACCTTAGATATAACATGCCGAATGCAATAAAGTTCCGACAACATCTGACCCTGCTGTGTCTTTAATAATCCAAAGCCCAACAAATGTGGCAGCATTAAAAAATTATTAAAAGATAAGCGGTAGCAAGAGGTGGCTTATCAGTAGTCACCACATATGATGAAAGAATGGGTCGACTGGGCTTGTATTCGCTGGAATTTAGAAGGATCTTATAGAAACAAATACAATTCTTAGAGGATTGGACAGGCTAGATGCAGGAAAAATGTTCCCGATGTTGGGGGAGTCCAGGACCAGGGGTCACAGTTTTAGAATAAGGGGTAGGCCATTTAGGACTGAGACGAGGAAAAACTTTTTCACCCAGAGAGTTGTGAATCCTCTGCCAGTGGAGGCCAATTCAATGGATGTTTTCAAGAGAGAGTTTCTTATTTTCCCATTGTAGGGTCACCCAATTACTACGAGGGGTAAGTCTAAAGATGGGTTCCAACCCAAAACATCACCTATCAGACTGAAGTAGAATCCTGATCTGAAACGTCACCTGTCCATGTTGTCCAGAGATGCTGCCTGGCCCGCTGAGTTACTCCAGCACTTTGTGTCTGTTTTTAGTGATGTTTCTACAGGTCAGTCCTTATCAGTCCAGAACCAGGGGCCACAGTTTAAGAATAAGGGGTATGCCATTTAGGACTGAGATGAGGAAAAACATTTTCACCCAGAGAGTTGTGAATCTGAGGAATTCTCTGCCACAGAAGGCAGTGGAGGCCAAGTCAATGGAGAGAGATAATTTTCAAGAAAGTTAGATTTAGCTCTTAGGGCTAAGGGAATCAAGGGATTTGGTGAAAAAGCCGGAACGGGGTACTGATTTTGGATGATCAACCATGATTATGTTGAATGTCGGTGCTAGCTCGAAGGGCCGAATGGCCTACTCCTGCACCTATTTTCTATGGTTCTATGTTTCTATGTAATCATACTGTGGTGATGCCAGACTGTGGACAATAACTTATCTGGGAGGAGGAATGGATTTATAACGGGAGATCGCATGATAATAATGAGACGGAAAAGTTCCTTTTGATGTTTTCTCTTTAAACTCTTGTGGCCGCAGAGCCAGCGAACACAGCTCTAGCAAAGGCAGCAGAAACTGACGGAAGGATTAAGACTCTATTTCTGCTCTGCCCAAGACCGCAGGAAATTGCAGGGGGGGGTTGTGTGTGTGGCCCAGCCCGTCACACAGACCAGACTTCCCCAAGTCTGAAGAAGGGCCTCGACCCCAAACATCGCCAATTCCATTTCTACAGAGATGCTGCCTGGCCCGCCGAGTTACTCCAGCTTTTTGTGTCTATCTTCCCACCGTAAACTTCATCTATGCTTCATGCTGCCTCGGGAAAGCAGTCAACGTAATCAAAGACTTGTCCCACCCTGGTCATTCCTTCTTCTCCCTGCTCCCGTCCGGCAGAAGGAAAAGCAGCGTGAAAGCGCGCACCACCAGACTCAGGAACAGCTTCTTCCCCTCCGTTATCAGGCTTCTGAACGGTCCTTCCATAAGCTCGGGTACTGTCCGATTCACCTCTACCCCATTGCGGACACTGGACTTTGTCTGTGGAACTGATACTCTACAATGCTGAGAACTATATTCTGCACCCTGCATGTTCCCCTTTGCACTACCTATTGTACTTGAGTTTAACTTGAGTGTGTTCATGCATAGGATGGCACGGCAGCGTACTGGTAGAGTTAAGGCCCTGTCCCACTTAGGCAATTTTTTGGGTGACTACAGGTGACTGCCGCAAAACGTCCAACACGTTGAAATTTTTTCGGCGAGAGTGGCACCAATTTTTGCTGCCGTAGGTGGTCGTAGGTTGTTGCCAGGTGTCGTAGGTGAATCCCATTAAAACTAGTCCCTGGCAGTCGCCCAAAGAGTCGCCTAAAGTGGGACAGGCCCATTACTGCCTTACAGAGCCAGAGACACAGATTCGATCCTGACCAGACTAGCTCTCTGTACGGAGTTTGTTCATTCTCCCTGTGACTGCGTGTGTTTTCTCCAGGTGCTCTGGTTTCCTCCCACAGCGGAAAGATGGGCGAGTTTTTTGGTTAATTGGCCTCTGTATATTGCCACTAGTGTGTCAGGAAAGTGGGATGACATGGAACTGATGTGAGTGGGTGATTGATGGTCGGCATGGACTCGGTGGGCCGAAGGGTCTGTGTCCAATTTGCATCTTCAAAACTAAATTAAACAAACCATAATCCACATACCAGGGTGATAACAAGTCTTCAATATTCTCGTGGATAATAAGAACTCATTTACAGTGGCTTGCAAAAGTATTCATACCCCTTGAACTTTTCCACATTTTGTCACGTTACAACCACAAACGTAAATGTATTTTATTGGGATTTTATGTGATAGACCAACACAAAGTGGTGCATAATTGTGAAGTGGAAGGAAAATGATACATGGTTTTCAAATTTTTTTTACAAATAAAAAACTGAAAAGTGTCGCGTGCAAAAGTATTCAGCCCCCCTGAGGCAATTCTTTGTAGAACCACCTTTCGCTGCAATTACAGCTGCAAGTCTTTTGGGGGTATGTCTCTACCAGCTTTGCACATCTAGAGACTGAAATTTTTGCCCATTCTTCTTTGCAAAATAGCTCAAACTCAGTCAGATTGGATGGAGAGCGTCTGTGAACAGCAATTTTCAAGTCTTGCCAGAGATTCTCAATTGGATTTAGGTCTGGACTTTGACTGGGCCATTCTAACACATGAATATGCTTTGATCTAAACCATTCCATTGTAGCTCTGGCTGTATGTTTAGGGTCGTTGTCCTGCTGGAAGGTGAACCCCAGTCTCAAGTCTTTTGCAGACTCTAACAGGTTTTCTTCCAAGATTGCCCTGTATTTGGCTCCATCCATCTTCCCATCAACTCTGACCAGCTTCCCTGTCCCTGCTGAAGAAAAGCATTCCCACAGCATGATGCTTCCACCACCATGTTTCACAGTGGGGATGGTGTGTTCAGGGTGATGTGCAATGTTAGGTTTCCGCCACACATAGCGTTTTGCATTTAGGCCAAAACTTCAATTTTGGTCTCATCTGACCAGAGCACCTTCCTCCACATGTTTGCTGTGTCCCCCACATGGCTTGTGGCAAACTGCAAACGGGACTTCTTATGGCTTTTTTTCAACAATGGCTTTCTTCTTGCCACTCTTCCATAAAGGCCCGATTTGTGGAGTGCACGACTAATAGTTGTCCTGTGGACAGATTCTCCCACCTGAGCTGTGGATCTCTGCAGCTCCTCCAGAGTTACCATGGGCCTGTTGGCTGCTTCTCTGATCAATGCTCTCCTTGCCCGGCCTGTCAGTTTAGGTGGACGGCCATGTCTTGGTAGGTTTGCAGTTGTGCCATACTCTTTCCATTTTCGGATGATGGATTGAACAGTGCTCCGTGAGATGTTCAAAGCTTGGGATATTTGTTTATAACCTAACCCTGCTTTAAACTTCTCCACAACTTTATCCCTGACCTGTCTGGTGTGTTCCTTGGGCTTCATGATGCTGTTTGTTCACTAATGTTCTCTAACAAACCTCTGAGGCCTTCACAGAACAGTTGTATTTATACTGAGATTAGATTACACACAAGTGGACTCTATTTACTAATTAGGTGACTTCTGAAGGCAATTGGTTGCACTGGATTTTATTTAGGGGTATCAGAGTAAAGGGGGCTAAATACTTTTGCATGCGACACTTTTCAGTTTTTTATTTGTAAAAACATTTGAAAACCATGTATCATTTTCCTTCCACTTCACAATTATGCGCCACTTTGTGTTGGTCTATCACATAAAATCCCAATAAAATACATTTACGTTTGTGGTTGTAACGTGACAAAATGTGGAAAAGTTCAAGGGGTATGAATACTTTTGCAAGCCACTGTACATGTCACTAACATTACCGGCAGTAGGGAAGTAAAGCTTCCCGTACAGACAGCACCCGTAGTCAGGATCGAGCCTGGGTCCCTGGCGCTGTAAGGCAGCAACTCTACCGCTGCACATGCTGTGGCACCGTGCCACCATTTTGGCATGGACTCGTTGGGCTGAAGGGCCTGTTTCCATGTTGCAACTCTAAACTAATCTAAACTAAACTAATCATAATCCGCAAGATATGGCAATGCACCAAATCTTCATTTTCCCCATGGATAACAAGAACTCATCAATAGACAAATAGGTGCAGGAGTAGTAGGCCATTCGGCCCTTCGAGCCGCTAACACTGCCAGCAGCAGAAAAGTAACGATTCTCACATGTATCTCGGTCCACGTGACGATAACAAACCTCAGCCTAAATTTAAACTGAAGATCGACACAAAATGCTGGAGTAACTCAGCGGGACAGGCAACATCTCTGGATAGAAGGAATGGGCGGCGTTTCGAGTGGAGACCCTTCTTCAGACTGACTGTCAGGGGAGAGGGAAATTACATATATATATACGTTTCGGTTTGAGACCAGATTCAGTCTCCACCCCTAAAAGTCACCCGTACCTGCTATCCAGAGATGCTGCCTGTCCCACTGAGTTACTCCGGCATTTTGTGTCTATCTTCGCTGTAAACCAGCATCTGCAGTTCCTTCCTACAACTAAATCTGAACCGTACACACACACAGACTTTTCTCTGGGTTTGACATGTGTTATTCGATGTCAATGTCAATGTCAGCCGACTGATCCACTATATTCACCGCCTTAGGGGACTGACAATATATAGTTCACATGTGCAACACGAGAGCTCTCACAGTCTTACACTTAGTCAACGTTAAGAGACAATATTGGAGCCAGGGGCCAGCGTGCAACTTCCAATCTAAAAGGGTCATAAATCAAGCTACCAACTCACCCAACAATGCTGCGTATCCAGCTTTGTACTAAAGAACTGTCTCTATCCTATTACGATCTGGCACCTTCGCGACTTTGATAGTGTCAAAGGAACTGCAGATGCGGGTTTACACTGAAGATGGACACAAAATGCTGGAGTAACTCGGCGGGACAGGCAGCATCTCTGGAGAGAAGGAATGGGTGACGTTTCAGGTCGGGACCCTTGTTCAGACAGAGTCAGAGGAGGGGGGAGACTCGAGATATGTTAGGGTAAAGTGTGAAGATGACAGATCATCATCTGCTTTGCTGGTAGAGATGCTGTCTCGCGGTGCCAGAGACCTGGGTTCGACCCGGACCTCAGGTGCTGCCTGTGCGGAGTATGCACGTTCTCCCTGTGACCGTGTGGGATTTCCTCCGGGTGCTCTGGTTTCCTCCCACATCCCAAAGATGTGTGAGCTTGTGGGCTAATTGGCCTCTGTAAATTGCCCCTAGCGTATAAGGAGAGGGAAAGTGGGATAAGAAAGAACTGGTATGAACGGGTGATTGATGGTCGGCATGGACTCAGTGGGCTGAAGGGCCTGTTCCCATGTTGCATCTCTGAACTAAACAAAACTTAATCCACATAATATGGTGATGCACCCAATCTTCATTATTCCCATGGATAACGTAGAAAATAGGTGCAGGAGGAGGCCATTCGGCCCTTCGAGCCAGCACCGCCATTCATTGTGATCATGGCTGATCGTCCCCTATCAATAACCCGTGCCTGCCTTCTCCCCATATCCCTTGACTCCACCATCCCCTAGAGCTCTATCTAACTCTCTCTTAAATCCATCCAGTGATTTGGCCTCCACTGCCCTCTGTGGCAGGGAATTGCACAAATTCACAACTCTCTTGGTGAAAAAGTTTTTTCTCACCTCAGTCTTAAATGGCTTCCCCTTTATTCTCAGACTTTATTCTGGACTCGCCCAACATTGGGAACATTTTTCCTGCATCCAGCTTGTCCAGTCCTTTTATAATTTTATATGTTTCTATAAGATCCCCCCTCATCCTTCTAAACTCCATTGAATACAAGCCTAGTCTTTTCAATCTTTCCTCATTTGACAGTCCCACCATCCCAGGGATCAATCTCGTGAACCTACGCTGCACTGCCTCAATCACAAGGATGTCCTTCCTCAAATTAGGAGACCAAAACTGTACACAATACTCCAGATGTGGTCTTACCAGAGCCCTACACAACTGCAGAAGAACCTCTTTACTCCTATACTGACAAGAATACATTTAGATATTATTCATAGCAAAGTGGATCATCCAGTGAAATCTTCTAGTATGTTGGTAATTTCCAGCTCGCCATAGTCATAGAGCCGTAGAGTCATACAACATGGAAACAGGCCTTTTGGCCCAACTTGCCATACCAACCAACATGTCCCATCTACACTAGTCCCACCTCCCTGCGTTTGGCCCATATCCCTCCAAACCCTATCCATGTACTTTTTCTAAATGTTTCTTAAATGCTGTGTTCGTCCCAGCCTCAACTACCTCCTCTGGCAGCTCGTTCCATAAACCCACCACTCAGTTTCCTATTAAATCTTTCCCCCTCAACTTAAACCTATGTCCTCTGGTTCTCGATTCCACTACTCTGGGCAAAAGACTCTGTGCATTCACCCACTCTATTCCCCTTATGATTTTATACACTGTAGCGGTGCCTGCTGGCGCACGCAGGCATCGAACCCGGCGTTCGGAAGCCGCGGTCACGTGACTCGGGAGGGGCTGCAGTTTTTCACGCGGTTTCGCTTTCGCGCGGCAGTTCAGTACTGACCACCGTTGTGGCCAGACGTGTTGTAAGAACCTGTGAGCTCAGAAGCTATTTTCAGAATAAAATAAGTTACAAAACTTAGTTGTCGTTCTTGCGACCGCCAAACCGCCTCTACAAGATCACCCCTCATTCTCCTACGCTCCAAGGAACAAAGTCCTAGCCTGCTATTTATCAAGAGATCCTGGCACTGTTCTGTTTCAAACCTCAGCCACTAATTATTTCTGTTTCATAAGTTCCAGCAAGTTATCTACCTGTTTCATATTTCCAACCTATCCATCTTTTTAGATTTTCATTGAAAAGACAAAGGGGTCTATGAAAAATTATCTTTAATTCCCAAAAGAAACAGAGATATCACTCGCCCAAATTAGGACGGAAGACATTTCAAACACAGCTTCCATTTCTGATCGAGATTTTGTGGATTCAGTGGACAGAATGAAAGGAGGACTGACTTCACAAAAACAAAATCCATCATATTTCTTTGCTTTCACATCCAATGCTTCTGCCTTGCTTTGTTTAACAACCTGCCAACAATTACAAGTGAAGGATAGCGTTGAGGCAGATACAATGGCCAATATCTGTGCCTTCTGGGAAGGTAGGGAGACAGTCGTGGCGGAAATAAAAAGAAACTTGTCATTAAATTACTTCCCTGAGGGGCTGCTGAATAGGCAACCAGAATCTTTGAGGTTATTTACCGATTGAATCCTGTCTTTTAGTTTTCTTGAGTTTTAGAGTTACAGCGCGGGAAACAGGCCCTTTGGCCCACCGAGTCCGTGTCGGCCAGCGATCCCTACGCACTAACGCTATCCTACACACACTAGGGCCAATTTACATCTACGAACCTGTACATGTTTGGAGTGTGTGGGGGGGGGGGCATACCGAAGATCTGGGAGAAAACCCACGCAGGTCACGGGGAGAACGTACAATCGCCAAAAAGCCGTGCACAAAAGTCATGCACCCGTGGTCAGGATTGAACCCGGGTCTCTGGCGCTGTAGGGCAGCAACTCTACCGCTGCGCCACTGTGCCGCACAGAAAAAAAAGGAAAAAAGTGATCTTTCAGATAACCGAGGCAGGAGATAAGCAGAGCCCGGCCAATTATGTAAGATTATTACAAAGGAGACATAAAAATTAGCACACAATTCCGGATAGTGATGTTAATTTAAAACTCAGTAATTGGATGGCTTTTGTTTCTAAATGCTATGCACATACCTGTAAAATGGATGCTGCTGAGGGAACGTGCCAATTAGGAACCTTTCAGAACATAACGCCCCAGGGAAAAGGAAAAAGGTTTGAGTTTTTTCTATGACTAATATATGCACCTCTGCTTTGTGCTACTTTCCCTGGTTGTGACAAGAACCGAGAGCTGGTGGTATTTTGTACCTTAAGGTCAATCCTATTAGGTGTACTCATTACAACAGAGCTGAAAGCAAGCTTTGGTCTGGCCACCGCTGAGTTGGATTTTGTTCACTGAAGAAATGTCAGCGAGCGAGTCCTGGTTTCTTCAGGGAAGACAACTCGTTTCCCCTCGTTTCTCTTCAGCAGCTCCAGTCCTTAGTGTGGGCGGTTTATGTGGATGAATCACTGGCTTTCAACTAATGGTTGCTTGGTCCGCCAAGCATTACTGGAATTACAGGCTAACAATGCGCTTGGTCCACCAAGCCCTGCTGGATCTCCTGGTTGCTAACAATGCACTTGGTCCACCAAGATCTGCTGGAACTCCCATTGCAAACAATGCACTTGGTCCACCAAGCCCTGCTGGATCTCCTGGTTACTAACAATGCTCTTGGCCCACTTAGATCTGCTGGATCTCCCTATTGTTAACAATACATTTGCTCCACCAAGACTTGCTTGATCCCCTGGTTCCTAACAATGTTCTTGGTCCACCAAGACCTGCTGAATCTTCAGGTTGGTAACAATGCAGTGCACCCAAAATCTTGAGAGGAACAGATTGGGTAGGCGTACAGAGACTCTTGCCCAAAGTAGGGATATCGAGAACCAGATGAAATAGGTTTAAGGTGAGGGGGGCGGGGGAAAGATTTAATAGGAAACTGAGGGGTAACCTTTTCACACAAAGGATGGTGGGTGTATGGAACGAGCTGCCGGAGGAGGTAATTGAGGCAGGTTAAGAGGGATATGCACCAATCGAAGAGAGATGGGTCTAGTGTAGATGGGACATGTTGGTCGGTGTGTGGGCAAGTTGGGCCAAAGTGCCTGCGTCCATGCTGTGTGACCCTATAACTCTCAGTTTGCAGAGATTGTATCTCCTCTCCTTTGAGTCTACTCCAGAAACCAGGAAACGGCACCTCTGAGACACTACACTGGTTAAACTCTCAGTGAAATTGGTAGTGCAGGGCTTGAAGCAACATCATTCAGATTCACAGGGCCATGTCTGACAATATTGGAATATGCACCCTGTCAGCCTAATCTCCCTAAATACAAGGCCTGGGTAGAGTGGATGTGGAGAGGATGTTTCGAGTGGTGGGCGAGTCTAGGAAGAGAGGGGGCAGCCGCAGAATAAAAGGACGTACCTTTAAGAAGGAGATGAGAAGGAAATGCTTCAGTCAGAGGGTGGTGAATCTATGGAATTCATTGCCACAGATGCTGGTGGAGGCCAAATCACGCATGTTTTAAATACAGAGATTGCTAAGTTGTTGTGTTTTGGGTTGCGACCCTCCTTCAGACTGATTGTAAGTGGAGAGAAGAAAGATGGAGGAGGGGAGAGGTGAGATAAGGATGGCATGGTGTGAGGTTAGGGTCGCCAACTTCCTCACTCCCTAATAAGGGACAAAAGGTCAAATTCCCGACGGCAATTCGCTGACCGACTCGGCCGTGGCTGGGTGAATGATGAGTTGGCCCCGGGTACTGGACTGCACACAAAGCCCAGCCGGCGGGCCAGCTGAGGAGTTTCGGCCCGGGGCCCGCTCGCAAAGTCCGGCGCCCCATCCAACTCATGAACCGACGATCGGCCCGTGAGAAGGAGGGGTGGTGGTGGTGTCGGCGGTAAGCAAAGGTCCGAAGGTCGGACAGCTGGCCGGGCTGCCGACCGACGGGGCCACGGGCGAGGCGCTGCTGCTGCTGCACTCCATGGGCTGCACTACGTCGGGACGGGTGAGGTGGGGCCGGACGCGGCGCTCCGACCCGACAGTCCCCTCGACCCGAGTAGCAGCAGTCATATACGGGACAAGGACGGTCCCGTATGGGACAAACCAATTTAGCCCAATATACGGGATGTCCAGGCTAATATGGGACAGTTGGCGACCCTAGGTGACATAGGATTGAAGAGTTGCGAATTGTGAAGCCAGAAGGAGTAAAGTAGTGCGGGATTGGGGGAGGGGAGAGATATGTGGGAGACCAGGTAGGGCACGGGGAGGGGAGTGGGAGAGAGAAAGTGGGGGCACAGCGGAAAAAGTTGGTGGGAGAGGTGTATTTAGAGGTTGTGTAAGGAACAACTGCAAATGCAGGTTTAAACCGAAGACAGACACAAAATACTGGAGTAACAGCGGGACAGGCAGCGTCTCAGGAGAAAAGGAATAGGTGACATCTTGGGTCGAGACCCTTCTTCAGACTTGAAAAAGAATCTCGAGCTGAAACGTTACCTAATCCTTTTCACCAGAGTTGGTGCCTGGCCCACTGACTTACTCCAGCAAGTTGTGTCTGTCTTCGGTTTGAAGAGGTTACCTAAAGTTTCGCTCAGTTTAGTTTAGTGATACAGCGTGGAAACAGGCCCTTCGGCCCACCGAGTCCGCGCTGACCAGTGATCGCCGCACACTAACACTATCCTAATCACACTTGGGGCAATTTACACTTATACCAGGCCAATTTGCCTGCAAACCTGTATGTCATTGGAGTGTGGGAGGAAACCGAAGATCTCGGAGAAAACCCACGTGGGTCACGGGGGGAACGTACAAACTCCGGGCAGACAGCGCCCGTAGCCGGGATCAAACCCAAGTCTCTGGCACTGCAAGCACTGTAAGGCAGCAACTCTACCGCTGCACCACCGTACTGCCCTTGTGGAATCTATAACATTGGAGAATTGCTGGTAGTGGGTATTCTGAAGGTGGACAGAAGTCAATTATGGGAATATTTATAGAGGAGCACATTTTAATGAAGTTCATAATCCAATTATAGAAACAGAGAAGATAGGTGCAGGAGGAGGCCATTCGGCCCTTCGAGCCAGCACCGCCATTCATTGTGATCATGGCAGATCATCCACAATCAATAACCCGTGCCTGCCTTCTCCCCATATCCCTTGATTTCGCTAGCCCCTAGAGCTCTATCTAACTCTCTTTTAAATCCATCCAGTGAATTGGCCTCCACTGCCCCCTGTGGCAGAGAATTCTACACATTCACAACTCACCGGATGGAAAAGATTTTTCTCATCTCAGTTTTAAATGACCTCCCCTTTATTCTGAGACTGTGGCCCCTAGTTCTGGACTCGCCCAACATTGGGAACATTTTTCCTGCATCTAGCTTGTCCAGTCCTTTTATAATGTTATATGTTTCTATAAGATCCCCCCTCATCCTTCTAAACTCCAGCGAATACAAGCCCAGTCTTTCCAATCTTTCCTCATATGTCAGTCCCGCCATCCTGGCGATTAACCTGGTGAACCTGCGCTGCACTGCCTCAATAGCGAGGATGTCCTTCCTCAAATTAGGAGACCAAAACTGCACACAATACTCCAGGTGTGGTCTCACCAGGACCCTGTACAACTGCAGAAGAACCTCTTTACTCCTCTACTCGACTCCTCTCCGGTTTGTTTCCCTGTTTTTATGTTTCTATGTTTCTATGAATAAGGAACGTTATCCCCTTTACTTTTGCTACATCAGCAGGTGCTTTTTAACACCATTGCGCTGAGTGATTGCACTATGTAACTGTCAGTGTGCTGAAAATTCTGCACATTCGAGGATTTCATTCTGACTACCGACGTGGTTTAGATATGAAGGTATCAAACTCGTGAGAATGTCTGGATCTGTGATTGAGTGAGAGCTCGCGGGGGATGGCCAAATAGCAATGAAAGATAATGTTTTGTTGTTCGAGATCAAAGTGTAGACAGCTTTTCACTGGGGCATCAGCATTTCTATTAGAGCGCTGAAAACCTGATTGTTTTTATATGGAAATAGAATGGTTTGATGATGCACATGCGAACAAAATATCGGGTCTTGATGACTGGAAAACTTTTCTTTCCGTGAGATGCGAATATTATTCAGGCCACGTTTGGCCCTTTGTCTTCTCTCGCCGATTATGCTTTGATGTGAGAATTTAGTTGAAAGGAAATAGCATTGCAATGGAATTTGAGTGATGGATTGTGAGTGAGTGCGTGCTTCAATCCTTGGTAATGGGCTGATATGGAGATTCCTCTCTGGCTGTTTAACGAATTCTGTAAGAATATTTCTCTCCGTTCTGCGGTCGCAAGCTTAGTTTAGTTTTCCCTTCTTGTTTTAGCTTTAGGGATACAGGCGCAAACATGCCCGCCGAGTCCGCGCCGACCAGCGACCCCGCACACTTGCATAATCCTACACACACTCGGGACCATTTACAATTTATACCAAAGCCAATTAACCTGCAAACCTGTACGTCTTTGGAGCGCCGGAGGAAATCCGGAGCACCCGGAGAAAACCCATGCAGGTCACGGGGAGAACGTACAACTCCCTACGGACAAGCACCCGTGGTCATGATCGACCCGGGTCACTGGCGCTGTGAGGCCTGAATTCCTGTCCAGGACATCAGACAATGAATGAGTGAATGAATGAATAAGGTTTATTGGCCAAGTATTCACATACAAGGAATTTGCCTTGGTGCTCCGCCCACAAGTGACAACATGACATACAGTGACAGTTAGGAATGACACATAAAACATTAAACACTAATAATAAAACAGGTGCAGGAGTAGGCCATACGGTCCCATCAAGCCAGCACTGCCATTCAATGTGATCATGACTGATCATTCACAATCAGTACCCCCCTGCCTTCTCCCATATCCCCTGACTCCGCTATCTTCAAGAGCCCTATCTAGCTCTCTCTTGAAAGTTTCCAGAGAACCGGCCTCCACCGCCCTCTGAGGCAGAGAATTCCACAGCACTCACAACTCTCTGTGTGAAAAAAGTGTTTCTATCTCTGTTATAAATGGCTTACCCTTCTTCTTATACTGTGGCCCCTGGTTCTGGACTGATTAAGGACATCACTAAAAACAGACACAAAGTGCTGGAGTAACTCAGCGGGCCAGGCAGCATCTCTGGAGAACATGGACAGGTGACGTTTCAGATCAGGATTCTACTTCAGTCTGAAAAGTGATGTTTGGGTTCGAACCCATCTTAGACTTACCCCTCGTAGTAATTGGGTGACCCTACAATGGGAAATTACCACCAAGACATGACTGTTGTTCCATCAACAATATTTAGCAATTGTCAGATTGAGGCTGAACGTTAATTGGAGGAACAGCATCTCATATTTCGCTGGCAGCTTACAGCCCAGTGGTATGAATGTACCATTTTCATGTCAGGTAGCCCCGGCATTCCCTCTCTCTCTATCCCTCCCCCACCTAAGAGCATCAGTTTCTCGTTTTCACCCAACAAACAGCTAACAATGGCCTGTTTCCTTTATCATCGTTACTTTTCTGCATATCTTTCATTCATTGTTCTTTCTCTACACCATCGTCTATATCTCTCGTTTCCTTATCCCTTAACCAGTCTGAAGAAGGGTCTCAATCTGAAACGTCACCCATTCCTTCTCTCCGAGATGCTGCCTGTCCCGCTGAGCTACTCCAGCTTTTTTGTGTCTATCTTCGGTTTAAACCAGCATCTGCAGTTCCTTTCTACACCTTTAGCAATACCCCATCCATTATTATTTGCTCATCCCACCACCAATGCACAGTCCAATAATTCAATTCAATCAATGATACTCTTTGTCTCATCTACCTAGGTGGGTTCAAGGAAAGGGCGTTCACGTCGCGGCCCTGTTTCCACCAATCTTTCCACCCTCCACGCACAAGAAGCACAAGAAGCGACAAGACAGACACCACTGTATGCAGATGCCGAGAGGTGTGTTTCAGCTCTGTGTGTGGACTCGATAAGAAGAAGAAGATCTACTTAGGTACAGTGAAATGCTTTGTTTTTCATACAACCGGGTAAAATTATACAGCAGAATTAAATTTAGAATTCGAACTTTGGAACTAAAATTAAAATCCAGAATTAAAGGACGTTCGTTTAGGAAGGAGATGAGGAGGAATTTTCTTCAGTCAGAGGGTGGTGAATCTGTGGAATTCATTGCCACGGAAGGCTGTAGAGCCAAGTCAGGTGGAATATTTTTAAGGCAGAGACAGATTGATTCTTGATTAGCATGGGTGTCGGGGGTTACAGGGAGACGGCAGGAGAATGGGGTTAGGAGGGAGAGATAGATCAACCATGAATGAATGGCGGAGTAGACTTGATGGGCCGAATGGCCTCATTCTGCTCCTATCACGTATGACCTTATGACCTCCTTGCCCCAGGTGCTCCAGGTACAGTCCAGGTAGCTGCAGTTTGCACAATCTATAGGGTGCTCCTCACCCAAGACTCCGAAGAGCAAATCTTCCAATCTCACGACTTCCTGGTTAAGAGGGATAAGGCAGCAAAAGCAGTAGTACGCCTCACCTCGAAATTACCCTCAAAGACATACAACACCCAGGCTTGGAAATGGCTCAAAGTCCTGGAACTCTCTTAGTTCAGAGATACAGCATGGAAACAAACCCTCTTTGGCCCACCGAGTCCATGCCAACCATCCATCACCCCGTTCATACTAGTTCTGTGTAATCCCACTCTCAACACATTGCGGGTAAATACAGAGGCCATTGAACCTACAATCCCGCACGTCCTGGGATTGTGGGAGGAAACCCGGTGCGCCCGCGCCCTATCAAGTCTACTCCGCCATTCAATCATGGTCGATCTATCTCTCCTCCTAACCCCATTCTCTCCTTCTCCCCATAACCCCCGACACCCATACTAATCAAGAATCAACGCGGTCACAGGGAGAACGTACAAACTCCACGCATACAGCACGAGAGGTCAGGATGGAACCTTGGTCTCGGGCCCTGTGAGGCATCGACTCTACCCTCTGCGCCACAGTGCCGCCCGTCACGAAATGAAGTTACAAATGAGTTTATTAACAGACAATGTTCTGCATCAATTTGAGCCATAATGACAGTGCAGCGGTAATAGTTTTGTTATTTAAAGTTAGGGGAATTGCAGTATGTAATTTTATGTATTCTCAGCATCTTTTGTATGCTTGAAACCATCTTCCGAATTTACCAGCCTGGAATCGCCAATAGCTGTGTTGGTCTATATCCAAAAAGCAAACCGTGATTGATTTTAAAATAATCATGCTTTGAAAAGTAAATTAAACTTTAATTATTAAGGCAATACAAATTTACCTCCTTTCCTCATTAATCAAATATTATACGTTATTAATTCTGTTTTTAAACTGCTCATCTCTCTGACCACAAAGGAAAATCGTTTTTTAATTGTCTCCAGATTAAGCTGTAGGAAATGATTAAGTTTGAGATGTTTCGATTGCATGGTGTTCTATGATTTATTGTCGTTGCCCGGCTGTTCTACGTCTTGTCAAACTATGGGTATGGTTTCTGAACTTGAACCAGTCACACTGTAGTCATCTTTTGTCTGAAGAAGGGTTTCGGCCCAAAACGTTACCTATTTCCTTCGCTCCATAGATGCTGCTGCACCCGGCTGAGTTTCTCCAGCATTTTTATGTACCTACACTGTAGTCATCGTCAAGCAGCACATAAACAAGACTTGCGGCCCAACTAGTCCCATCTGCAATTGGACGCAGCCCTGACCATCACACAAACCAACCTCCCTTCCATTGACTCCATTTTACACTTCACGCTGCCTCGGCAAGGCCGGCAGCGTAATCAAGGACGAGTCTCACCCTGGCCACTCCCTCTTCTCCTCTCTCCAATCAGGCAAAAGGTAGAGAAGTGTGAAAACGCACACCTCCAGATTCAGGGACAGTTTCTTCCCAGCTGGTATCAGGCAACTGAACCATCCTACCACCAGAACCAGAGAGCAGTGCTGAACTAGTATCTACCTCATTGTTGACCCTCGGACTATCTTTGATCAGACTTTACTGGCTTTACCTTGCACTAAACGTTATTCCCCTATCATGTATCTGTACACAGTGAATGGCTCGATTGTTACCATGTATTGTCTTTCCGCTGACTGGGTAGCTCGCAACAAAAGCTTTTCACTGTACCTCGGTACACATGACGATGAACTATACTATACTAAAATGTAATTATAACGAAATTACAGTTTTCAACAAACTGTTTTTAACTTGGTCTTAGTTTTCGTATTACAGCGCAGAAACAGGTCCTTCGGCCCATCGAGTCCGAGCCGACCAGTGATCCCCATACACTCGCACTATCCTACACACCTATTCAATTTGTACCGAAGCCAAATTAACCTACAAACCTGCACGTCTTTGGAATGTGGGAGGAAACCGGAGCACCCGGAGAAAACCCACGTGGTTACAGGGAGAATGTACAAACTCCGTATAAACAGCGCCTGTAGTCCGGTTCGAACCCGGGTCCCTGGCGCCGTAAGGCAGCAACTCTACCGCTGTGCCATCGCGCCGCATCAGAACACTCCCCATTTGCCTTGACGAGTGTAGCTTCAAGAAACTCAACTCTATCTATCATTGTCTATATCTCTCGTTTTCCTTTCCCGCGACTTTCAGTCTGAAGAAGGGTCTCGAACCGAAACGTCACCCGTTCCTTCTCTCCAGAGATGCTGCCTGTCCCGCTGAGTTACTCCAGCTTTTTGTGTCTGTCTCCACAATGCAAATGATCCTGGGGATGTTTGGATTAATGAATGAGGAGTGTTTCAGGACTCTGGGCCTGTTCTCACTGGGTTTAGAAAGATGAGGGGGATCTCATTGAAACCTACTGAATAATGAAAAGCCTGGATAGAGTGGGTGGTTTTAGAGATGAACATGCTTGTGTACACATAAATACATCTTCCACAAACTTCTTGATTATCTTGGGGACAGAGATATGAAAGAAGAAGTTTAAATTTAAATGCAAGTTTTCAAATAAATCCAGCATTAAAAGCCCAGTCTCAGATGTGTCGAGTATGAAATTAACCGTCTGGTTTCAGTAACGTTCTTCAGGGAAGAAAATTTACCGTCCCGACCCATCTCTCTAATTCTCGACTCCGAAGTAACAAAGTCGGTTGATTTTTACTGAACCTTGAAATGAGCAATTAAGGACGTACCTTTCGAAAGGAGATGAGGAGGAATTTCTTTCGTCGGAGGGTGGTGAATCTGAGGAATTCATTGCCACAGACAGATGTGGAGGCCAAGTCAGTGGGTATTTTGAAAGCGGAGGTTGACAGATTCTCGATTGGTGCAAGGTGTCAAAGTTTACAGGGAGACGGCAGGAGAACGGGGTTGAGAAGGAAAGATGGATCAGCCATGATTGAATGGGCAGAATGGCCTAATTCTGTCCCTAAGACTTATGAACGTGAAGATTGCACTCTCCTCAGAGCCCTCTGTTGGAAATGAACACGATTGTTGGTAAACAGAATATCAGTAGAGGTCTCTGTTCCTTGTTGGATCATTTACAACACCGCAAACATGTAAATTAACATCTAATTCACCACTCGAGGGCAACACGATGGCGCAGCGGTAGAGTTGCTGCCTCACAGCGCCAGAGACCCAGGATCGATCCAAACTTGTCTGAAAGGAGTTTGTACATTCTCCCCGTGACCTGCGTGGGTTTTCTCCGAGATCTTCATTTTCCTCCCACACTCCAAAGACGTACAGGTTTGCCGGTTAATTGGCTTGGTATAAATGTATAAATGCAAAATTGTCCCTAGTGTGTGGCAGGGTTAGTGTAAGTGGACGGGGATCGCTGGTCGGTGCGGACTCGGTGGGCTGAAGGGCATGTTTCCGCGCTGTATTTCGAAACTAAACTAAATCCCACACAACCCTAATCTCCAACAGGATAGCGCTACCCTGGAGATGCATTGAATTGTCAACCTCCATGTCTGTGGCTGAACCCATGACCTTCTGAGTTAGAAATTGAAAATTGTGTCTATCTTCGGTTTAAACCAGCATCTGCAGTTCCTTCCTGCACACTAGGGAATGGTACTTCAGTTTTGAAGTTTAAATAAATAATTTGAATCCTCAAGCTAAAATGATGACACTTAACATGAAATCAAGATAGAAAAATACTTGCAGCCCTTGGACATGCATCATCAGAGACATTTTGGAATTGATGTTCAAGAGAACTTGACATCAGACTTTCAAGTTATTGAGTTTACGTAAAAAATAAAAACTTCAATGGTGGTCATTGATCACCAATAGCTGACTGAACTTACAGAAACACAAAGAGTCATAGAGTGATACAGTGTGGAAACAAGCCCTCGGCCCAACTTGCCCACACCGGCCAACAAGTCCCAGCTACACTAGTCCCCACCTGCCTTGGTCCATATCCCTCCAAACAATGTCCTATCCATGTACCTGTCTAACTGTTTCTTAAACGTTGGGATAGTCCCAGCCTCAACTACCGCGTGTGGCAGCTTGTTCCATACACCCACCACCCTTTGTGTGAAAAAGTTACCCGTCAGATTCCCATTAAATCTTTTCCCCTTCACCTTGAACCTATGTCTTCTGGTCCTCGATTCCCCTACTCTGGGCATCTAGTTAAAACATGGCCAACCAAGCATGGAGATAACGACGGAGGGACAACAAACTGCAGATGCTGGAACCTCGAGCAACACACCCAGTGCTGGAAGAACTCAACGGGTCAGGAACCATAAGTTCATAAGTAACTTCATAAGAGATAGGAGCAGATTTAAGCCATTCGGCCCATCAAGTCTGCTTCGCTATTCAATCATGGCTGATCTATCTCTCCCTCCTAACCACACTCTCTTGCCTCCTCCCCATCAACCCCGACACCCATATTAATCAAGAATCTATCTAACTCTGCCTTAAAAAATATCCATTGACGGCTTCCACAGCCTTCAGTGGCAAAGAATTCCACAGATTCACCACCCACCGACTAAAGAAATTTCTCCTCATCTCCTTCCTAAAGGAACGTCCGTTAAATCTGAAGCTATGACGACTAGTCC
>CM075977.1:286388559-286417926 GCA_038087875.1 Malacoraja senta | reverse complement strand
ACGACTCCGATAAAAAAAGAGGAATTAACAGAAACCCTGTCTGTGTAAGACTTAAGGCATGGCTTCCTTCAGTACCGAAGAAAGACACAACAACGCTGGCCCTTTGGCCCATTTCCAAACTATGCACCAAAGTCCCTACCCTATTGGATAGTCCCAGCCAACACCCGCCTCTCTTCTCGCTGCCCATCTTAATGGTGTGACAAATATCTCAGTGATAGACACAAAACGCTGGAGTAACAGCGGGTCAGGCAGAATCTCTGGAGGAAAGGAAGAGGTGACATTTCGGGTCAAGACCCTTCTTCAGACTGGGAGACGGAAGCTTGAGGTATGAAAAGGTACAGGTGGCAGATCAGAGCCTGCACTGATGAACAAGGAAAGGTGGAGCCCACAATGGTCCATTGTTGGCAGCGGAAGAGGTGATAAGTAAGAGATATGAGCAGCAAAACTGGCAGGATGGCTAAGGTGGGGGGGGGGGGGGGACAGAGATAAGAGAGGATGCAAGGGTTACTTGAAATTAGAGAAATCAATACTCGTATCACTGAGCTGTGAGCTGCCCAAGCGAAATATGAGATGCTGTTCCTCCAATTTGTGCTTTGCCTCACTCTGACAATGGAGGAGGCCCAGGACAGAAAGGTCAGTGTGGGAATGGGAAGGGGAGTTAAGGAGTTAAGGGCCTGTCACACTTGGCGATTTTTTCGGCGACTGCCGGCATCATATCAGTGTCACCAAAAGATTTTGAACATTTCAAAATCCAGCGGCGACAAAAAAACATGTTACGACACTTGAAAAAACACCGACGCGTCAATGCGTCTTCACACTGCGTCACCACCGCGTCACATCGCATCACATCACGCCGCAAATTTTTCAGTGACCTGATACGTCAGTCAATGATGCCGGCAGTCGCCGAAAAAATCACCAAGTGGGACAGGCCCTTAGGCAACCAGGAGATCAGGTAAGCCAAGGCAGACTTTGTTCATTCCTATAGCAGGGAACAATACTAAAAGACACACTAAAGAAGAGTGCAAGATAGAGTCCAATAAAGTCCAATTTATAGGGACGGCACGGTGGTGCAGCGGTAGAGTTGCTGTCTTACAGGGGCAGAGACCCAGGTTCCATCCTGTCTGTAAGTGGCGTTTCGGGTCGAGACCTTTCTTTAGACTGATCAGTCTGAAGAAGGGTCTCGACCCGAAACGTCACCTATTCCTTCATAGATGCTGCCTCACCCGCTGAGTTTCTCCAGCATTTTTGTCCACCTTCCCTTTTATTCTTCAACTGTGGCCCCTGGTTCTGGACTCCCCCAACATTGGGAACATTTTTCCTGCATCTAGCTTGTCCAGTCCTTTTATAATTTTATATGTTTCTATAAAATCACCTCTCATCCTTCTAAATTCCTACACTTTTCTACACTTGCACTTTTTCCTTCACTTTCTTCTTTCTTTCAATCTTTTCCTTTTCTAGTGTAAAAAAATAAATAAAGGGAGTACATTAATTGTAAGAAGATATAAATGACGAGTATTAATGTATGTGGTTGTAATGTAATGTACTTCTAATAAATAAAAAATTAAAAAAAAAAAAAAAAAAAAAAAAAAAAAATCCTTCTAAAGTCTTTCCAATCTTTCCTCATATGACAGTCCCGCCATCCCGGGGATTAACCTGGTGAACCTACGCTGCATTGCCTCTATAGCAAGGATGTCCTTCCTCAAATGAGGAGACCAAAACAGCACACAATACTCCAGGTGTGGTCTCACCAGGGCCCTGTACAACTGCAGAAGGACCTCTTTGCTCCTATACTCAAATCCTCTTTTTGGAAGGCCAACATGCTTTCTTCACTGCTTGCTGTACCTGCATGTACCTTCATTAAATTCTGCTATAAATACTGAATTAGACAAATGATCACAATAAAATTGTCGGCGGAGGATGATAAAACTCTGAAAAATCTTTTGTTTTGCCTTGGAAAATGGAAGAGATTGACTTGTTCAGTTCAGGTTGAACTTGTGAGAGGGCTTCGCATACAAATGACCAAACTTCTTACCAATGGATTCCAGGCGATTTGTGAGTCAAACAGTAGGATGCACAGAGCTGCTTCAGGGTTAATGTAGGGATAACTTGCCTTCAAATAATTATTTTCATAACACTGCAACATCCTCAAGACATCAGGCATTTTAAACGATGACAGTAATTGAAAGACATCCAAGAAAGTGGGGAATAGTTTTCAGTTTAGTGATACATTGCGGAAACAGGTCCTTCGGCTCACTGAGGCCGCGCTGACCAGCGATGCCCGCACACTAGCACTATCCTACACACTAAGGATGATTTACAATCTTTACAGAAGCCAATTAACCCACAATCCTGTACGCCTTTAGAGTGTGGGAGGAAACCGGAACATGAGTTCATAAGTTGTAGGAGCAGAATTCAGCCATTCGGCCCATCAAGTCTACTCTGCCATTCAATCATGGCTGATCTATCTTTCCCTCTTAACCTCATTCTCCTGCCTTCTCCCCATACACACTGACTCCGCTATCTTTAAGAGCCCTATCAAGCTCTCTCTTGAACCGGCCTCCACCGCCCTCTGAGGCAGAGAATTCCACAGACTCACAACTCTCTGTGTGAAAATGTGTTTCCTCGTCTCCGTTCTAAATGCCTTACCCCTTATTCTTAAACTGTGGCCGCTGGTTCTGCACTCCCCCAACATCGGGAACATGTTTCCTGCCTCTAGCGTGTCCAAATCCTTAATAATCTTGTATGTTTCAATAAGATACCCTCTCATCCTTCTAAACTCCAGAGTGTACAAGCTCAGCCACTCTATTTTCTCAGCTAGTGTAGGGGGATCACTGGTCGGCACGGACTCGGTTTCCGCACTGTATCTGTAAACTAAACAAGTGACCAGAGTTGGAAGAGTGCAAATCTCTCAGTTGGTTGTGCAGCTGCTGACGAAATGGGAGAGACAGGGAGAGGCTGTGAGAAGCAGATAAAGATGAGGATTCTAAAACTGAAGTGACAACCGATGGCGATCAAGAACCTTGGCAAATCGATGAGCCGGAGACTGACGGGTAAGCACAGCAAGGTGCAGTAAGTGGCCAACTTTGGAGATGTGTTCTATTTGCTGGCTTCAAACGCATCGCTAACTCAGCTGTCTCAGCAGTGGTGAAATCAGCTCCTCTATCAACCACACGGGCGGGTAATCAATATCGCACAGGAATCGCACCCCCAGTGGGAAGCCTCCGCTCCTTTCAACCCTGCTCCGCTTTGGAGACGAGTTGAGTATCCGACCCGGCACGGTGGCCCAGCGGTAGAGTTGCTGCCTCACAGCGCCGGAAATCCCCAGGGTCGATCCCGACTACAGGGGCGCTGTCTGTACGGAGTTTGTACGTTCTCCCCCCGTGACCTGCGTGGGTTTTCTCCGAGATCTCCGGTTTCCTCCCACTCTCCAGTGACGTACAGGTTTGTCGGTTAATTGCCTTGGTACAAATGTAAATCGCCCCTCATGTGTGTGTGTGTGTGGGATAGTGGTAGAGTGCGGGGATCGCTGGTCGATGCGGACTCGGTGGCCGAAGGGCCTGTTTCCACGCTGTATCTCCAAACTAATAGAAAACTAAATCTGCAGTTCCTTCCTGCAGTGCTATTTTTTAATCAGGTTTTTGAAAAAAGCAGATTCTAGAATTTATTAACAACCTTGTTTCTCTTCAGATTGCTTCTCAACATCATAAAGGCAATAATGGTTTCTTTATTTAAAGTACAGCGAATTATAACGTGGTTTAGACATCTGACAGCATAATTTCCCTGAATTATTTGTTAGCCTTTATCAGTCTCGAAGACTCAATAGCAGTCAGACTCCACATCAAAACAACATCTCATCATCGATTTTAAAACAGTTGCTGTGTTACAAATGAAACCGAGCTTTAATTATTAAAAAATACAAATGATTCCTCCCACAGCATTCCCATGCTCAATGCTAATTTGTTTTCTCTTGTTGCTTGACTGTCACCTAAATAAAAATCCAGTTTCCACATTAACCAGCTGGAAAGCCTTCGAGAATTGCTCTTTGTTGAGGATGTTGCCAGGACCAGAGGGTCTGAGCTATAGGCAGAGATTGAGTAGACTGGGTCTCTATTCCCTGGAGCGCAGGAGGATGAGGGGTGATTTTATAGAGGTGTATAAAATCACGAGAGGAATAGATCGGGTAGATGCACAGAGTCTCTTGCCCAGAGTAGGTGAATCAAGGACCAGAGGACATAGGTTTAGGGTGAAGGGGAAAAGATTTAATAGGAATCTGAGGGGTAACGTTTTCACACAAAGGGTGGTGGGTGTATGGAACAAGCTGCCAGAGGAGCTAGTTGAGGCTGGAACTATCACAACGTTTAAGAAACAGTTAGACAGGTACATGGATAGGACAGGTTTGGAGGGATATGGACCAAACGCAGGCAGGTGGGACTAGTGTAGCTGGGACATGTTGGCTGGTGCGGGCAGGTTGGGCAGAAGGGCCTGTTTCCAAGCTGTATCGCTCTGACTCTATGCCTGTAATTGTGTCCGAATTTTACCACTCTCCATTTGCTGTGCGTAGACCATTGCGTCTACAAATTAGATTACTGACAACCTTTTTGTTTAGTTTAGATTTTTAGTTTAGGGATACAGTTCAGAAACAGGCCCTTCGGCCCAACGATTCTCCTCCGACCAGCGATTCCTACACATTAACTCCATCCTACACACACTAGGGACAATTAAAATTGTTGTAGCAAGCCAATCTGCCCTGAAACCTGTACGCCTTTGGAGTTCATGAGGAAACCGAAGATCTCGGAGAAAACCCACGCAGGTCATGGGGAGAAAGTACAAACTCTGAACAGAAAAGTGATAGGAGCAGAATCGGAGCAGAATTAGGCAATTTGGTCCATCAAGCAGTGACTAGTGGGGTGCCGCAAGGCTCGGTGCTGGGATCCCAGTTATTTACAATATATTAACGATTTAGAAGAGGGAATTAAATGTGATATCTCCCAGTTTGCTGATGGCACAAAACTGGGAGGCAGGGTGAGCTGTGAGGAGAATGCCATGAGTGTGCAGGGTGACTTGGATAGGTTGGGTGAGTGGGCAGATGCATGGCAGATGCAATATTATGTGGATAAATGTGAGGTTATCCACTTTGGTGGCAAGAACAAGAAGGCAGATTAGTATCTGAATGGTGTCCGAGTAGGAAAAGGGGAGGTGCAACAAGACCTGGGTGTGCTTGTACATCAGTCACTGAAAGTAAGCATACGGGTACAGCAGGCAGTGAAGAAAGCTAATGGCATGATGGCCTTCACCGCGAGAGGATGTGAGTTTAGGAGCAAGGAGGTCCCACTGCAGTTGTACAGGGCCCCGGTGAGACCGCACCTGGAGTATTGTGTGCAATTTTAGTCTCCTAATTTGAGGAAGGACATTATTGCTATTGAGGGAGGGCAGCGTAGGTTCACGAGGTTAATTCCTGGGATGGCGGGACTGACATATGATGAAAGAATGGGTCGACTGGGCTTGTATTCACTGGAATTTAGAAGCATGTGAGGGGATCATAGAACATTCTTAAAGGATAGGACAGTCTAGATGCAGGAAAAATGTTCCCCATGTTGGGGGGAGTCCAGAACCAAGGGTCACAGTTTAAGAATAAGGGGTAGGCCATTTAGGACTGAGATGAGGAAAGACTTTTTCATCCAAAGAGTTGTGAATCTGTGGAATTCTCTGCCACAGAAGGCAGTGGAGGCCAATTCACTGGATGTTTTCAAGAGAGAGTTAGATTTAGTTCTTTGGGCTAAAGGAATCAAGGGATATGGGGAAAAAGCAGGAATGGGGTACTGATTTTAGATGATCAGCCATGATCATATTAAATGGCAGTGCTGACACGAAGGGCCGAATGGCCTACTCCTGCACCTATTTTTCTTTGTTGCTATGTTTCTAAGTCTACACAGCCATTCAATCATGGCTGATCTATCTCTCCCTCTCAACCCCATTCTTCTGCCTTCTCCTTATAGCCCCTAACACCCGTACTAACCAAAAATCTATCACTGCCTTAATTATTTCCCCTGACTTATCCTCCAGAGCCTTCTGTGGCGAAGAATTCCACAGATTCACCATCCTCTTACTAAATAAATTCCTCCTCATCTCCATCCTAAAGGAACATCTTCTAATTCGGATGACTTCTGGTCGTAGACGTTCCCACTGGTGGAAACATTCTCTCCACATCCACTCCATCCAGGCCTGAAGTGATATTTCAAGCAGAATTTCCACGCAGTGGATAGACCGTTTGACCCAACTTGCACTTCACATCTTCTCTCAGGCCAATATCCTCCTTGTACTCTGACTTTATCCCCCTCCCTCATTTATGTATCAAGCATCGCCTTACACAGAAACGTAGAAACATAGAAAATAGGTGCAGGAGAAGGCCATTCGGCCCTTCGAGCCCCCAGCACCGCCATTCAATATGATCATGGCTGATCATCCAGAGTCAGTACCCCGTTCCTGCTTTCTCCCCATATCCCTTGATTCCATTAGCCCTAAGAGCTCTGTCTAACTCTCTCTTGAATACTATCCGATGCCTTCAACGCATCTCTGCTTCCAACTCAGTGGGGGAGAGAAATCCACATTGTCGCCACTTGCTGTGAAGAGAAATTCCTTCCGAATAGTTTATCCCCTGCTGGCTTGTACCTTGCTGTGTGAGAAGCAGTTGCTTTATTAACTAGGTAATAGCAATCTGCACTTCACTTCCATACTTCCATTAACTACAAACTGCTTTTCAATAGCTGAGAGAGATGTCCCGAAGTGCTTTAGTTTAGTTTAGTTTAGTTTAGTTTAGAGATACAGCGCGGAAACAGGCCCTTCGGCCCACCGGGTCCGTGCCGACCAGCGATCCCCGCACATTAACGCTATCCTACACACACAGGGGACAATTTTTACATTTATTCCAAGCCAATTAACCCGCAAACCTGTACGTCTTTGGAGTGTGGGAGGAAACCGGATATCTCGGAGAAAACCCACGCAGGTCACGGGGAGAACGTACAAACTCCGTACAGACAGCACCCGCAGTCGGGATCGAATCTGGGTCTCCGGCGCTGCATTCACTGTCAGGCAGCGACTCTACCGCTGCACCACCGTGACCGCCGTAACTCTCTAACTCTAACTCTCCCGTGCGCTCTAACTCTAGCTTCTCTTTCCTCTTTGCATTTCTCTCCCTTTTTGTCATGATGGGTTTACTGGAGCAGGACATCACAGGTACAGAGCATGTTACCTAATTCCATTGTTCCCTGCTTCTACAAGCTAGATGTTGGTCTCGTCTAGGAAGGAGCTGCAGTTTACACCAAAGGTAGACAGAAAATGCTGGAGTAACTCAGCGCGACGGGCAGCATCTCTGGAGAGAAGGATTGGGTGACGCTTCGGGTCGAGACCCTTCTTCAGACTGAGAGTCAGGGGATGGGGAACCACAGAGACATATTGAAGGGTAAGGTGTGAAATCGAGAAAACGACCCCTTTGATCTCTCGTTTTCACACCGTACACCATATCTCTATGTCTCCCTCTCCCCAACCCTAGACGTCGAGCCACAGTACAATTCTTTATTTTGCATAGACTTCAGTCACATCTTAACATACATAAGCTGGGGTGGGAGATTGCAACCTTCACGTGGTCCGCCCTGTTTCGACAAATGCAATCAACCTGGCGTACGCAATCAAATAAGATCAAATAGTTCGTACAACTTTAGGCTGTGCACGCCATACGCAAGAAGAAGAAGATCACCATCTATCTATATCTCTCGTAAGCACAATCACATCAAAGTCCCAGGGTTCACTGAATGTAGTGTCAAAATAACAGATTATACTGAGGCAGTACTGAGTGCCCAAAGTGTCGCCATGTTTCTGGCGCCATCTTGTGTTCGCAAGTTTCCAAGTTGTTAAAGAGATTCAGTTTGATGTTGGCTTTCAAGGCCAGTTTCCCTGTCGGCGGCACTGGGTTGATGTTGGGGGGGTCTGCCTGGTCCGCTGATGCTGCGAAAGAGGACTAAGAGGAAAGAGGACGAGCGTTTGTCGGCACTGTACTTGCTGGAGTTCAGAAGGATGAGGGGGGGACCTCATTGAAACGCACCGAATAGTGAAAGGCCTGGATAGAGTGGATGTGGAGAGGATGTTTCCACCAGTGGGAGCGTCTGGGACCAGAGGTCATAGCCTCACAATTAAAGAACGTTCCTTCAGGAAGGAGATGAGGAGGAATTTCTTTAGTCAGAGGGTGGTGAATCTGTGGAATTCTTTGCCACAGAAGGCTGTGGAGGCCGTCAGTGGATATTTTTAAGGCAGAGATAGACAGATTCTTGATTAGGTAGACAAAAGTGCTAGAGAAACTCAGCGGGTGCAGCAGCATCTATGGAGCGAAGGAAATAGGCAACGTTTCGGGCCAAAACTCTTCTTTAGACTGATGTAGGGTGGGGCTGGGGGGGGGGGGGTGGGGGGGCGGGGAGAAGAAAGGAGAAAGGAAGAGGAGGAGCCGGAGTACTAATTCTCGATTAGTACAGGTGTCAGAGGTTACGGGGAGAAGGCAGGAGAATGGGGTTAGGAGGGAGAGATAGATCAGCCATGATTGAATGGCGGAGTGGATTTAAAGGGCTGAATGGCCTAATTCTGCTCCCAGCACTTATGAACATGAAAGAAAGACGATGAAGAAAGAAGATTAGACTGAAGGTTTTGAAAAGGAAAGGTCCTCACTATGGAACAAGTGCAAGAGAAATGCATAGAGCATAGAGCACCAACCATCCCATTCTACATGGCCTTTTATAGACCTTGTTAAAGTCTTTTGAGATTGCCATCAGGAATGGATTGTGGAGAAATGGTCTCAGTTTTGACTACCAGAAGAGAATTGCTTCCATTCTATTGTTTAAGAAGGAACTGCAGATGCTGGAAAAATCAAAAGTAGACACAAAATGCTGGAGAAACTCAGCGGGTGTGGCAGCATCTATGGAGAGAAGGAATAGGCGACGTTTCGGGTCGAGACCCTTCTTCCATTCTACTTCAGCCAACTGGTCCACAACACTGGATAGACCCATGCACAGGATAGAACACAAAATGCTGGAGTAACTCAGCGGGTGAGACAGCATCTTTGGAGAAAAGGAATAGATGACGATTTGGTGCAGACCCTTCTTGCACCTGAAATACTGCCTCTGTTTCTCCCTCCAAAAGCTGTTGAGTTGAAGGGATCCTCAAATATTGGAATGGTTGGCCATACATAACAAAACGACTTGGCGATATTTAAGGAAGAACTCCAAAACTTAGACCAGGGCACTAGAGGATGCCACGTCAGGTGAAAGAGCTGTCCTGGAACCTAGAGTTACTTCTTGTGGGGAATAAGCTGGAACTGTTACAGAGAAGATTTACGAGGATGTTGCCAGGAATCGAGGTTCTGAGCTATAGGTAGGCTGGGGACTATTCCTTGGAGCAAAGGAGAATGAGGGGCAATCTTATTGAGGTGCATAAAATCATGAGAGGAATAGATCAGGTAGATGCACAGAGTCTCTTGCCCAGAGTAGGTGAATCGAGGACCAGGGGACATAGGTTTAAGGTGAAGGGGAAAAGATTTCTATAGGAATCTGAGAGATAACTTTTTCACACAAAGGGTGGCGGGCGAATGGAATGAGCTGTCGGAGGAGGTAGTTGAGGCAGGGACTATCACAACGGTCACGGTGGCCCAGCGGTAGAGTTGTGGCCTCACACCAAATGCAGCCCGGAGACACGGGTTCGATCGGGTGCAGT
Organism: Malacoraja senta; assembly: GCA_038087875.1. NCBI lineage: Eukaryota > Metazoa > Chordata > Chondrichthyes > Rajiformes > Rajidae > Malacoraja > Malacoraja senta. The sequence continues at coordinate 286,408,173 of CM075977.1, read as the reverse complement.
CTGTACGGAGTTTGTACGTTCTCCCCGTGACCTGCGTGGGTTTTCTCCGAGATCTTCGGTCTCCTACCACACTCCAAAGACGTACAGGGTTGAAGGTTAATTGGCTTGGTATAAATGTAAAAATTGTCCCTAGTGGGCGTCGGATGTGCGGGGATCGCTGGTTGGCGCGGATCCCGGTGGGCCGAAGGGCCTGTTTCCACGCTGTATCTCTAAACCAAACGAAACATTTAAGAAACAGTTAGACAGGTACATGGACAGGACAGGTTTGGAGGGATATGGACCAAGCGCAGGCAGGTGGGACTTATGTAGATGGAGCATGTTGGCCGATGTGGGCAAGTTGGGCAGAAGAACTTGTTTTGCCGCTCTATCACTCTATAAGGGAAAAAGGGTTTGCAGAGGTCTCTTCTTCTTGTGTATGGTGTGCACAGCCTAAAGTTGTAGGACAACTTGTTCTATTTGATCTTATTTGATTGTGCACGCCAGGTTGATTGCATTCGTCGAAACAGGGCGGACCACGTGAAGGTTGCAATCTTCCACCCCTTTGCAGAGGTGAGAGCACTAGACGAGACGGAGCAAGTCTTTCCTTCTTAGACCTTTAAGCTCCAATACGAACATAGAAAAAGTCTAGATTTCAATGCATCGATGTGGACTTCTGCTGAAATATCAACTCATTCAGAATTAACTTTCTGGAAAGTTGTTCCACCTGACAGTGAAAGCCACAGGAATCTAATCTCTCATGTTGACTGGGTCCAGCTCGTTTCTGTAATTGCGTTATTACATTCTCTGTCCCGGAGAATGACTCCTGCTGCGGTTTACATGACTCACAGCAACTGGGACCTCAACGCCTGTCATCTCGGCGCCCCTTCTCCCGTCACGCAGCGACCCCCTGCGGCTGCGGCTTCAACACACAAGGAGCAAGGAGAACCAGACTGGGAACAGACTCCGCGACCTCTGCAATTCACCGTCGCACCAAACACCACCGCCACACCCGGCTCGGACCTGCCCCCGCAAAGAGTGGGTCGCCCTGAACCGGCTCCGTACAGGGCTCGGCCGGTTCAACGCCAACATGCATTTGGACGACAGATGGCGCAATGGGCTAAGTGTTCGGCTGGCAACCGGAAGGTAGCCGGTTCGAATCCCGCTTGGAGTGCATACTGTCGTTGTGTCCTTGTGCAAGACACTTCACCCACCTTTGCCTGCGTGTGAATGTGTGTGAGTGATTGGTGGTGGTCGGAGGGGCCGTAGGTGCAGATTAGCAGCCACGCTTCCGTCAGTCTGCCCCAGGGCAGCTGTGGCTACAGAAGTAGCTCACCACCACCGAGTGTGACTGAGGAGTGAATGAATAATGCGATGTAAAGCGCCTTGAGTATTAGAAAGGCGCTATATAAATCCCATCCATTATTATTATTATTACCATTATTATTATTATCGCTGGGGGCTGCGTTCATCAGAGGGGATCTTATTGAAACATGTAAGATTATTAAGGGTTTGGACAAGCTAGAGGCAGGAAACATGTTCCCGATGTTAGGGGGGGGGGGGGGGTCCTGAACCAGGGGCAACAGTTTAAGAATAAGCGGTAAGCCATTTAGAACGGAGACGAGGAAACACTATTTTTCACACAGAGAGTTGTGAGTCTGTGGAATTCTCTGCCTGAGAGAGCGGTGGAGGCCGGTTCTCTGGATACTTTCAAGAGAGAGCTAGATAGGGCTCTTAAAGATAGAGGAGTCTCGGGATATGGGGAGAAGGCAGGAACGGGGTGTTGATTGGGGATGATCAGCCACGATCACATTGAATGGCGGTGCTGGCTCGAAGGGCCGAATGGCCTGCTCCTGCTCCTATTGTCTATTGTCTGCGTGTGTGGAGCAGACCAGGCAAAGAGCGCAGCACGTCATTTTCGACTGCTCTGTCCTCCGCCCCCCCCCCTCCACCCCGGTGGAGGGGTAGACTCACAGCCCTCAACAGCAGCACATTGAACTGGCTATAGTGCCTGGAGGGCGTTACATAACCTCTGCTGCCTCAAACGCAAGAGAGAGAGAGAGAGAGAGACTGAACCAGTGAATAAAACCTGGTGCTCGGAATATTCAGCAGGTTTGGCAGCATCCACGGAGCCGGGAACAGATGGAATGTTTCAGGCCAGTGATCAGAATCAAACACGTTTCCACCATTCTCATGTGTTATTTCAGTACCACACAAACATACCCAAGAGAACCCCGTGGGTCCCCACCCGTGGCGCAGCGGTAGAGTTGCTGCCGCACAGCGCCAGACACCCAGGTTCGATCCCGAGTACGGGTGCTGTCTGTACGGAGTTTGTACGTTCTGCCCGTCACCTGCGTGGGTTTTCTCTTTAATCTTACCTTAATTTTATCCTTGTAATATCATTGCTGAGGTGACCCGTTGTCTTGTCAAACACATTTCATTGTACCGTTGACCCTGTGTTAACCTACATATGACAAATAAAACTGAACTGAACTTTCTCCGAGACCTTCGGTTTCCTCCCACACTCCGAAGACGTACAGGGTTGTAGGTTAATAGATTGTAGTCTGAAGAAGGGCCTTGACCCGAAACGTCACCCATTCCTTCTCTCCAGAGATGCTGCCTGTCCCGCAGTTCCTCCAGCATTTTGTGTCTACCTTTGTGGGTTAATTAGCTTGGTATAAAGAAATAATAAAAAATTGTCCCTCGTGTGTGTTAATGTGTGGGGATCGCTGGTCGGCGCGGACTCGACGGGCCGAAGGGCCTGTTGCCACGCTGTATCTCTAAACTAAACTACAAGAACCCTATATTTTTCGTGGTCTTTTTTCTTAAGAAATGTTATGTGTCATTTTTGTATAATTTTTTATAAATTTCTATCAGATCTCATAGAAACATAGAAACATAGAAAATAGGTGCAGGAGGAGGCCATTCAGCACTTTGAGCCAGCACCGCCATTCATTGTGATCATGGCTGATCGTTCCCAATCAATAACCTGTGCCTGCCTTCTCCCCAAATCCCTTGATTCCACTAGCCCCTAGAGCTCTATCTAACTATCTCTTAAGTCCATCCAGTGATTTGGTCTCCACTGCCCTTTGTGGCAGGGAATTCCACAAATTCACAACTCTCTGGGTGAAAACGTTTTTTCTCACCTCAGTCTTAAATGGCTTCCCCTTTATTCTAAGACTGTGGCCCCTGGTTCTGGACTCACCCACATTGGGAACATTTTTCCTGCATCTAGCTTGTCCAGTCCTTTTATAATTTTATATGTTTCTATAAGATCCCCCTCATCCTTCTAAACTCCAGTGAATACAAGCCTAGTCTTTTCAATCTTTCCTCATATCTCCCCTCAGCCACTAGCCATATCTTCCCATCTCCACCCCATTCTGCTTTCCGCAAAGACCGTTTCCTCCGCAACTCTCTGGTGAACCCGTCCCTTCCCACCCAACCCATGCCCTCCCCAGGTACTTTTCCCTGCAACTGTAGGAGATGCAACACCTGGCCCTATACCTCCTCCATCGACTCTATCCAAGGGCCCCGACAGTTTTTCCAGGTAAGGCAGAAGTTCACTTGCACCTCCTCCAACTCATCTACTGTATCCGCTGTTCCAGGTGACAACTTCTCTACATCGGCGAGACCAAGCGCAGGCTCGGCGATCGTTTCGCTGAACACCTCCGCTCAGTCTGCCTAAATCTACCTGATCTCCCGGTTGCTCAGCACTTCAACTCCCCCTCCCATTCCCAATCTGACCTTTCTGTCCTGGGCCTCCTCTATTGCCAGAGTGAGGCCCAGCGCAAATTGGAGGAACAGCACCTCATATTTCGCTTGGGCAGCTTACACCCCAGCTGTATGAACATTGACTTTTCTAACTTCAGATAGCCCTTGCTGTCCCTCTCTCCCCCTTCCCAGTTCTCCCACTGTCGTACTGTCTCCGACTACATTCTACCTCTGTCCCGCCCACTCCCCTGACATCAGTCTGAGGAAGGGTCTCGACCCGAAACGTCGCCCGTTCCTTCTCTCCAGAGACGCTGCCTGTCCCGCTGAGTTACTCCAGCATTTTGTGTCGACCTCCCAATTCCTAACCACACTTCTCGTTGAATCTGCTCTAATTTCTTTTGACATTGACATGAAACATGACATTTTTGATTAATGAATCTCTTCTCAGTGGAAGCATCCCCCACTGGTTTGCCTCATTGCATCTTTGCTTTGAGAAACTGACAAACCTGCTGAGTCTTACTGACGTTCACTTTGGTTCAAAACAAAGATCAGCAGTCTCTAATAATTGGAACTTTTGAAGAACGAGGATTGTCTTGCTTGAGACATACAAGATCCTTCGGAGGTCAGGTGAGGGTAAATGGTTAGTGCGGGAAGGAACTGCAGGTGCTGGTTTAAACCGAAGATAGACACAAAAAGCTGGAGTAACTCAGCGGGACAGGCAGCGTCCCTGGGTACTCAGGGTAGATGGTAAGATGTTTCCATCAATAAAAGAGGGGATATTGTATTTTAAAACTGAGGTATTTAGGTTAGTTTAGAGTTCAGCCTGGACCAAGGCCCTTCAGCCCAACAAGTCAATGCTGACCAGCGATCCCATGTGCACTAGTTTAGTTTAGTTCAGCGATACAGTGTGGATCGCCCACTGTGTCTGCGCCATCCAACAATCACCCCATACACTAGTTCTATCCTGCACACTGGGGTTCATTTGCTGAAGCCAATTAATCTACAAACCTGCACGTCTTTGGGATGTGGGAGGAAACCGGAGCAGCCGGAGGAAACCCACGCTCCACCAGTTGCATTGTGTTGGACAAGTTCCTCGCACTATATTCGGTTGGTATATAATTTTTTTAAAATTCTGAATTAAGATTATTTTTGAAAAAAAAATGGTTGAATCAGAAACAACCAGAGTGACACAGTAATAGGGCGGCTAGCTAGTGCAGTGGTAATGTTACCGCCTTACAGCGCCAGATACCTGGGTTCACTCCTGGCTACGGATGCTGTCTGTACGGAGTTTGTCCATTCTCCCTTTGACCTGAGTGGGTTTTCTCCGAAATCTTCAATTTCCTCCCACACTCCAAAGACGTACAGGTTTGAAGGTTAATCGGATTGGTATCGGTGTAAAATTGTCCCCAGTGTGTAGGATAGTGTTAATGTGCGGGGATCGCTGGTCAGCGCAGTGTCGGTGGGCCGAAGGGCCTGTTTCCGCACTGTATCTCGAAGCTAAACCAAACTAAACTAAACTAAATTCTGAAGAAGGGTCTCGACCCGAAACGGTCACCTATTCCTTCGCTCCTTAGATGCTGCCTCACCTGCTGAGTTTCTCCAGCATTTCTGTCTACCTTAAACTAAACATGGATAGGTGACGTTTATACGTTCTCCCTGTGAACTGCGTGGGCTTTCTCCACGTACTCCCAAGGCCTAAGGGCCTGTTTCCTCCCACACTCCCAAGGCCGAAGGGCCTGTTTCCTCCCACACTCCCAAGGCCGAAGGGCCTGTTTCCACCCACACTCCCAAGGCCGAAGGGCCTGTTTCCTCCCACACTCCCAAGGCCAAAGGGCCTGTTTCCTCCCACGTTCCCAAGGCCGAAGGGCCTGTTTCCACGCCGTATCTCTAAACTAAACTGCTGGACTCACAAGTTGACTCAGCTTGGAAAAGGACAGCAAACTAACTTCATTAAAGGAGTTATGATCATCTCTGCTTTCTGCTTCCAGATATTTTTCAGCTGAATTCATTTCTGGCAATTGCCGCAGTAGGGCTTTCATTCATTAGTCCAGGCCAGTAGACATAGACACAGCAGTGGATGACGAAAGGGGGCCTGGGTAAGTGGATGTGGCTCTAATTAAGAAGGCAAACGTCATCTTAGGATCTATCGCTTGGGTAAAACTGCATGCAATCAAAGCAATTAGCACAGTGTGTGGCTGACAGACAAATGCGTGGAGTTAATGAGGAAAACAGAGAGGAGTTGAGACTCTCACTCAGTTCTGGGGCTGGATTAATCTACCATCGCTCCATGAAGTCTACTGGTCATCCTCCAAAGCACAAACCATCCCGAGAAGGAAATATCTTGCCAATTCTTCACTGTTGTTGGATCAAAATCCTTCACCCAAAGACACCACCAGCCTTGTCCTAGAATCCTAGAGTCATAGAGTGATACAGCGTGGAAACAGGCCCTTCGGCCCAACTTGCCCACACCGGCCAACATGTCCCAGCTACACTAGTCCCACCTGTCTGCGTTTGGCCCATATCACTTCAAACCTGTCCTATCCATGTACCTGTCTAACTGTTTCTTAAACGTCAGGATAGTCCCAGCCTCAACTACCTCCTCTGGCAGCTTGTTCCATACATCCACCATCCTTTGTGTGAAAAAGTTACCCCTCAGATTCATATTAAATCTTTTCCCCTTCACCTTAAACCTATGTCCTCCGGTCCTCGATTCACCTACTCTGGGCAAGAGACTGTGCATCTTCCCGATCTATTCCTCTCATGATTTTATACACCTCTGTAAGATCACCCCTCATCCTCCTGTATCTTTTCATGTTCATAAGTGATAGGAGCAGAATTAGGCCATTCGGCCCATCAAGTCTACTCCGCCATTCAATCATGGCTGATCTACTGCATCTCTCCCTCTCTCCTGCCTTCGCCACATAACCGCTGACCACCATACCAATCAAGAATCTATCTATCCCTTCCTTCAAAATAACTATTGACCTGGCCTCCACAGCCGTCTGTGGCCATGGATTCAACTTTTGTAATTTTACTTTTAGATTTTAGAATTCAGAGATTTTGGGCGGTACCGCGTGGAAACAGGCCCTTCAGCCCACCCATTCCGCGCCGACCAGCAATCCCCGTACTTTAACACTATCCTACACACTAGGGATGATTCACAATTGTACCAACACCAATTAACCTACAAACCTGCACGTCTTGAGTGTGGGAGAAATCCGGAGCACCTGGAGAAAACCCACGCAGGCCATGGGGAGATCATAGAAACATAGAAAAATAGGTGCAGTAGCTGGCCATTCGGCCCTTCCGGCCAGCCCTGCCATTCGATATGATCATGGCTGATCATCTAAAATCAGTACCCCGTTCCTGCTTTTTTTCCCATATCCCTTAATTTTGTTAGCCCTAAGAGCAAAATCTAACTCTCTCTTGAAAACATCCAGTGAATTGGCCTCCACTGCCATCTGTGGCAGAGAATCCCACAGATTCACAACTCTCTTGGTGAATACATTTTTCCTCATCTCAGTCCTAAATGGCCGACCCCATATTCTTAAAGGGTATTACTAGTTCATAGTTGTTCCTTTACCCCTATACTCCTTGACTCGATAGTAAGGAAGACAAATTCAGTGCTAGCATTTATATCAAGAGGACTGGAATATAAAAACAGAGATGTAATGTTGAGACTCTATAAGACGCTGGTTAGGACGCATTTGGAGTACTGTGAGCAAATTTGGGCCCCATATCTGAGGAAGGATGTGCTGGCTCTGGAGAGGGTCCAGAGGAGGTTTACGAGAATGATCCCAGGAATGAGTGGGTTAGCATATGATGAGCGTTTGACAGTACTGGGCCTGTACTCGCTGGAGTTTAGAAGGTTGAGGAGGGACCTCATTGAAACTTACAGAATAATGAAAGGCATAGATAGAGTGGATGTGGAAACGATGTTTCCAATGGTGGGAGTGTCTAGGACCAGAGGTCATAGCCTCAGAATGAAAGGGCGCTCTTTTAGAAAGGTGGTGAGGAGGAACTTCTTTCGTCAGAGGGTAGTTAATCTGTGGAACTCATTGCCACAGAGGGCTGTGGAGGCCAAGGCAGTGGATATTTTGTAAGGCAGAGATAGACAAATTCTTGATTCGAACGGGTGTCAAAGGTTATGGGAGAAGGCAGGAACATGGGATTAGGAGTCAGAGATCAGCCATGATTGAATGGCGGAGTGGACTCGATGGGCCGAATGGCCTAATTCTACTCCTATAACTTGTGATCTTGTGACTCCCTTTATATTCAAATCTCTGTTGATCTGCACTTCGAGCAACCGAATCTCCACCTGCCCTCTTAACTCCTGATTTCCTATGTTTTTCCAAAGTATATATTTGTTTTTTTCCCCCAATGGGATTTGGTGATGGAACTCAGCAAGAGAGACAGACTTCTCCAAATCGTTGCATTCACCGTTCACGTCTGACATTAAGATGAGGCATGAAATGACAGTGGGATATTTCAGGCAATCTTCTCAATGGCAAAGGGATCCAGCTGTGTAGATAATGTTAATCAAATCGCAAAAGAAAACAAAATTGAAAATGTCAGGGAAGTGAAATAAAAACCGAAAATGGTGGAGATCCATTCGTAAGATTGTCAGGGGTTTATGGGGAGAAGGCCGGAGAATGGGGTTAGGAGGGAGAGATAGATCAGCCATGAATGAATGGCGGGGTAGACTTGTTGGGCCAAATGGCCTAATTCTGCTGCTATAACATGATTTTATTGCTGATTGAGCAGCCTCCACCATTGCTGATAAGGCACCTTGGACTTTATCCTTTAACTGGTTTCCCCTCATCACATTTGCACCAACATACAGATCAGTACGAGATGGGCGGGGTAGACTTGATGGGCTGAATGGCCTAATTCTGCTCCTTGAACTTAAGGGCTGTCCCACTTAGGCGATTTTTTTCGGCGACTGTCACAGTCGTAGCACGTTGCCGAAAAAGTGGCGACTGGACCCCCCCCTACGACAATGTCTACAACAACCGACCACCTAGTCGACGGCAAGCTACCGACAACCGGCGACCCATTAGGACGTCCACCTACGACCACACCTACGACAACCTACGACCTCACAGGTGGCAACCTACGACAACCGAAGTCAACCTACGTCCACCCGCGACAAGCTACGACCCTGTCGGCGACAACTGAAGACAATTCAGTCGCCGGTACCTGTCACCGGTTGTCGTAGGTTGAAGTAGGTAGTCGCCAATTGAATTCACCAAATTCAGCACCCGGCGACAACCTGCGTCATCCTGGCGACAACCAGCGACAGCACCTACGACAGGAGAAGACAAGCTACGTCAAGCCCACAGTCGCCGAAAAGTTTCAAAATCCAGCGGCGACCAGAAAAACATTACGACTCTTTAGGCGACTTGAGGAGACAACGCACGACCATGCAGGCGTCACCCCGCGACCATGTGGCGACAGCTTAGTCGCCGAAAAAATCGCCTGTGGGACAGGGGCTTTATGAACCCACCAAGTTAAGCAGCATCTTTGGAATTAATGGTTGAGACAAGTAATCGTTTATCCAAGCAGTTCTGATCAAGAGTCACTAACCTTACTATAGGTTGAGGGGGATAGAAGTTTATAAAAATATGACAGACATAGATAAGTTGGACAGAACTGAGTGCTGGACTAACTCAGTCACCTAGTAACTCAGTCACTCTGCCTCCATCATGGGTACTGACCTCCCCACCATCGAAGGGATCTACAAGAGTCGCGGCCTCAAAAAGGCAGCCAGCACCACCCACACCACCCTGGCCACGCACTCATCTCACCCCTGCCATCGGGAAGAAGGTACAGGAGCCTGAAAACTGTAACGGGTCCAGGTTCAGGAACAGCTCCTTCCCCGACAGCCATCAGGCTATTAAGCACTGCAACTTCAATATAGGCTCTGAATTATATAAACTGGAGTCTATTATTGTCTATTTATTTGTCTGCTAATTTAAAAAAAATATATATATACTGAACATTTTTTTCATCAAGACCTTCATTGTTCTGTTTCGGGACATATGATAATAAAACACTCTTGACTCTTGACTTAACTCAATGGATAGATGGAATGGATTGATGATGTTTTGGGTTCAAGAAGGGTCCCTACTCGTATCCTCCTCTGTCCATTCCCTCCATAGATGCTGCATGGCCCACTGAGTTCCTTCAGCACTTCATGTTTGAGTGAATAGGGAACGGACTGGTGACATTTTGGGTCAGGATCATTCTTCAGATTGATGGAGTAGTTTAGCGTTACAGCGCGGAAACAGGCCCATTGGCCCACGGTGTCCGTGCCGACCAACGATCCCTGCACACTAACACTACCCTACACACAACGAGGGACAATTTGCATTTATATCAAGCCAATTAACCTACAAACCTGTAGGTCTTTGGAGTGTGGAAGGAAACATAGATACATAAATACATAGAAAATAGGTGCAGGAGGAGTAGGCTATTCAGCCCCTCGAGCCAGCACCGCCATTCAATGTGATCATGGCTGATCATCCATAATCAGTACCCCATTCCTGCCTTCTCCCCATATTCCTTGATTCTGATAGCCTACCTAAAGCTCTATCTAACTCTCTTTTGAATGCATCCAGTGAATTGGCCTCCACTGCCATCTGAGGTAGAGAATTGCACAGATTCACAACTCTCTGGGTGAAAAAGTTCTCCCTCGTCTCCGTTCTAAATGGCCTCCCCCTTATTCTTAAACTGTGGCCCCTGGTTCTGGACTCCCCCCCAACATCGGGAACATGTTTCCTGTATCTAGCGTGTCCAATCCCTTAATAATTTTATATGTCTCTATGAGATCCCCTCCCATCCTTCTAAATTCCAAGAAATAGATTCCTAAAAACAGAAGATCTCAGAGAAAACCCACGCCAGTCACGGGGAGAACGAACAAACTCCGAACAGTAAAGCGGCCCGTAGTCGGGATCAAACCCGGGTCTCTGGCGCTGTAAGGCAGCAACTCTACCGCTGCGCCACCGTGCCGCTGAGTAGGAGGGAGAAAGCTGGAAAAGGGAGGTGGGGGTGAGACAATCGGGTTAACGGACCCACCCTGCCTGAGGTCAGATGTTGCCGGCTTCGATTTGCCCTGGTCCTTTCCAGCTTCCCCCAACTGCAATCAGTCTGAAGACCCGAAACGTCACCTATCCGCTTCCTCCAGAGATGCTGCCCGACCCGCTCGGTTACTCCAGCACTTTGCGTCTGTTTTTGGTGCAGCACAGTGTCTGCAGTTCCTTTTATTAAAAAATTCTAGCTTCATCGTCTCTTGATTCATTAGAGCATGGCGGGGAAGAAATGAGAGAGGTGAAGTTGTGTGTCAGATGACTGGAAATGAATCCTTGTATTCACTATCCTGACATTATCCTGAATGTTGTTTAATAAAGAGGAAATAAAGCATGGCGTGCGCAGTTGTCACATTTAATTAACATAAATTATGGTCAGAGGTTAATAATTACTCATATTTTAGCAGCAAGGTTCATGGTTCCCTACGGTTCTGTAAGAGAGAGAGATCAAACAGGGACTCGAAGCAGAATTGTAAACGAGCAGATAAAGCCATAAAAGCATTAAGCAACATCATTTTATTCCCTGCATGGTTCTGTCGCTGTGATCTGATCGTATAAATGTTTCTGTCTTCTAACCTACTCGCCTTATCTTCACACTGCAGGCACGGTGAGAGGAGCCTGGAAAAGCACCCCACTAACTCTGCCGAGGTGCACGGCGGGAGGACACATCGGTCTGCAACTCTGCAAGGTTAGTTCACTTTAGTTTTAGACGTACAGCGCGGAAACAGGCCCTTCGGCCCCACCGAGTCCGCACCGACCAGCGATCCCCTGCACACTAATGGGCCCGTCCCACTTACGAGACTTTTTTCGGCGACTGCCGGCACCCCGTCATAGGTCGTTGCAGGTGGCCGAAAATGTTTCAACATGTTGAAAATCCAACGGCGACCAGAACAAGGTACGACTCTTTGGGCGACTGTTCACGACCGTACAGGCGTCACCCCGCGACATGGTCGCCTGTACGGTCGTGAGTCGTCTCCTCGGTCGGCCAAAGAGTCGTAGCGTCTTTCTGGTCGCTGCTGGATTTTCAACATGTTGAAAATTCTCAGCGGGTGACGTTTTGGGTCGCGACCCTACTTCAGATCCAAAATGTCACCCCATCCTTTCTCTCCAGAGATGCTGCCTGTCCCGCTGAGTTACTCCAGCATGTTGTGTCCATCTTCGGTGTAAGCCAGCACCTGCAGTTCCTTCCTACACATTTAGTTTGCAAACAATGTCTTCTCCAGAGACTCTGCCTTTGTCAGTCCCCTGCACCCTCCACACACTGGAATAATATCATCATTTTTCAGGAGGCAGGCACGTTACTGGACTTTATCCTGCAGTAATGTCTATGGGGTTATGGGGAGAAGGCAGGACAATTGGATTAGGAGGCAGAGATCAGCCATGATTGAATGGCAGAGTAGACTCGATGGGCCGAATGGCCTAAGTTCACTCCTATAACTTGTGAACAGTTCAGTTCATTTTCAGTTTCAGTTTAGTTTATTGTCACGTGTACCGAGGTACAGTGAAAAGCTTATGTTGCCTGCTAACCAGTCAGCGGAAAGACTCCCTCATTGGAAGTTCGTCATAGAGTCATAGAGTGATACAGCATGGAAACAGGTCCTTCGGCCCAACTTGCCCACGCCGGCCAACATGCCTCAGCTCCACTAATCCCACCTGCCTGCCCGTAAACTGACTGACTCGATTGTAATCATGTATTGTGTTTCTACTCGCTGGATAGCACGCAACAAAAGCTTTTCACTGGACCTAGAACCCGGGTCTTTGGCGCTGTAAGGCAGCAACTCCGCCGTGCCGTGCCCTCCAGAGATGCTGCCTGACCCGCTGAGTTACTCCAGCACTTTGGGTTTATTTTTGCCTCTGCAGTTCCTTTTTTCAAAAAGCTTTTCACTGCACCTCGGTACACGCGACAATGAACTAAACTGGAACAATGAATCCATTTCCCCGCGCGCGGTTAGTTCTAGCTGTACCTGTTCCCCACAATCTCGCCAATTCAGTGGATCTCAGCTCCGCACGCAAGTGAAACCATCAGAAGAAGAAAGTACATCTGAAGAAGCGAGGATGGCACAGTGGCGCAGCGGTAGAGTCGATGCCTCACAGCGCTAGGGTGCCAGGTTCGATCCTGACCCCGGCTGCTTGTCTGTACGGAGTTTGTACGTTCTCCCTGTGCTCCGGTTTCCTCCCACACTACAAAGACGTACAGGTTTGATGGTTAATTGGCATTGATAACATTGTAAATTGTTCCCTTGTGTGTGTAGGATAGTTGGGGATCGCCGGCCGGCACGGTCTCAGTGGGCCGAAGGGCCTGTATCCACGCTGTATCTCTAAACTGAACTAAAAACACAAGTAGCAGAGGCCCAATCAAATCCATCCTCTTTCCCTCTGTGTCCTGCTCCGACTGTGATCCACAATTAGGGTTTCCAACTTTCCCACTCCCAAATAAGGGACAAAAGGTCATAATTCGTTGACCGACTCGGCCGTGGCTGGGTGAATGATGAGTTGGCCCGGGTGCTGGACTGCACACAAAGCCCAGCCGGCGGGCCCAGCTGAGGAGTTTTGGCCCGGGCCGCGCGACGTCGCTCGCAAAGTCCGGCACCCTGTCCAACTCATAAACCGATGCTCGGCCATGAGGAGGAGGGGTGGTGGTGGTGGTGGTGTCGGCTGTAAGCGAAGGTCCGAAGGTCGGACAGCTGGCCGGGCTGCCGACCGACGGGGCCACGGGCGAGGCGCTGCTGCTGCTGCTGCTGCTGCACTCCATGGGCTGCACTACGTCGGGACGGGTGAGGCGGGGGCCGGACGCGGCGCTCTGACCCGACAGTCCCCTCGACCCGAGTAGTAGCAGTCAAATACGGGACAAGGGCGGTCCCGTACGGGACAAACCAATTTAGCCCAATATACGGGATGTCCCGGCTAATACTGGACAGTCAGCAACCCTATCCACAATCAGGGTCATCGTTGAATTATTCCTTTTTGAACTCGAGCAGACATTCTATAATTTGCAAAGGAAATAAAGGGCTAATGCCAGGCCACGAAAGGACTGAGTGCCCAGTAATGGTACCCACAGCAGGAGACCTGCCAAATCTCAACACATGAACTTCTGAAAATGGATTTCTATAATTAGACTTAATGAGATTACATCCAGCACCGGGTCAACCAGGAGCATTAACTATTTCCTCGATTAAGCCAGGTGGAGGAAAGAATGAGGAAAAAGATTGCATTCACTCGGAGTAGGGGAACCGAGAACCAGAGAACATAGGTTTAAGTTGGGGGTGTGGGGGGGGGTGTGAATTTATGCTGCAAAGGGTGCAGAGAAACATTTACGAGGATGTTGCCAGGACCCGAGGGCCCGAGGTCCCGGGAGAGGTTGAGCAGGGTGGGAGTTTATTCCTTGGAGCGCAGGAGGATGAGGGGTGATCTTAGAGAGGTGTATAATATCATGGGAGGAATAGACCAGGTAGATGCACAGAGTCTCTTGCCCAGAGTAGGTGAATCGAGGACCAGAGGACACAGGTTTAAGGAGAAGGGGAAAAGATTTAATAGGAATCAGAGGGTTAACTTTGGCGCACAAAGGGTGGTGGGTGTATGGAACAAGCTGCCAGAGGAGGTAGTTGAGGCTGGGACTATCCCAGCGTACAAAATTATGAGAGGAATAGTTCGGGTAGATGCAACGAGTCTTTTACCCAGAGTAGGGCAATCGAGAACCAGTGATCGTTGGCCAGCATGGAATCAGTGGGCCGAATGGCCTGTTTCCACGATGTATCCCTAAAGTCTAAACAAGATGATTCCACGTAACAATTTTGAAGATGAACCTGTTATCTACTGGGTGATTTTTTTTCTGACCTCCAGCATCTTGGCTTTTTTTTTTTCTGGTTTTCAAGCTTTCCCTAAGTTTTATTTATTCTTCCGACGATGTTTAAAAGCCGATCATCTCGTCATTTATCACATAAGTGGGATCTCTCCGTACACAAATTGCCTGTCATGTTTCCCACATTATAACGGCGACTGCACTTCAAAACACATGTAATCACTTGCAAAATGGCTCAAAATGTTCGGAAATCATTCACTGCCCACAGAAACCTGATGGGATTCTTTAAAGATCGACACAGAATGCTGGAGTAACTCAGCGGGGCAGGCAGCGGCTCTGGAGAGAAGGAATGGGCGACGTTTCCGCTCGAGGCGCCTTCAGGCCCGAAACGTCACCCATTTCCTCTCTCCAGAGATGCTGCCTGTCCCGCTGAGTTACTCCAGCATTTTGTGCCTATCTCCGGTGTAAACCAGCAGCTGCAGTTCCTTCCTGCACCTTAAGAGATGCTGCCTGAACCGTTGAGTTACTCCAGCATTCTGTGCCTATGTATGGATCGGTGATGTTTCGGGTCGGGACCCTTCTTCAGACTGTTTATAGTGGGGTGGGGGTGGTGGTGGAACTGGAAGCAAGTAAAGAACAGGGCAAATCAGTGTCGGCAACCGATGACCTCAGGTAGAGTGGTTGCGATAAGACGATTGCCAGCTAAGGGCGGTATGATTTCAAGACGTACACATCATTGCGAACTGCGAAACTGGTTAACCGCTTAACTTCAGATTCTTCAAGTACTTATAGGAAAGACGTTGTCAAGCTGGAAACGGTACAGGGAAGATTTACGGGGATGTTGCCAGGACTTGAGGGCCCGAGCTGTAGGCAGAGGTTGAGCAGGCCGGGATTCTATTCCTTGGAGCGCAGGAGGATGAGGGGTGATCTTATAGAGGTGCATAAAATCATGGGAGGAATAGATCGGATAGACGCACAGAGTCTCTTGCCCAGAGTAGGTGAATCGAGGACCAGAGGACATAGGTTTAAGGTGAAGGGGAAAAGATTTAATAGGAATCTGAGGGGTAACTTTTTCACACAAAGGGTGGTGGGTGTATGGAACAAGCTGCCAGAGGAGGTAGTTGAGGCTGGGACAATCGCAACGTTTAAGAAACAGTTAGGCAAGTACATGGATAGGACAGGTTTGGAGGGATGTGGACCAAACGCAGGTGGGTCTAGTTTAGCTGGGACATGCCAAGGCAGGTGGGACTAGTGTAGATGGGAGATGTTGGCTGGTGTGGGCTAGTAGGGCCGATGGGCCTGTTTCTACACATGTATGATTCCATGACGCTATAATTCCTCCATCTTGAATTCTGGTGAACATCGTTGACTGTGTTTCCGTTTGCGTTTTAATTCTGTGCAGGGAACTACTTCTCATTCCGGCCCAGCTGAGTGCAACAAAAAAACACGCAGGAATGAGCTAGGTGGGCCGAATGGCCGCTCTCAGCCGCAGCAACCTTCACAGAAGACGTGTGCGCACCCTCATTCCTGCTGCTTCCCTTCTCCTCCACACACATACCCTTTACGGAAACAAACACACTGAGGCAACCGCACGAATACAAATGTATGCACACTCACACATATACTTACAGGGAAATAAGTGCTATCATCTAATTGGAAACCTCGTGAGAGATTGATGGCGTTATTAAGAAGCAAACTAATAATTAAGTGGCTGAACACAGAAACACACATGAATATTAAGTGCTACACCAAGCTTTGATACCATAAGATGATCCCTTCTCGTGGGAAGGATGGCACCACACTGGAAAGGGTCTAAAAAGGAGTAATGAGGGTGTTGAAGGTTTAAGCTATAAGCAGAGGCTGGGTCATTTGCCTGGAGCTTAGGAGGCCAAGGGGTGACCGTATAGAAGTATACAAAATAATGAGCGGCATAGATGAGGTGAATCGTTTTTTTTTAAAGCGATACAGCGCGGAAACAGGCCCTTCGGCCCACCGAGTCCGCACCGACCAGCGATCCCCGCACACTGACACCGTCCTCCACACACTAGGGACAATTTACCTTCTCTGTGGATTGTCACCTTGTCGTGGTGGAGAAGCTTGTGTGGACCTGAGATCCTGAGAGCGATGCCGTCTGGAGCTATGCTCCTGGTAGGGACACCCATGGTGGTAAGGACGAGGGGGAGGTCTCTGACAAAGAGCAATCCAACCAAGACCTCAACGGTGGAACAGACGGGGGACGATGGCTGACCTTAGTGGAGCGTCACAACGGCTGGGAAGGCGGATGAAGGCTGCGGCAGAAAAGGGTCTCCGGTCGTCTTGGACTCCATGCCACTGGATCCTGACCCAGATCTGTCAAGGACCGTGGGGTGGCTGTCTGTGCACCAGTCTCCCCACGTTAAACAAAGTCACGCACAGGCATCCTCCATGAAAGGACAGTCATACTCATTTCGAGTGACCGGCGATGATGAGAGACAATTTCCATTTACAACCAGCCAATTAACTTGTCACTCCAATCACCCAGCCCCAACATGACTGAAGTGGAGGAGGAGCTTCCTCCACACAGTCCAGCCACTGTCACCGTCTCCTCAAGCAACCAGACTAGCCTGGTGGGAAAAGAGACGCAGCGAAACCCACCACCACGTAAAGATGCCAATCCCAACCAAGGAACAGCCACCACCTGGTCACAGGTGTGACTGGAACACCTGGAAGTCCCTCAATAGGCTTCGTACAGGGATGGGCCGATGCAAGGCCAATATGAGCAAATGGGGCCGTGCAGATGCAGCAGACACAGGATGTGAATGTGGAACATCTGTACGATCCACGCCACACCTACTAAGATGCCCACTTCTTGGTGAACAATGCTGCCTGGAAGATCCAGCGGTGGCAAACGAGAAGGCCGTCCACTGTGCAAGAGCCTGGCCGAACATTTGAAACATAGATGATGGACACGAAAGGAGAAGACCTACAAGCCAGTAGGTCTTTGGAGTGCGGGAGGAAACCGAAGATCTCGGCGAAAACCCACGCAGGTCGCGGGGAGAAGGTACAAACTCCGTACAAACAAGCACCCGTAGTCGGGATGGAACCCGGTTCTCTGGCGCCGTAAGGCAGCAGCTCTACTGTGTGGCCCCCGCAGGGGGACATTTCCCCAGGGTGGGGGGGCGTCTGAAGCTGGAGGGCAGCAGAAGGGCATTGAAGATCAAAGGTGAGAGACAGGCCAAGAATAATTTCTTTATTTCCAACCCCGGGAAACATCTTTTCGTAACACATGAGGAAAATATTTGCCACATTTCACCAGAATCTGAGACACCAAAAGGTGTCAGTATAATTAAATGGAAGGATGTAGAGGCTTTGGAGAGGGTGCGGAAGAGGTTTACCGGAAGGCCACCTGGATTATAGGGTGTTAGCTACAAGGAGAGGTTGGGCAAACTTGAATTGTTTTCTCTGGAGCATCAGAGGTTGCCAGGAGACCCGTCAGAACTACATGAGAGAGAAATTATGAGTCTTGCCCAGAGGAGGTGATTCGAGGACCAGAGGAGAGTGGTTTAAGGTGAAGGGGAAAAGATTGAATCGGAATCTGAGGGGTAACTTTTTCACACAAAGGGTGGTTCCTTCCTACACTAATATCAGTCTTGTTTGCCTTTGTGGTTCCACCGAGAATCCACATCGCACAACTATCTCTCCACTCTCCTTCCCTGCAGAACCTGGCTGGCAACAATGTGAAAGATTGCAGCACTTTAAGTTCAATCAGTGAGGAAACCGAGCCTGACTGGTTATGTAATAAACTGATCAAACAGTTCATAATGTCGTTTCTCCCAGTGACTCCTCTGTCTCTTGGGAAACCAACTCATGTTTGTCTGGAGAGTGAAACGAGGAGAACTCCATTTGTGGCCGATCACTCCCTTTCTTCTTGTTCACTCAGCAAGTCCGAGACATGCTAATATAGACTCATAGAGTGAGGGCCTGTCCCACTATACGAGTTTACCCAAGAACTCTCCCGAGTTTAAAAAAAAAATCAAACTCGTGGTAAAAGCCCTGTCCCACGGTACGAGTTCATTCCAAGAGCTCGGAGACGTCACCTAGCGGCTCATAACGCTAACGGTAGGTACTCCAGAAGACTCGCTAACGGCAGGTAAGCACGGGAAGACTCGTGAAGGTTTTTCAACATGTTGAAAAATGTCCACGAGAGCCCCGAGTACCGACGAGCGGCCATTACCGTAACTCTCCGAGTTCGAATCAGGGTAAACTCGGGAGAGCTCTTGGAATTAACTCGTACAGTGGGACAGGGCTTTTAGTACGTAGAATGCACGTAGCGGGTACGCTCGGGACGTCTCTTAGCGGCTCGTAACGCTAACGGCAGGTACTCGGGAAACGCGGTAAGCTCGTGACGTTTTTTCAACATGTTGAAAAATGTCCACGAGAGCCCCGAGTACCTACGAGCGGCTATTACCGTAATTCTCCGAGTTCGAATCAGGGGAAACTCGGGAGAACTCTTGAATTACCTCGTACAATGGGACAGGCCCTTTACACTGAGTTGAGACAAGCCCTTTAGTGTAAACGCTTCCACACCGACCAAGTTGTCTATCTGAGATTCCGATTGCTTGACTCAACCCATTTCTCTTTAAACCTTGGACAGACACAAAATGCTGGAGTAACTCAGCGGGTTGGGCGGCATCTCTGGAAAGAAGATGTTTCAGGTTGGGACCCTTCTTAAACCTTTCCAATCCATGTATCTTTAGACTTTGGACTTTAGAGATACAGCACGGAAACGGGCCCTTCGGACCACCGGTGCCGACCAGCGATCCCCGCCCACTGACACTGTCCTGCACACACGAGGGACAATTTCCAATTTTACCAAGTCAATTTAACCTGCAAACCTGCACATCTTTGGATCGTGGGAGGAAACTGGAGATCAGGAAGGAAACCCACGCAGGTCACGGGTAGAACGTACAAACTCCATACAGACAAGTACCCGTGGTCAGGATCGAACCTGGGTCCCTGGCGCTGTAAGGCAGCAACTCAACCGCTGTGCCACCGTGCCGC
>CM075977.1:286287004-286388359 GCA_038087875.1 Malacoraja senta | reverse complement strand
GGGGCATACACACCAGCAAAGGGTCAGAGGATCGCTCTGGCTTGTTTCCACGCACTCGCATCAGCCTGATGTGCCCACTCAACCGCGGGCTGGCCGCAGCCAATTCCGTGCTCGCCATCAGTGACCCAAGGAGAGGAGATGTTGCCATCCCTCGAGCGAGCGTCTCTCACATCACTGGCTCCAAACTCCGCTGAAGTAAAATTAACTCCCGCCTAATGATGTTGATGAATTAGTTGGATGAATGTCAAGCGTGATAGTTATTGCTCACTTTACAAATAAGAAGCAGTTGAAAAAACAAACTGGGTCATACATATCAATTATGTGGAGTTGTTTGTTTCCTGTCTTCCCACTAAACCCAGCTTACTTTCACAAACCCAGCGCCCGCACACTAATTAGCAGAATTCATGTTTCACTGTTTGGATTAACGCATTCAACTATTTTATCCTCTTTAAAAAAAAAAAATAGACAAGATTCTGAAATGCCCTTTCCTAATTTACTGGATACATTCTTCAATTAGATGCCGTGATTTGAATGTCTATTTAGTATTTCTGCCCTTTGCGTTATTTTCTCAGGTGCTGCTATAATGAGCAAATCGTTCCCCCGGTTGTGAATAGTAATTTTGTCTGCTGTGTCAGATACACTTAATTTAGTTTAGGAGATACAGCGCGGGAAACAGGCCCTTCAGACCACCGGGTCTGCGCCGGCCAGCGATCCCCGCACGCTAACGCTATCCTACACACACTGTGGACAATTTACACACACACCAAGCCAATTAACCCAACAAACCTGTATTTCTTCGGAGTGTGGGAGGAAACCGGAGCAGCCAGAGAAAACCCACGCAGGTCATAGAAAATAGATGCAGGAGGAGGCCATTCGGCCCTTCGAGCCAGCAACGCCATTCATTGTGATCATGGCTGATCGTCCCCAATCAATAACCGTGCCTGCCTTCTCCCATATCCCTTGATTCCAGTAGCCCCTAGAGCTCTATTTAACTCTTCTCTTAAATCCATCCAGTGACTTGGCCTCCACTGCCCTCTGTGGCAGGGAATTCCACAAATTCACAACTCTCTGGGTGAAAAGTCTTTTCTCACCTCAGTCTTAAATGACCTCCCCTTTATTCTAAGACTGTGGCCCCTGGTTCTGGACACGGGGAGAACGTACCAACTCCACACAGACAGCACCCGTGGTCGGGATCGAACCCGTGTCTCCGGCGCTGCAATAGGCAGCAACTCTACCACCGCGCCGCCGTGCCGAGACGCTGCTTTCGAACTCCGTAACTTTCCGTAAGATTATCAGTCATCTGTCAGCCAGAGAGGCTGGTGAGATACGGCTCATTTTACAGTGTTCCCCGCTGTTTAAGTTGAAATTAAATTAAACCTTGCAATTACTAAAACACACACTACTTATAATTCAAGGTCTAATTTAATGGTGTGTGTGTGTGACTGGATTGCTTCTTGGCAGTAAGAGTCATGACGGAACCGCACAATATTCCGGCACGCAAATTCAATGTTGATGTTAACACGTTATGAGTCGGCTGATCTAATCTCACCTTACTGTTCCTGTCACTTAATATTCCCTTTAATGAGCATCAGGTGACGTGCTGGACACAAACAGCTGGAGTAACTCAGCGGGTCAGACAGCATCTCTCGAGTAAAGCAATCGGTGACATTTCAGGTCGAGACCCATAGAGTCATAGAGTGATACAGTGTGGAAACAGGCCCTTCGGCCCAACTTGCCAACACCGGACAACAATATCCCAACTACACTAGTTCCACCTGCCCACGATTTGGTCCATGTCCCTCCAAACCTGTTCTATCCAAAGAAACAAAGAAACATAGAAAATAGGTGCAGGAGTAGGCCATTCGGCCCCTCGAGCCAGCACCGCCGTTCAATATGATCATGACTGATCGTCTAAAATCAGTACCCCGTTCCGGCTTTTTCCCCATATCCCTTGATTCCTTTAGCCCTAAGATCTAGATGTAACTCTCTCTTGAAAACATCCAGTGAATTGGCCTCCACTGTCTTCTGTGGAAGAGAATTCCACAGATTCGCAACTCTCTGGGTGAAGAAGTGTTTCCTCATCTCAGTCCTAAATGGCCTATCGCTTATTCTTAAACTGTGACCCCTGGTTCTGGACTCCCCCAACATGGGGAACATTTTTCCTGCATCGAGCCTGTCCAATCCTTTAAGAATGTTATATGTGTCTATAAGATTCCCTCTCATCCTTGTACCTTGTACCTTGGACCCACCAGGGACAATACTGGAAGTTGGACCATTTAATACTGGACAATTTTTACATTTATCAAGCCAATTAACCTACAAATTCTTCTAAATTCCAGTGACCACAAGCCCAGGCGACCCGGGTCAGTGGGTTAGACAGCAGGAAATTTCAGACTGAAGTCTGAAGAAGGGTCTTGACCTGAAACGTCAACTATTCCTTCTCTCCAGAGATGCTGCCTGATTCACTGAGTTGCTTCACCATTTTGTGTCTGTCTTCAGTATAAACCAGCATCTGCAGTTCCTTCCTACACAACATTCTGGTAAACGCACCCTTTCCAAAGCCTCCACATCCTACCTGTAGTGGGGTGACCAGAACTACACGCATAACTCGAATGCTGCCTCAGGTTTAGAGGGATAAGGGCCAAATTCAGGCAGGTGGGACTAGGTGGGTCAAAATGCTGGAGTAACCCAGCATTAGTTCATAAGTAAAAAGTGATAGGAGCAGAAATAGACCATTTGGCCCATCAAGTCTACTCCGCCATTCAATCATGGCTGATCTATCTCTCCCTCCTAACCCCATTCTCCGGTCATCTCCCCATAACCCTTGACACCCGCACTAATCAAGAATGTATCTATCTCTGCCTTAAAAACATATGTTCATAAGTGGTAGGAGCAGATTTAGGCCATTCGGCCCATCAAATCTACTCCGTCTACTCTGCGGGTCAGGCAGCATCTCTGGAGAAAAGGAACAAGTGATGTTTTGGGTCGAGACCCATCTTCAGACCTGCTTTGTTATGGATTGTCTACCTGCATTGTTGAGACAGCTCGACCCCAAACCTCACCCATTCCTTCTCTCCAGTGATGCTGCCTGTCCTGCTGAGTTCCTCTAGCTTTTTGTGTCTATCTTTGGCTATTCCATCGCCTGCTCACAGGCGCTGAATGGTCATAGACCAGCTGGGCGTTATATTAAAATCTTCCTGGAAATGGACCAAGTCAAAGTAAATGAACCTTTCAAAACACGGAATGAAATGTGGCCGTCCATCTGCTCCGTTCTGTAGCTGAGTATCTCGTGGCATCTTGTTCACCATGTTTGTTTACACCTGCACTTGGTAGCCGGCCAAAGCAAGGCATAGAACCATCACAACATTGACTGCTAGAACGGTTCAACAACGATGCGATACTTGTCACAAATGCAACTGCTCAGAGAAATCCTTTTTGCATCTATGACACATGCAGACGGTTTTGGCATCGTTATTGAGAGAACAAAGAGATCAAAGTCCGGTCGGCCCGCGCGCTCGATGTACTGGAGCAGTTTCCCGCCAACCGACATCCCTCGCCTCTCCTCGCCCCGCCCGGCCATCTTTGTGACCCGGGGGAGCCTCCTGCAGCCGACCTTGGTGCTGAGATGCACCTGTGTCAGATATTGTCTATGTTCGTTCCCCTGCATGAGGCATCGCAGGGAAACGCACTGCAGGAGTGTTGCTCGACGTCAATGCTTGAAGTCTACACTCTCCCCTGCTGTCATTGTTAGCAGTGGGTGTGTGAAACAGTGTGTGGTGTGTTGTGGAACAATGGCACGCAGAGTATACAAAGGAACAACAATAGGATAAGTGGTCTCGGTGGGATCTGCTCAGTATACATGTTAAACGGCCAACAAAACATTACAATGGGTACACGATAATCATAGAATAACAATGCGGGGCGATGGCGCAGCAGTAGAGTTGCTGCCTCACAGCGCTTGCAGCGCCTGAGACCCAGGTTCAATCCCGGACTACGGGCGCTGTCTGTACGGAGTTTGTACGTTCTCCCCGTGACCTGCGTGGGTTTTCTCCGAGATCTTCAGTTTCCTCCTGCACTCCAAAGACATACAGGTTTGCAGGTAAATTGGCTTGGTGTAAGTGTAAAATTGTCCCTAGTGTGTGTAGGGTAGTGTTAGTGTGCGGGGATCGCTGGTCGGTGGGCTGAAGGGCCTGTTTCTGAGCTGTATCTCTAAACTAAACTAAACTATAATTTATATTAATATTTTTAGAAATTTTCTCAAAAAATTTAATGAGATCCAATGGACACACAATGTTCTTTAACAATCTATGCTGATTATCTTAAAGTTAATTGTTCCTAATAACTTTCCCTGAAAGATCTGTAATTACCTGATGTCCCACTCATGGTTTTCTAAAACAATAGTATTTGTTATACCTATCTATTTCATTTCTTTAACTTATTGAGAAGTGGGTGTTACTGAGAGAACTTACACTTTGTTCATCCAAAATTGCCTTTGAGACGTTGGTAATGAATCACTTTCTTGAACAGCCACATTTATAGAGTGATACAGCGTGGAAACAGGCCCTTCAGCCCAACTTGCCCACACCGGCCAACATGTCCCATCTACAGGTAGACAAAAGTGCTGGAGAAACTCAGCGGGTGGAGCAGCATCTATGGAGCGAAGGAAACAGGCAACGTTTCAGGCCGAAACCATTCTTCTACACGACACTGGGGATCATGGCAGAAGCCTCCTTGTGGCGACCCCTGGAAGTGACGACTCTGTGACGCGTCGGGAGACAATTCTATCAACATGTTTGACGGCGACAGAAGCCAACAGCGAGCTACATCGTTCGAGCGAACGATCTGCACCCACATGCCCACGTGTGTTCCATATCCCTCCCAACCTGTCCTATCCATGTACCTGCCTAACTGTTTCTTAAATGTTGGGATCGTCCCAGCATCAACTACCTCCTCTGGCAGCTCGTTCCATACACCCACCACCCCTGTGGAAATGTGTGAAGATGTTACCCCCAAGATCCCTGTAAATCTTTTCCCCATCACCTTAAACCTATGTTCTCTGGTCCTTGATTCCCCTACTCTGGGCAAGAGACTCTTAGTTATTAATTTTAAGAAGGAACTGCAGATGCTGGAAAATCGAAGGTAGACAAAAATGCTGGAGAAACTCAGCGGGTGAGGCAGCATCTATGGAGCGAAGGAAATAGGCAACGTTTCGGGTCCGAAACGTTGCCTATTTCCTTCGCTCCAAAGATGCTGCCTCACCCGCTGAGTTTCTCCAGCATTTTTGTCTACCTACTCTTAATTACTAGTTTGTATCTACCCGATCAATTCCTCCCATGATTTTGTACACCTCCATAAGATCACCCCTCATCCTCCTGCGCTCCAAGGGACAGTGTCCCAGCCTGCCCAACCTCTCTCTGTCGCTCAGACCCCCGAGTCCTGGCAACATCCACGCAATTCTTCTCTGTACCCTTTTCAGCTTGACAACATATTTCCTATAACACGGTACCCAGAACATATCCCAAACAGAACAATGAAACTCTTACTTGCAGCAGCATAACGGAATATGTGGTCTGTAGTGCCCTGTAAACAATATGATGAACAAAGAGAATGGTGGCACGGTGGCAGAGCAGCAGAGTTCTTTCCGCATATAGACACAAAAAGCTGGAGTAACTCAGCGGGACAGGCAGCATCTCTGGAGAGATGCAATGGGTGACGTTTTGGGTCGAGACTCTTCTTCAGACTGTTTAGTTTAGTTTACCACTAGGGGGCGCTGTACGATTGGCACCCCCGACAACACTCTGTATGTTTTTTCATCTTTTACATTTTTTTTTGTGCATTTTAAAAGTTTGTGTAAATGTTCTCCGGTTTGTTTTATGTGGGGGGAGGGGGAGGGGGTCGGGGGAAACTTTTTAAATGTTTCTTACCTTGCCGGAGATGCGATTGGTTTCCGGGTGGTATCTCCGGTCACTCTGCGGCCTACCATCGATGGAGCGGGAGGCCTCCTCGGACTGACTTTGAGCCCCACCGCCGGGCGGGGACTTAACATTGGAGACGTTCTTCTTGGTTCTTCTTCTTGGTTTCTTGGTCCTCCAAAATATTCCAAATGGAATTTAAACTGGAGGTGATGGAGGGAGGACTTAAGCCAGAAAGGGTTTTGGGGAAGAAAGAGCTACCTTAAATTTAGTTGCATCTGGTTGGGTAACTATGGTAGGGTGGAGATTATTCCATGCTTTAATTGTGCGGGGGAAGAATGAATTGCTGTACACATCTGTCTTGGTAGCTGGAATCACAAATTGGATCGAATGCCCTCGTCTGCTCCTAATTGGTTTGGGTTTGGTGTAGGTCTTGTAATCTACGTCGAGCTGACCATTTAGCATTTTGTAAAAACAGGTCAAACGGTGAGCTTCACGTCTGTCTTGGAGAGGGTTCCACCCCAGAGAATTCTGAAGTTTGGTAACACTCGCTTCTCTCTCATAGGTGTTAGTAACAAATCGAGCTGCCTGTCTTTGGACACGTTCGATGGAAGATTTTTTAAAATTTGTGTATGGGTCCCATGCTGCAACTGCGTAGTCCAAATTCCTGGGATCCCTTTCCTTTCCCTTTCCTGGGATCACTCCAACCGCAGCCTGCGGACTTACAATCAAGACCTCGCAGTCTCGGGAGAGGCCGATGTCGGGAGCTCCAATGACACAGAGGCTCGACCAGCCCCGACGCGAGGTCCGATCGCCCGGCGCAGGGGAGCTGACATCCCCCCGATGCAGGAGCTGATCGCCCCAATGCGGAGGGCCCAAACGCCGTCGGCTACGGGAGTCAAGATTGTCCTGTCAACAGAGGGCTCGAGGCCCCTGACCGCGGGAGAGCAAAGAAGGGAAGAGATCTGAACTTTTTTTTTCGCCTTCCATCATAGTGAGGAATGTGGAGGAGTCACTGTGGTGGATGTTTATGTTAAAATGTGTTTTGTGTGTTCCGTTGCTTTTTATTTGGATGACTGACCTGGCAAATTAAATTCCTCGTATGTTGCAAAACATACTTGGTTAATAAGTATTTTTGTGATTGTGATTAGAGATACAGCACGGAAACAGGCCCTTCGGTCGACCGGGTCCACGCCGATCAGCGATCTCCGCACATTAACACGATCCTACACCCAATAGGGAAAATTTTTACATTTACCAAGCCAATTAACCTACAAACCTGTACGACTTTGGGGAGTGTGGGAGGAAATGGAAGATTTCTGAGAAAACCCACGCAGGTCACGGGGTGAACGTACAAACTTCGTACAGACAGCACCTGTAGTCAGGATCAAACCCGGGTCTCCCGCGCAGAATTTGCTGTAAGGCAACAACTCTACCGCTGCGCCGCCGAGACCGCCCATGACCGACTGATTAGGGATAAGGGAAACAAGAGATATCGATGATGATGTAGAGAGATAAAGAACAATGAATCAAAAGATATGCAATAAAACTAACAATGATAAAGGAAACAGTAACTTCAGATAGCCCTTGCTTTCTCTCTCTCTCCCCTCCCCCTTCCCAGTTCTCCTTCTAGTCCTACTGTGTCAGCCTACTTTCTATCTTTGTCACGCAGCCCCCCCCCCCCCCCACCGGACATCAATCTGAAGAAGGGTCTCGACCCGAAACGTCACCAATTCCTTCTCTCCAGAGATGCTGCCTCACCCGCTGAGTTACTCCAGCATTTTTATGTCTACCTTTGTTGTTAGCTGTTTGTTGGATTAAAACGAGAATCTAGTGCGACTTGGGTGGGGGAGGGATAGAAAGAGAGAGAGAGAATGGCGGGAAGTCTTTCCATACAGTCTTTCCGCTGACTGGTTAGCACGCAACAAAAGCTTTTCACTGTACCTCGGTACACGTGACAATAAACTAACGTAAAGTTTGCAATTTAAAACTTTCATTTCTCTTTCCCAGATCTTGGTGAAGTGTCTCTGACCATAAATGTGAATCTGTTTCAAAGATGCTGCCTGACCCCCAGCGTTTTCTGGTTTTATTTCCACTTCAGTTCAGTTTAGCTTAATGTCCGCAAAAGCTGCGGTGAAAAGCTTTTGTTGCGTGCAAATCAGTCAGCGGAAAGACAACACACGATTACAATCGAGCCATTTACAGTGTACGGATACATGATAAGGGAATAACGTTTAGTGCAAGGTAAAACCAGAAATGTCCGATCAAAGATAGTCCGAGGGTCACCAATGAGGTAGATAGTAGTTCAGCACTGCTCTCTGGTTGTGGTAGGATGATTCAGTTGCCTGATAACAGCTGGGAAGAAACAGGAGGTGTGCGTTTTCACACTTCTGTACCTTTTGCCTGATGGAAGAGGGGAGAAGAGGGGGTGGCCAGGGTGTTCCTGCTTTTTCCCTATATCCCTTGATTCCGTTAGCCCTTAGCGCAAAATCTAACTCTCTCTTTAAAACATCCAGTGAATTGGCCTCCCCTGCCTTCTGTGGCAGAGAATTCCACAGATTCACAACTCTCTGGGTGAAAAGGTTTTTCCTCATCTGAGTCCATGTACCACCTGCCTTGTTCCATTCACCCACCACCCTTTGTGTGAAAAAGTTACCCCTCGGATTCCTGTTAAATCTTTTCCCCTTCACCCGAAACCGATGTCCCCTGGTCCTCGATTCACCTACTCTGGGCATGAGGCTATGTGCATCTACCCGATCTATTCCTGACCTTATACACCTCTATAAAATCACCCCTCATCCTCCTGCGCTCCAAGGAATAGAGTCCCAGCCTACCCGTCCTTGATTACGCTGCTGGCCTTGCCCAGGCAGCGTGAGGCGTAGATGAAGTCAATGGAAGGGGATGCGGCCTCAGCAACATCTTGTCCAGCTTACTGTGCAGCTCCTGCCTTAGTCTGGCAGGGCAAAGTGCCACACTCCACACTTGTACACAGTGTTATGGAGATGCAACCATGACATGAAAGACCCTCTGACGAAGGGTCTGAACCCCAAACATCACCCACCCTTTTTCTCCAGAGGCGCTGAGGTAGAAGGTGGAGTCGATGGAAGGGAGGTTATTTGTGTTGGTTTGTCAGAATCCACAGTGGGATTTCATTTCTAGTGGGACAATTTTGTTCATGCCCCATTGTTTATCCCTGGCAGCTTCCCAGAGGCCGGGTTTTAGTTGCCAGGGCAATCCCTGGAGGATACCGATCTTATCGTGTCTGGAAATTGATGAGGGGAAGGAACAGAACACATCGGGCAGATGCACAGAGTCTCTTGCCCAGAGTAGGTGAATCGAGGACCGGAGGACGTAGGCTCAAAGTGAAGGGGAAAAGATTTAATAGGAATCTGAGGGGTAGCTTTTTCACACAGAGGGTGGTGGGTGTATGGAACGAGCTGCCAGAGGAGGTAGTTGAGGCTGGGACTATCCCGACGTTTAAGAAAGTTAGACAGGTACATGGATAGGACAGGTTTGGAGGGATATGGACACCAAATGCGGGCAGGTGGGACTAGGGTAGCTGGGACATGTTGGCCGGTGTGGGCAAGTTGTGCCGAAGGGCCTGTTTCCACACTGTATCACTCTATGACTCCAAGCAGTCTGCTGGCTCTCCCTGTAGCATATATCATTGGCATTTATTAGAGAGTCATTAGGACACCCTTCAAATATTGGAGCCGGAGTTAAGAAAAAGGACGAAATCCATTTTGTTCATAATAAAGAAGAAACTGAATGAGGAGAAAGATGGTGTCATTTTAATAAAAGCAATCCATTTTCATGTCTGGAAGCAGTTTTTAAATCTAAATTACTGCAATACATATACTAGTGGTTCATTAACCAGGTATACCTATAGGTTGGTATATTTTAATGTACATGAATATATGAATAGAATAATCCCAAGCCCCCAATCTATTTATTTTGGACATGCAGGAAGGAACGGCAGATGCTGGTTTACAGTGAAGATAGACACATAATGCTGGAGTAACTCAGTGGGTCAGGCAGCAACTCTGGAGGAAAGGAATAGGTGACGTTTTGGGTCCAGACCTTTCTTCAGACTGAGTGTCAGGGGAGAGGGGGAAAAAATGGCATACCACTCTGCCACTGGTGCCGACTCTGATTTGTTCTGTACCTTTTCATACCTCTTGTTTCCCTCTCCCCTGACTCTGCCTGAAGAAGGGTCTCGACCCGAAACCTCACCCATTCCTTTTCTCCAGCGAGGCTGCCTGACCCGCTGAGTCGCTCCAGCATTTTGCATCCATCTTCAGTGTAAACCGGCATCTGCAGTTCCTTCCTGCACAGTAAATGGAAGGAAATGGACTGTGCGCAGGCAGGTGGGATTAAAATTACTCCAGCATTCTGCGTCTATCTTATTTATCTTTGCCCCTGGTTTGAAACATTGTGCAGAGCTTTCATCGGTAATCCCCATCTCTGCTGTGGCTATGAGTTCACTCAAACCTGTTCATGCATTGTTTTAGACGACAAATGGGTCGTCTAAATTGCTGGATATTCCTCCCTTTGTGGCCTTTGTCACGTCGTCTGTCACAGAGGAGTACTTCGCAGTGGCAGCGATGCCCATCTTGATGCTAGGGAAAGGGTCTCAACCCGAAACGTCACCCCATCCTTCCCTCCAGAGCTGCTGCCTGTCCCGCTGAGTTACTCTAGCATTTTGTGTCTATCTTTGATTCTTAACGAGTATGGAGATCAAGGCACATAATGAACTTGGGGCCTTGCTCCCGCTGGTCAAGGTGGAGACAGGGAGCCATTCAGCATGGACATAGGCCCATCGGCCCAGGACGGCACGGTGGTGCAGCGGTAGAGTTGCTGCCTTACAGCGCTTGCAGCGCCGGAGACCCGGGTTCGATCCTGACCACTGGTGCTGTCTGCACGGAGTTTGCACGTTCTCCCTGTGACCGAGTGGGTTTTCCCCATGTTTTCCGGTTTCCTCCCACACTCCAAAGCCGTTGGTAGGTTGGCCTTCTGTAAATTGTCCCTATTGTGTGGGATTGTGCAATTGTACGGGGTGATCGCTGGCCGGCATTGACTCGACGGGCCGAAGGGCCTGTTTCCATCCTGTCTCTCCAAAGTCTAAAGGTGCCGAAACTGAGATCAGAGCTATCAGCAGCAGTTGAACAGGTTTTGTCTTTAGCGGCTGTCCCACTTGGGCAAACTAATTGGCGAGTTTAGAAGAGTTTAGGAGAGTTTGAAAAAATGTCATGTTGAAGACCTCCTTCGATTATGTTGAAGACCAGCTTCGACTAGCTACGACTAGCTATGACTAACTTCGGGAAAATTGGACACCAAATAGTGGAGAGTGAAGACGACCTCCTTCGACCTCCCTTCGACTATGATGAAGACTATCTACGACTACATTCGACTACCTTCGACTACCCTCGATTACCTACGACTAACATGCCGACCTACTACGACTAAACCTACGAGTAAAAAAGTATCGATTTTTTCCATGGCGACCTTTTTTTTACTCGCGGGCATTTTTCAGCATGTTGAAAAATACGCCGCGACCTAGCTGAGGCCTCAGAGTTCAGGGGTCACTACTCTTGAGCATGAAGGAGAGTTACAAAGACCTCCTAGGACCTCGTGTCGAACATGCTGCGAGTATGAGTCGAGGGCAAACTCGCCAGAACTAGCGGATTAGGTCGTCCGAGTGGGACAGCCCCTTTTATTTCCATGGTGAGAAGTATCTTACAGCGAGCGGGTCTGGTAGTCCTTAGAATTATAAATGGTTTTGATAACTTAAACCTGAAGAATATGTTACCACTTGATAGATTACATGATAATTACTAATTAATCCAACAATTAAAAAGGGAGAAATGTCATTGTCAAATTTCAACACTGGAACAAGGTAGAAGAACAAAGCTTCCTAAAATAATAAGTATATGGAAGAACATAAGCTAGGAAGATATAATGAGATGCTGCAGATGGAATAGGAAGGGTTGTGGAATAAATGGATGGGACAGGTTTAGAGGGATGGGCCAACCACAGGCAGGTGGGTCGAGTGTGGATGCGACATGTTGGTTGGTATGGGCAAGTTGGGCCGAAGGGCCTCTTTCCATTCAAAGTGTATCTATCTACCTATCTATATTTAAAACTCTGTGTGTGAGTGTGTGTGTGTGTGTGTGTGGGTGTCTGCTTGACTTGTGCCAGCCAGCCTTTGATTCCTCGTTACGCCAACATCGCACGCAGAAACGCCGAGATTGTTTCCATTTCGGTAGAGATTTCACTTTTCTTTACGAGTAGGCACTCCAGATTAAATTTTGTCTTGTTAATGTACACATTTTTAAATAAAATCCATCACCCCCCCCCCCCCCCCCCCACACTCACTCATTTTGTCTCCTCCTGCTAGTCAGCCACCATAACGGCTGCTACCGACCGCCTCTGCTCCGAAAACGACGCCATCTTTTTTTCACAAGCGATTTTCTCCACGGGAGAATCACGTTCAGGCTCTAAAACCCCGGATTCTGAAGCACGTTCTGTGTCCCGGTCTGAAGCACGTTCTGTGTTTTATTCGCAAGCTATTTTCAGCCCGGGATCTGCTCATTCGGGATCTAAAACCCCGGGGTCTGAAGCACGTTCAGTGTCCAGACCCAACGGGTCTGCACTTGTTCTAGTATAATATTAAAACTCTGTGTGTGTGTGTGTCTGCTTGACTTGTGCCAGCCAGCCCCTTTGATACCGCGCTACGCCAACACCGCACGCAGAAACGCCGAGATTTTTTCCATTTCAGTAGAGATTTCATTTTTCTTTACGATTAGCCACTCCTGATTACATTTCCTCGTATTTATGTACACATTTTAAAATAAAATCCATCACCCCCCCCCCCCCCCCAACACTCACTCATTTTGACTCCTCCTGCTGGTCAGCCACCATAATGGATGTTGTCGACCGCCTCTGCTCCGAAAACGACGGCATCTTTTTTTCGCTAGCGATTTTCACCCCGGTTTATGAAGCACGTTCGGTGTCCAGACCCAACGGGTCTGCACTTGGTCTAGTGACTCTATAAAAGCACCAGAATAGACTTCCAGATTCAGGTGATAGACACAAATTGCTGGAGTAACTCAGCGGGACAGGCAGCATCTCTGGAGAGAAGGAATGGGTGACGTTTTGGGTCGAGACCCTTCTTCAGGCTAGTCTGGAGAAAGGGAAATGAGAGATTATAGAGTCTCGCCCTGGCCACTCCCTCTTCTGACACTGATTCGCACCTTCTAGGTCATGCATTCTTCTAGGTTCTGCCATCGGGCAGGAGGTACAGAAGTCTGAAGTCCCACACCAACAGGTTCAAGGATAGTTACTTTCCCAAATCGGTCAAGTTCTTGAATCAACCTGTACAACTAGGGTTGCCAACTGTCCCGTATTAGCCGGGACATCCCGTACATTGGGCTACATTGGTTTGTCCTTGTCCGTATATGACTGCTACTACTCGGGTCGAGGGGACTGTCGGGTCGGAGCGCCGCGTCCGGCCCCACCTGACCCCGTCCAGACGTAGTGGAGCCCATGGAGTGCAGCAGCAGCAGCATCTCGCCCGTGGCCCCGTCGGTTGGCAGACCGGCCCCGCCTCACCCGTCCCGACGTAGTGCAGCCCATGGAGTGCAGCAGCAGCAGCAGCAGCAGCGCCTCGCCCGTGGCCCCGTCGGTCGGCAGCCCGGCCAGCTGTCCGACCTTCGGACCTTCGCTTACCGCTGACACTACCACCACCCCTCCTTCTCATGGCCGTTCATCGGTTCATGAGTTGGACAGGGTGCCGGACTTTGCTCGCGACGTCGCGTGGCCCGGGCCAAAACTCCTCAGCTGGCCCGCCGGCTGGGCTTTGTGTGCAGTCCAGCACCCGGGCCCAACTCGTCATTCACCCAGCCACGGCCGAGTCGGTCAACGAATTGCCGTCGGGAATTTGTCCCTTGTTTTGACCTTTTGTCCCTTATTTGGGAGAGAGAAAGTTGGCGACACTAGTCACAACCCTAATCCTCCCTCAACGATGGAACACCATAGACCACCACTTGCACTATCATAGGCTGATTATTTTCCTGATTCTGTTTTGCTCTAATGTATACTTTCTTTTAAAATTTTAATTTACAGTGTTTGCAAAATTTAGATACTATTCATTTCTATGTGTTGTCTGAGTCTATGAGTCTTTGACGCTGCTGCAAGCAAGATGTTATTACATCTGTACCTCAGCCTACTTGCACCTACGATAATAGACTCAGCTTGACTGGATGGCAAGGCCAACATAAGTTCAAAAGTGTGTTGGAAGGAACTGCAGGTGCTGGTTTACACTGAAGATAGACACACCAAGCGCTGTTATTCCAGCATAAGTCCAGTATAAGTTCATGTCAGAATGAGGCCATTCAGCCCCTCGAGTCTTCTCTGCCATTCAATCATAACTGATCTATCTTTCCCTCTCAATCCCATTCACCTGCTTAAGATAGACACAAAAAGCTGGAGTAACTCAGCGGGAAGGCAGCATCTCTGGAGAGAAGCAATGGGTGCCGTTTCTGGTCGAGACCCTTCTTCGGACTTGTCTGGGAAAAGGGAAACGAGAGATATAGACCTCATCTATTGCATTCGCTGTTCTAGGTGTCAACTGCTCTACATCGGTGAGACCAAGCGTAGGCTTGGCGATCGCTTCGCCCAACACCTCCGCTCAGTTTGCATTAACCAACCTGATCTCCCGGTGACTCAGCACTTCAACTCCCCCTCCCATTCCGAATCCGACCTTTCTGTCCTGGGCCTCCTCCAAAGGCCAGAGTGATTCCCAACACAAATTTGAGGAGCAGCATTTCATATTTCGCTTGGGCAGTTTACACCCCGGTGGTATGAACATTGACTTCTCCAATTTCAGGTAGTCCTTTCTTTCTCCCTCCTTCCCCTCCCCTTCCCAGCTCTCCCACAGCCCACTGTCTCCGCCTCTTCCTTTCATTTTCCCGCCCCCCCCCCAACCCCCACATCAGTCTGAAGAAGGGTCTCGACCCGAAACGTCACCTATTCCTTCGCTCCATGGATGCTGCCTCACCCGCTGAGTTTCTCCAGCATTTTTGTCTACCTTCGAGAGATATAGACGATGACGTGGAGAGATATAGAACAATGAATGAAAGATATGCAAAAAAGTAACGATGATAAAGGAAACAGACCATTGTGAGCTGTTTGTTGGGTGAAAACGAGAAGCTGGTGCGACTTGGGTGGGGGAGGGATGGAGAGAGAAGGAACTTGAAGTTAGAGAAATCAATATTAATACCACTGCCCGAGCAAAATATGAGATGCTATTCTTCCAATTTATCTTGAGCCTCACTCTGACAATGGAGGCATTTTCCTGCCTTCTCCCCGCAACCCCTGACACCCATACTATTCAAGAATCTGTCAATCTCCGCTTAAAGATGCGTTAGGACATGGCCTCCACAGCCGACTGTGGCAGTGAATTCCTCAGATTCACCACCCTCTGACGAAAGAAATTCCTCCTCATCTCCTTTCTAAAGGTACGTCCTTAATTGCTCATTTCAAGGTTCAGTAAAAATCAACCGACTTTGTTACTTCGGAGTCGAGAATTAGAGAGATGGGTCGGGCCGGCAAATTTTCTTCCCTGAAGAACGTTACTGAAACCAGACGGTTAATTTCATACTCGACACATCTGAGACTGGGCTTTTAATGCTGGATTTATTTAAAAACTTAAATTCAAACTCATCCTTGCATATCCCTGGCTCCAAGACAATCAAGAAGCTTTGTTGAAGATATGTTTATGTGTACATCAGCTCGTTCATCTTTAAAAACCAGCCAAGTTTAGTTAAGTTTACACAGGGGGCGCTGACCTGTGTGCGGCTGCCCAGCCAGCAGCTGTCTGTCCTTTTCACCTTTATTTTTTATTTTAGTCAGTAAAGTGTTTTGTTTTGGAGGTCTAGACTTTTTTGTGTGGGGGGGGGAAGGGGGAAACTACCTTTCAGTGTCCCTACCTGGCCGGAGAGGCAGCTTTTCTCCGGGCTGCAGCTTCGACCCGTCCTCGCGGCCTACCAGCGGGCCTGGAGCGGCGTTTCCTGTCGGGGACCGCCCAGAAACCTCGCCTTCGGCGGCGGCACAGCGCTGGAGCGCTATCGCGGAGCGGGCGATGCCTTGCCCGGGTCGCCGCGCTGGAGCTCCGGTGAGCTGAGGATCGCTGGGGAAAACATCGCGGAGCTGCGGGACTGTGGAGCGACCAGCTGCGGGTTGCGGGCGGCGGCGCTGAACTTTACACCAGGAGCCTGGGATCTCTAGATGAGATCGCCAGTTGTGGAGCTCCAACCGGCGCGGCCTTGTTGGCTTCGGAAGCTGCGGCCCCCAGTGCGGAAGCGGCCGTTCCAGGGTTCCCAGGCCACTGGGAGGACTCTCCCGACGCCGGAGCAACATCACCCGGCGAGAACGGCCTGGAACATCAGGCCTCCGTAGAGGCAACTGTGGAGGCCTCAATGGGCCCGACTATGGGTGAACTGGGGTTGGGGACTGGACTTTGTGCCTTCCCTCATGGTGGGAGCCATTGTGGGGGGATGTTTAGTGTTAAGACTATCTTGGTGTTGTGTCTGTATTCTCTTCTCTTTTTTGTGTGCTGATAAATGGCAAAAAGCATTTCACTTCACTACACCCGGGTGTATGTGAATGTGACAAATAAAATATCTTGAATCTTGAATCTTGAATCTTGAATCTTGAGTTTAGAGATACAGGCCCTTCGGCCCACCGTCGGCACCGACCAGCGATCCCCGCACACTAACACTACCCTACACACACTTGGGACAATTTCACAATTATACAGAACCAATTAATCCTACAAACCTGCACGTCTGTGGAGAGTGGGGGGAAACCGAAGATCTCGGAGAAAACCCATGCAGATCAAGGGGAGAAGGTACAAACTCCGTACAGACAAACACCCGAAGTCGGGGTCGAACCCGGGTCTCTGCCGCTATAAGGCAGTAGTTCTACCGCCACCTTGCCTCCCAATAAACGTGGTGTTCAACAGCAATTTAACAGAGCTCGTTTTTTTAAATTTCAGTCCTCTGGAAATAAACACTTGGTTTGGTTTCCATAAGAAGCTAAGACCCTCTGTCAATACGCTCAGCGATCACCACACACTATCACTATCCTACACACACAAGGGACAATTTACATTTACGTCAAGCCAATTAACCTGCGAACCTGTACGTCTTTGGAGAGTGGGAGGAAACCGAAGATCTCAGAGAAAAACCCACGCAGGTCACGGGGAGTACGTACAAACTCCGTACAGACAGCACCCATAGTCAGGATTGAACCCGAGTCTTTGGCGCTGTGAGGCCGGTGTTTTAGATTCCAGAGTACATTTCTGTGTTAAAGCAATACTCCGTATACGTCCTTCGTTCCCAGGTCAACTTGGATTTGCAAAAGATTAAAAGCTAATTAATCAAAGTTACAGCAGACCAAACAGTTCCCAATTGATTCTCCAAATATGTAATCCTAATTGGAAAGTTTTGAAGGGAAGGATATTGTGGATTTACGATGGCAACACAGTTTACGCAGATATTGCTGACGACATACGGTCAGGAGGTAAAAGGAGCAGAATTAGGCCATTCGGCCCATTGTCTACTCTGCCATTCAATCATGGCTGACCTATCTCTACCTCCTAGCCACATTCTTCTGCCTTCTCCCCAAAGCCCCTGACACCCGTAATAATCAAGAAACAATCTATCCCTGACTTGGGAAAAAGCTGAAAAAGACAAAGAGGGCGGCATGGTGGCGCAGCGGTAGGGTTGCTGCCTTACAACACCAGAGACCCAGGTTCGATCCTGACCATGGGTGCTTGGCTGTACAAAGTTTGTACATTCTCCCCATGACCTGCGTGGGTTTTCACCGGGATCTCCAGCTTCCTCCCACACTCCAAAGACGTGCAGGTCTGTAGGTTAATTGGCTTGGTATAATTGCAAATTGTCCCTAGTGTGTGTAGGATAGTATTCATGTGTGGGGGTCGCTGGTTTTGCGTGGACTCACTGGGCCGAAGGGCCTGTTTCGTCGCTGTATCTCTAAACCAGACTAAACTAAACGAGGCATATTTTGGAATGAAATGGTACTTGGTTTAAGGCGACAGAGAGGGATGGAAATCTTCAGGGAAAACGCACTGACCTTGCGAAAAGCAGATGATAAATAGGATGATCCTCATTTGGTCAGGAAATGTAAAAACAACAGAGTGTACAGGGCTGACACTTTGCAACTGTGAGTAAGTGGACAAACTCTGGCCCACATTAATCCTGACGTGTCCCTGACATCAGCAGAAACTTGCATATTCATAAACTTTAACCGGTGAAATGTTCCAAAGCGCTTACAGTCACAGCATCAAACAACGTTTAGTGCCACTTTGATGTTACAAGAGAGATCTGAAGAAGGGTCCCGACCCGAAACAAATAAGGGGTAAGCCATTTAGAACGGAGACGAGGAAACACTTCTTCAAACAGAGAGTTGTGAGTCTGTGGAATTCTCTGCCTCAGGGGGCGGTGGAGGCCGGCTCTCTGGATACTTTCAAGAGAGAGCCAGATAGGGATCTTAAAGATAGTGGAGTCAGGGGATATGGGGAAAAGGCAGGAACGGGGTACTGATTGGGGATGATCAGCCATGATCACATCAGTGCTGGCTCGAAGGGCCGAATGGCCTACTCCTGCACCTATTGTCTATTGTCACCCATTCCTTCCATCCAGAGATGCTGCCTGTCCTGCTGAGTTACTCCCAGCACTTTTTGTCTATCTTTCGGTTAAACCAGCACCTGCAGTTCCTTCCGACATCGTAATTGGAGGGAAATGGCCTGTGGGATTAAAATTGGTATTGGTTGGCACGGACATTGTGGGCGGAAGGTCCTCATCTTTGCCAGGTCATTATTGTTCTCCACAGCCACCAATGGAGCATTGTGGGCTCCACCTATCCTTCATGCACAGAGTCTCTTGCCCAGAGGAAGTGAATCGAGGACCAGAGGACATAGGTTTAAGGTGTAGGGGGTATCTTTTTCGCACAAAGGGTGGTGGGTGCATGGAACGAGCTGCCAGAGGAGGTAGTGGAGGCTGGGACTATCCCATCGTTTAAGAAACAGTTAGACAGGTACATGGATAGGACAGGCTTTGGAAGGATATGGACCAAAATGCTGGCAGGTGGGACTTGTGTAGCTGGGACATGTTGGCCGTTGTGGGCAAGTTGGGCCGAAGGGCCTGTTTCCGCACTGTATCACTCTATGCCTCTATCATTGCTGGCTTTGATTTGTTCTTATGCACACCTTTCATGCATTTGTTTCTTGGTACTGAGTGTCGGGGGAGAGGAAAACTAGAGGTGTGAAGAGGTGCAGAACAAATCAGAGCCGGCACCGATGACCGAAGAAAGGTAGAACCCACAATGGTCCATTGTTGGCTGTGGGGCAGGTGATAATGACCAGTCAATGAGGAGGAGCAGAGGCCAGGAATAGATCAGTTGTAATCATATTGCTTTACACCTGCCCCCACGTTCAAATGATCAAATGTTTCTCAAAATGTTCAAGAAGGAACTGCAGATGCTGGAAAACGGAAGGTAGACAAAAATGCTGGAGAAACTCAGCGGATGCAGCAGCATCTATGGAGCGAAGGAAATAGGCAACGTTTCAAGCTGAAGAAGGGTTTTGGCAGCGTAGTTTCACGAGGTTAATCCCCGGGATGGCGGGACTGTCATACGAGGAAAGATCGGAAAGACTGGGCTTGTATTCACTCGAACTCAAAAGGATGAGGGTGCTAGGAGGCTGCAAAAATGACTTGGATAGGCTGGGTGAGTGGGCAAATGCATGGCAGATGCAGTATAATGTGGATAAATGTGAGGTTATCCACTTTGGTGGCAAAAACAGGAAAGTAGACTATTATCTGAATGGTGGCCGATTAGGAAATGGGGAGATGCAACGAGACCTGGGTGTCATGGTACACCAGTCATTGAAAGTGGGCATGCAGGTGCAGCAGGCAGTGAAGAAAGCGAATGGTATGTTAGCATTCATAGCAAAAGGATTTGAGTATAGGAGCAGGGAGGTTCTACTGCAGTTGTACAGGGTCTTGGTGAGACCACACCTGATGTATTGCGTACAGTTTTGGTCTCCTAATCTGAGGAAGGACATTCTTGCCATAGAGGGAGTACAGAGAAGGTTCACCAGACTGATTCCTGGGATGTCAGGACTTTCATATGAGGATAGACTGGATAGACTCGGCTTGTACTCACTGGAATTTAGAAGATTGAGGGGGGATCTTATAGAAACTTACAAAATTCTTAAGGGGTTGGACAGGCTAGATGCAGGAAGATTGTTCCCGATGTTGGGGAAGTCCAGAACAAGGGGTCACAGTTTAAGGATAAAGGGGAAATCTTTTAGGACTGAGATGAGAAAAACATTTTTTACACAGAGAGTGGTGAATCTCTGGAATTCTCTGCCTCAGAAGGTAGTAGAGGCCAGTTCATTGGCTATATTTAAGAGGGAGTTAGATGTGGCCCTTGTGGCTAAAGGGATCAGGGGGTATGGAGAGAAGGCAGGTACAGGATACTGAGTTGGATGATCAGCCATGATCATATTGAATGGCGGTGCTGGCTCGAAGGCCTCCTCCTGCACCTATTTTCTATGTTTCTAATTCAATTCTACTTCCAGCTGTGATTAGCCAAACACTGACCCCGTAGTTTAGTTTAGTTTATTATTATCATTCTCTTGAACTTCTACATGTGTACAGTAGAGAGCATATTGACCAGTTGCATCATGGCCTGGTTCGGCAAGTTGCACGCCCAAGAACGAAGGAGATGACAGAGAGTGGTGGACACTGCCCGGTCCATCACGGGTACCAACCTCCCCACCATCGAAGGGATCTACAGGAGTCGCTGTTTCACAAAGGCAGCCGGCATCGTCAGCGACCCACACCACCCTGGCCACGCTCTCATTTCACCCCTGCCATCGGGGAGGAGGATACAGGAGCCTGAAAACTGTAACGTCCAGGTTCAGGAACAGCTGCTTCCCCACAGCCAGCAGGCTATTAAACACTACAACCTCGAAATAAGCGCTGAACTAGATAGACTTAAGGCCCTGTCCCACTTAGGCGATTTTATAGGCGACTGACGGCGACTAGGCTGTCGGCACATGGTTGCCGGGGTGTCGCCGGTATGGTCGTGAGTTGTCTCCTCAGTCGCCCAAAGAGTCGCAGTGTTTTTCTGGTCGCCGCTGGATTTTGAAATGTTCAAAACTTTTCGGCGACAGTCGTCGACCGTGTGCTTGTCGTAGCTTGTCTTCTACATATACATTTACTAGAATGTTGCCTGGGTTTCAGCAACTAAGTTACAGAGAAAGGTTGAACAAGTTAGGTCTTTATTCTTTGGAGCGCAGAAGGTTAAGAGGGGACTTGATAGAGGTCTTTAAAATGATGAGCGGGTTAGACAGAGTTGACGTGGATAAGCTTTTTCCATTGAGAGTAGGGAAGATTCAAACAAGGAGACATGACTTGAGAATTAAGGGACAGAAGTTTAGGGGTAACATTAGGGGGAACTTCTTTACTCAGAGAGTGGTAGCTGTGTGGAATGAGCTTCCAGCGGAAGTGGTGGAGGCAGGTT
Organism: Malacoraja senta; assembly: GCA_038087875.1. Classification (NCBI taxonomy): domain Eukaryota; kingdom Metazoa; phylum Chordata; class Chondrichthyes; order Rajiformes; family Rajidae; genus Malacoraja; species Malacoraja senta. The sequence goes on along the minus strand of CM075977.1, from coordinate 286,366,835 downwards.
TGATTTTATCCTTTAAAAATAGATTGGATGGGTATATGGACGGGAAAGGAATGGAGGGTTATGGTCTGAGTGCAGGTAGATGGGACTAGGGGGAAGTATTTATTTAAAAAAAATAAAAAAATAAAAATAAAAAAAAATGTTCGGCACGGACTTGAAGGGCCGAGATGGCCTGTTTCCGTGCTGTAATGGTTATATGGTTATACACACACTGGATTTTGTTCTTGTTTATTATATTGTTTACAGTGTACTATGTTTACATATTCTGTTGCGCTGCTGCTAGTAAGGATTTCATTGTTCTATCTGGGACATAATGACAATGAAACGCTCTTTTCTCTTGACTCTTGAATACAGTGAAACACCTTTTCGTTGCTGTGCAGTCAGTGGAAAGACTATCAAGCCGTCAACAGTGCACAGATACTGGTCAAAGGGAATAACGTTTAGTGCAAGATAAAATCAGATTGAAGATAGTTTGAGGGTCTCCAATGAGGTTGATGGTGGGTCAGGACTTCCTGTCACTTGAGTAGTTACCAGATCAGGAGTTGAGATCAAATCTCAATGGTCTTTTCCTTCTCTGTGGACTCAGGTCATATCTTCTTTACACTGAATCATCGGGAACTTCTCCAGGCAATGGCTCTGTGAAAGAAAACTCTTTCTTTCCGATGAGAAAGGCTGGGTGGCGTGACCACCTCTCCTCTCGTGTGACGTGATTCAGAAAGGATTAATAACCCAGTTCAAAGAGACACAAAGAGCCCACAGAGCCTTTCCTGACCTCTGAACGGTCTTCACAGCAACTTAAATGCTTTTACTCACTGCTGGCATGTGTGAAATGTGGCAGACACTGTGCGTACAGGGAGTTCAGACACGCAACGGCAATTGTAGTGTGGCAGCTGGTGCTACATTGGAAGTTCGCTACCAAGTCAGAAGGTTGCCGGTTCAAAACCCGCTCGCGAGATCCGGGCAGCGAAAAATAGATTCAAAAATCATCTTTGTACCATCAAAGTATCGGTGAGACAAGCAGAACGGTTCTTTCCAGTTCCTTGGCTATTTATTTTTAGACTGCCATACGCGGTGAGAATGGAGCGGCTGGGCTTGTACACTCTGGAGTTTAGAAGGATGAGCGGGAATCTTATTGAAACATATAAGATTATTAAGGGTTTGGACACGCTAGAGGCAGGAAACATGTTCCCGATGTTGGGGGAGTCCCGAACCAGGGGCCACAGTTTAAGAATAAGGGGTAAGCCATTTAGAACGGAGACGAGGAAACACTTTTTCACACAAAGAGTTGTGTCTGTGGAATTCTCTGCCTCAGAGGGCGGTGGAGGCCGGTTCTCTGGAAACTTTCAAGAGAGAGCTAGATAGGGCTCTTAAAAGATAGCGGAATATGGGGAGAAGGCAGGAACGGGGTGCTGATTGGGGATGATCAGCCATGATCACATTGAATGGCGGTGCTGGCTCGAAGGGCTGAATGGTCTACTCCTGCACCTATTGTCTATTGTCTATTGACTTTAGACATAATCTTGAGAGAAGGAAACGGGCCCTTTGGCCCATCAAGTCCGTGCCGACCAACGATCCCCATCATTCCAAATGGCAGCAACAGATCTCTGGAACAGCCTCGAGCTTGTTGCATGGTGGAGACCACCTAGACAGCATATTCTTTAGACTTTAGACTTTTGAGATACAGCGTAGAAACAGGCCCTTCTGCACCCCAGTCCGAGCCGACCTGCGATCACTGGTACACTAGTGTATCCTACACACTAGGGGCAGTTTACAGAAGCCAATTTTCCTACGAACCTGCACGTCTTTGGAGTGTGGGAGGAAACCGGAACTCTCGGAGGAAACCCACATGGTCACGTGGAGAACGTACAAACTCCATTCTGAAAGCACCCGTGGTCAGGATTGAACCCGGGTCTCTGGCGCTGTCAGGCAGCAACTCTACCGCTGCGCCACCGTGCTGCCCTTGTCTGGGGGGGGGGGGGGGGGGGGTGTGTTGTAAGGAGATAGAACGTAGAACATTGACCAGCACAGCAGGCGTGGCACAGTGGTGCAGTGGTAGAGCTGCTGCCGGGCAGTGCCAGAGACCCGGGTTCGATCCTGACCACGGGTGCTGTCTGCGTGGAGTTTGTACTGTACGTTCTCCCTGTGACCTGTGTGGGTTTTCTCCGGGTGCTCCGGTTTCCTCCCACACTCCAAAAACATATAGGTTTGTAGGTTAATTTTCTTCGACAAAAATGTTAAATTATCCCTGGTGTTTGTAGGATAGTTTCAGTGTGTGGGGATCGTTAGTCGGCGCGGACTCGGCTGGCGGAAGGGCCTGTTTCTGAGCTGTATCTCTAAACCAAACTAAAAATAAGCACGAGAATAGGCCCTTCGACCCAAATAATATTCTTGTTTTGTGGAAGCTTGCTCTACACAAGTTGTGTGTGGCATTTCCTATACGATAATGAGGGCTAGATGGAGCCTAACCCTGGCCACAGAAGCAGATCTACAGTCACACATTACAATCGCTCTACACTCTTAATTCTCTACTCCTACACCAACCTTTCTTATCTTAACTATAACCTTGCACTAAACGTTATTCCATTATCATGTGGAATTCTCTGCCACAGAAGGCAGTGGAGGCCAATTCACTGGATGTATTCAAGAGGGTTGGATATAGGGCTAATGGAATCAAGGGGATATGGGGAGAAAGAAGGAGTGGGGTACTGATACATAGATACATAGATACATAGAAATTAGGTGCAGGAGTAGGCCATTCGGCCCTTCGAGCCTGCACCGCCATTCAATACGATCATGGCTGATCATCCAACTCAGTATCCCGTACCTGCCTTCTCTCCATACCCCCTGATCCCTTAGCCACAAGGGCCACATCTAATTCCCTCTTAAATATAGCCAATGAACTGGCCTCAACTACCCTCTGTGGCAGAGAGTTCCAGAGATTCACCACTCTCTGTGTGAAAAAGTTTTTCCCCTTATCCTTAAGCTGTGACCCCTTGTCCTGGACTTCCCCAACATCGGGAACAATCTTCCTGCATCTAGCCTGTCCAACCCCATAAGAATCTTGTACGTTTCTATAAGATCCCCTCTCAATCTCCTAAATTCTAGCGAGTATAAGCCAAGTCTATCCAGTCTTTCTTCATATGAAAGTCCTGACATCCCAGGAATCAGTCTGGTGAACCTTCTCTGCACTCCCTCTATGGCTATAATGTCCTTCCTCAGATTTGGAGACCAAAACTGTACGCAATACTCCCAGGTGTGGTCTCACCAAGACCCTGTACAACTGCAGTAGAACCTCACTGTTCCTATACTCAAATCCTCTTGCTATGAAGGCCAACATACCATTCGCTTTCTTCACTGCCTGCTGCACCTGCATGCCTACTTTCAATGACTGGTGTACCATGACACCCAGGTCTCGCTGCATCTCCCCATTTCCTAATCGGCCACCATTTAGATAATAGTCTGCCTTCCCGTTTTTGCTACCAAAGTGGATAACCTCACATTTATCCACATTATACTGCATCTGCCAAACATTTGCCCACTCACCCAGCCTATCCAAGTCACCTTGCAGTCTCCTAGCATCCTCCTCACAGCTAACACTGCCCCCCAGCTTAGTGTCATCCGCAAACTTGGAGATGTTGCTTTCAATTCCCTCGTCCAGATCATTAATATAAGTTGTAAATAGCTGGGGTCCCAGCACTGAGCCTTGTGGTACCCCACTAGTCACTGCCTGCCATTGTGAAAAGGACCCGTTTACTCCTACTCTTTGCTTCCTGTTTGCCAGCCAGTTCTCTATCCACATCAATACTGAACCCCCAATACCGTGTGATTTAAGTTTGTATCCTAATCTCTTATGTGGTACCTTGTCGAAAGCCTTCTGAAAGTCCAGATACAACACATCCACTGGTTCTCCCCTATCCACTCTACTAGTTACATCCTCGAAAAATTCTATAAGATTCGTCAGACACGATTTACCTTTCGTAAATCCATGCTGACTTTGTCCAATGATTTCACCACTTTCCAAATGTGCTGCTATCCCATCTTTAATAACTGACTCTAGCAGTTTCCCCCACTACCGATGTTAGACTAACTGGTCTGTAATTCCCCGTTTTCTCTCTCCCTCCCTTCTTAAAAAGTGGGGTTACGTTTGCTACCCTCCAATCCTCAGGAACTACTCCAGAATCTAAAGAGTTTTGAAACATTATCACTAATGCATCCACTATTTCTGGAGCTACTTCCTTAAGTACTCTGGGATGCAGCCTATCTGGCCCTGGTGATTTATCGGCCTTTAATCCATTCAATTTACCCAACACCACTTCCCGACTAACCTGGATTTCACTCAGTTCCTCCATCTCCTTTGACCCGCGGCCCCCTGCTATTTCCGGCAGATTATTTATGTCTTCCTTAGTGAAGACGGAACCAAAGTAGTTATTCAATTGGTCTGCCATATCCTTGTTCCCCATGATCAATTCACCTGTTTCTGACTGCAAGGGACCTACATTTGATTTAACTAATCTCTTTCTCTTCACATATCTATAAAAACTTTTGCAGTCAGTTTTTATGTTCCCTGCCAGTTTCCTTTCATAATCTATTTTCCCTTTCCTAATTAAGCCCTTTGTCCTCCTCTGCTGGTCTCTGAATTTCTCCCAGTCCTCTGGTATGCTGCTTTTTCTGGCTAATTTGTACGCATCATCTTTTGCTTTGATACTATCCCTGATTTCCCTTGTTATCCACGGATGCACTACCTTCCTTGATTTATTCTTTTGCCAAACTGGGATGAACAATTTTTGTAGTTCATCCATGCAGTCTTTAAATGCCTTCCATTGCATATCCACCGTCAACCCTTTTAGAACTAATTGCCAGTCAATCTTGGCCAATTCACGTCTCAATACCCTCAAAGTTACCTTTCAGCCATGATCATATTGAATGGCGGTGCTGGCTACAAAGGGCTACAAAGGGCCGAATGGCCTACTCCTGCACCCATTTTCTATGTTTCTATGTATCTATGTATCTGTACACTGTAAACGGCTCGATTGTAATCATGTATTGTCTTTCTGCTGACTGGATAGCACACAACAAAAAGCATTCCACTGTACCTCGGCACACGTGACAATACACTGAATTGAACTGAACCGAACTGAAGTGGATGTAGTTCCAAACTACTGCAATGGTTCCAGCAAGCCCTTCTTGTTCTGCTCGAACCACAGCCCTCATCCCATCTCTGATGTTTCCCAGGGTCGGAAGATAAATTGGCTTCTCTCTGGTGAGCAAATATTCCACCTGTGGAGAGCAACGTGCATTTTCAGCTTCTTATTGCTTCAATGACCACTTTGGGTTCTTAGGCAGCCTGCAATCCTATTTTCTGTAGGACTCACACTGTCATTCAATCTATATTTGGATTTGGACCCAACGGGGGGGGGGGGAGGCGGTGTGGGGGAGTTGATCGAAGGGCAGTGTATAGTTTATGGAGCTGACATGACAGGGAGTAAAGGGAGTTTCGTTCTGTTTAGTTTAGTTTAGTTTAGTTTAGTTTAGTGGGCCCTTCGGCCCCACCGATTCCACACCAACCAGCGATCCCCGCACACTAACAGCATCCTGCTCACACTAAGGACAATGGACAATGGACAATAGGTACAGGAGTAGGCCATTCGGCCCTTCGAGCCAGCACCGCCATTCACTGTGATCATGGCTGATCATCCACCATCAGTACCCAAGTTGACAATTTACCATTCATACCAAGCCAATTAACCTACAAGCGTGAACGTCCTCGGAGTGTGGGGGGAAACCGAAGATCTCGGAGATAACCCACGGCAGCCACGGGGAAGAACGTACAAACACCGTACAGACAGCACCCGTAGTCGGGATCGAACCCGGGTCTCTGGCGGTGTGGGGCAGAAACTCTACCGCTGCGCCACCGCGTCACTGTTATCGATTAATGAAACCAAGTGCCTTCAAGTTGCCCAAACCAAGCTGCAAACCAAGCTACATGGAAACAGAAATAATAACGTCTTCTTAAACTGGCAACAGGGCGATATTTTGACAATGCCTCAGCTGGGTAATAATATGGCCGGCTGCTCACAAAATGGATAATCACTTTATCTGATTGTCTTATCAGCAAAGAAATGCTATTGGATCCTAAATTGCAAATTGTCACGACAATATATTCAACTCATGTAGCACACAAAGCTGATTACAGCAATCCATACATATTAGCACCACTGTGGGGGAAAAATAACATCAACATTGATAGCTGGCAGTGTGATTGAGAGCTTTCTCTCCCATTGAAATTCATCTCTTTCTTTCCCTGAAGGCCTTCTTCCTGAACAGTCCTTCAAAGGCATGTCAATGAAAACTGAAGTTTAGAAGGATGAGGGGATTATAAAAGGACTGGACAAGCTCGATGCAGGAAAAATGTTCCCAATGTTGGGCGAGTCCAGATCCAGGGGCCACAGTCTTAGAATAAAGGGGAGGCCATTTAAGACTGAGGTGAGAAAAAACGTTTTCACCCAGGGAGTGGTGAATTTGTGGAATTCCCTGCCACAGAGGGCAGTGGAGGCCAAATCACTGGATGGATTTAAGAGAGAGTTGGATAGAGCTCCAGGGGCTGGTGGAATCAAGGGATATGGGGAGAAGGCAGGCATGGGTTATTGATTGGGGATGATCAGCCATGATCACAATGAATGGCGGTGCTGGCTCGAAGGGCCGAATGGCCTCCTCCTGCACCTATTTTCTATGTTTCTATGTTTCTAAAAGCCACAGCTAGAGGGTGTAGCGGTAGAGCTGTTGCCTTTACAGCGCCAGGACACCTGGGTTGTTCGATCCGGACTACGGATGCTTGTCTAGGTACGGAGTTTGTATATTCTCCCCGTGACCTGGCCAGCGGTACTTCTCAAACCCGCTACCGCCACCAACTGGAGTTACAAGGTCAGCTAATGCGTGGGTATTCTACCAGACATAGGTACTCTTCTACGCTCTCCCAACTTGGAAACGTATCCTCCCTAAAGAACGCTTCATTAGGGGAAAGAGTGGGGCCGAAGATGTCCTGGTTGGGTTGCTGCTCCTGGGCCTGGCCAAGCTGGTCACCCGCGAGTCACGGCGCCAGGCGGAAGAGGCCTCTGCCCGAGCCGGCTGCCTGCCCCTTTTCCGGGGTTACGTCCGCGCCCGGGTGGTACTAGAGAGGGCGTTCAGGGATTTCCCAGACCGCTGGGCATCGCGGGGAGTGGGAGGATGGGGAATTAGCAATTTAAGAATATTTCTTTTACTTGTTCTATGGTGGTGGGTTTTGTTTTGAATCATTTAGTATTGTACACATTGTTGCAAATAATTAAATAAATATTTTTTGGTTTAAAAAAAAGCATCATGGTCGGCTCATATATTCTAGGACCTCCTATCTACCTGCACTTTGGGAGTGCCCTAACTTCATGTCCTGTAATGGATTAAGAAGACTAACATCTTTGCTCAATCAGTTGAGTTTATTCTTGTCACATGTACTGAGGTACAGTGAGATTCTTTAGCGTGCATGCTATCCAGTCTAAGATAAAACTATACATAAATCGAATTGAGCTGTCACAGATAAAGCATAAAGGTAGAACAAGCAGCGCAGAGATATAGCGTCGAAGTCCAATAAAGTCTAATTAAAGATAGTTCAAATGTCTCCAATGAGTTGGATGGGAGGTCGGGACCGCGGATGAGAGGATCTTTCAGTTACCTGTTAACAGCTGGGAGGAAACTGCTTCTGAATTTGGGATACGTGCTTTCAAACTTATGTACCTCTCGCCTGCCTGATGGGAGAGGGGAGAAGAGGGAGTGGTCCTTGATTATGCTGGTGGCCTTGCTGAGGCAGCGCAAAGCGTCGATGGTGTCAACGGAAGGGAGGCTGGTGGGCTTGATGGCCTAGGCTGTGCGTCCACAACTCTCTGCAATTTCTCGCGGTCTTGGATGGAGCTGTCCCCAAACAAGGCTGTGATGCATCCGATAAAACACTTTCCAAGGCGCATCTGGAGGAGTTGGGGAGAGTTGTTGGGGACATGCTGAACCTCCTAATGGCCCTGTCCACTGTGCGAGTTCACCCAAGAGCTCTCCCGAGTTTAAAAAAATCAAACTTGTGGTAACACGTAGAATGTACGTAGCGGGTACGTCGGAGCTCGGGGACGTCTCTTAGCGGCTCGTAACGCTAATGGCAGGTACTCGGGAAACGCGGTAAGCTCGGGAAGACTCGTGAAGATTTTTCAACACGTTGAGCCCCGAGTACCTACGAGCGGCCATTACCGTAATTCTCCGAGTTCGAATCGTGAGAACTCTTGAATTAGCTTGTACCGTGGGACAGGGCCATAAGCCTTCTGAGGAAGTAGAGGTGTTGATGTCCTTTCCTGGCCATTGCATCGATGTGGCTGGTTCAGGCCAAATTTCTGGTGAAAGTTATTCCTAGGAGTTTGAAGTTTTCGACCATCATTAATTACTCTGCCATCAAAATGAGCGATTCTGTCTATATTGACCTTGAATCCTATCTCCGGTTACTGATAAGTAAAAACAACAAACTCATCTTGTGTGCTATTCCAAAGCAGAGCCATGCAGCGAAATGGAACAAATGGAATATTTGTAAAAGAAAGAAAGCTTCTATGATGAATTATTTATGCAAGATTTCTGTTCATTTCCATGAAACCATTATCATTCAAATGCAAAGCAAATGGGCAGAGGATGTGTTGGAAGGAACTGCAGATGCTGGTTTAAACCGAAGATGGAACGAGAAAAGCTGGAGTAACTCAGCGGGACAGGCAGCATCTCTGGATAGAAGGAATAGGTGACGTTTCTGGTCGAGACCCTTCTTCAGACTGAGAGACATGGATATGGATGGTGATGTAGAGGAATATAGAACAAAGTAGTAACGATGATGAAGGAAACAGGCCATTGTTAGCTGCGGGCTAGGTGAAAACGAGTTACAGACAATGAAATTCACCCAGGACGACATTAAAACTAGTACGGTGACTCGGATGGGGGAGGGACGAAAGGAGAGAGGAGAAAGCAAGGGTTACTTGAAGTTAGAGAAATCAATATTCATACCACTGGGTTGTAAGCTGCCCAAGCAAAATATGAGATGCTGTTCCTCCAATTTGAATTTGGTCTCACTCTGACCATGGAGGAGGCCTGGGAGGGGGAACGGCAGAGGGGATGAGCTGTGGGGGAAGTAAGAATATTGCCTCTATCTGCTAGCATAATGTTTAAGTACAAAGTCTAAGCATCTTCGACCCAGTCATGATAAAGGAATGAAACTTTAAGTGCAAGAACAACCAGGATTTCTGAGACTTCTGGAAATAGATCAGGAACTCGAATAAGGAAATGTAACGTTGATTAATTGATTGGAAACCACTGCATCGGCCAAACAGGCCCATCGGCCCATCGAGTCCATGCCGACCATTGATCACCTGTTCGCACTCGTACTATGTGGAGGAAGGAACCGCAGATGCTAGTTTACACCGAAGATAGACACACAATGCTGGAGTATCTCAGCGGGACAGGCGGCATCCCTGGAGAGAAGGAATGGGAAATGTTTCGGGTCGAGACCCTTCTTCAGACGGAGAGCCAGGGGAGGGGGAAACTAGAGGGGAACCGGCAAGTAAGTCCGGGGGTATGTCCAGGGACCCGGGTCTCTCTGGCGCTGTGAGGCAGCAACTCTACCGCAGTGCCGATAAACCTGACGGTATCTGTCACATCAGGGGCCCTCTCCCCCCCCCCCCAGCTCTTCCCCGGCCAGGATGAACTCTTCAAACAACCGTCCTTCAATGTCCATTCAATGGAAGAGAGACTAATTGCATTTCAAAGTTCACTTTGCCGACCTTTGTTCGTCCTTATACCTTTCGGAGCCAATTAAGTGTCTCCGTGACGACTCTTGTCGTACTGGTGATGGAGCAGCCAATTTGCACATCACAAGTCCCCATGAAAACAGCAGAAAATGATGAGGATCAGGGATAATTGGCCTTAATGACATGCAGACACAGTGGTGCCACCATTAGTGATGCTGCTGACATCTCCAAAGTGACAGGTTCAATCCTGACCTCTGGCAGTGTCTGTTTAGACGTTTGTATCTTCTTTGAACATTAGTAATTCTTAACCTAAAGTGATTTAGATAACACCTCACCTCTCTTGTTTATTTTGTTGAGACCAAAGTAGAAGACACTATATTTTTCCAAGTAAATACCCCGTCTAGCGTGTCGATGCCCACTCACTTAATTCGCTCATATCTCTCGAAGCCTCATTACACCCTTGTCTCACATTCCCGCTGAGTTTTACATCATCAGTAAACTTGGAAATGTTATCTTTGGCTCCCTGACTGAAGGTTGATTTCTTCGGCGACTGCCGGCATCAATGACTGACATATCAGGTCACCGAAAAATACGCGGCGTGATGCGGCATGATGACGTATGACGCGGCGTGATGACATACGACGCGCGGTGTCTTTTCAAGTGTCGCAACATTTTTTTTGTCGCCGCTGGATTTTGAAATGTTCAAATTCTTTTGGCGGCACTGATATGACGCCGGCAGTCGCCGAAGTGGGACAGGCACTTAACTTCAAGTAACCCTTGCATCCCCTCCCTCTCCGTCCCTCCCCCACCCTGGTCGTCGTACTAGTTTCACTGTCGTCACGTTGATATCCACTGTCTGTATCAAACTCGTTTTCACCTATCCCACAGCCAACAATGGACCATTGTGGGCTCCACGTTTCCTTGATCATCGTTGCTTTCTGCATATCTTCCATTCATTTGTGCTAAGTACCATCTATATCTCTCTTTCCCCTCTCCCTGGAATCTCAGTCTGAAGATGGGTCTCGACCTGTTCCTGTTCTCCAGAGACACTGCCTGACCCGCTGAGTTACTCCAGCATTTTGTGTCTGTCTTACATTGTTAATTACCTTCTTAATTAACTCACTGTTAAATATAACACTGAAGCCTGTGCGATTTAAAGTATACCCTGCAGGGTATCATTTTCATGTGTTAAAAATCGTTGCTTGTTATTTTTTATGTACATTTGTAATACATTGTCGCCATCAGCCATCAACAGCGAATGGTGCAGGAAGGAAATGCAGTTGCTGGTTTAAACTGAAGATAGACGCAAAAAGCTGGAGTAACTCAGCGGGTCAGACATCATCTCTGGAGAAAAGGAATAGGTGACGCTTCGGGTCAAGGGGAACGAGAGGTATAGACGGCGATGTAGAGAGATAAAGAACAATGAATGAAAGATAAGTGAAAAAGTAATGATGATAAATGAAACAGGCCATTGTTAGCTGTGGGCTAGGTGAAAACGAGTTACAGACAATGAGACTCAACAAGACGACTTTGAAGCTGGTACGACTTGGGTGGGGGAGGGAATGAGAGAGGGGGGAAGTAAGAGTTACTGAAGGTTAGATAAATCAATAGGCATACCACTGGGTTGTAAGCTGCCCAAGCGAATTATAAGTTGCTGTTCCTCCAAATTTGCATTTGGCCTCACTCTGTCAGTGGAGGAGGCCCAGGACAGAAAGGTCAGTGTGGGAATGGGAAGGGGAATTAACTTGTTTGGCAACCGGGAGATCAGATAGGTCCAGGTGTTCAGTATAGACTGAGGCGTCTGTATGGTGCTAAGTTCATCTCCGGGCCTGTTGCTCATGCAAACCCAACAGTTGCAACAGCTACACCCCAGTGGTATGAACATTGACTTCTCTAACTTCAAGTAACCCTTGCTTTCCCTCTCTCTCCATCCCCTCCCCCTTCCCAGTTCTCCGACCAGTCTTACTGTCTCCGACTACATTTTATCTGTTTGCTTTGTTGTTACCTTCTCCCAACGAACGATGATGTATTCTACATTTTCCTTGATCTCCATTCCCTATGTCCTGTTTTCACACCTTACACTTCTTTATCTATCCACTTCCTTATCCATGTACCTCCCACTTCCCTGACATGAGTCTGAAGAAGGGTCTCGACCCGAAACGTCACCCATTCCTTCTCTCCAGAGATGCTGCCTGTCCGGCTGAGTTACTCCAGCATTTTGTGTCTATCCTAGTTGCAACATATATAATGGCCACAGGGGTGTGATCAGCCCACTCCTTAAGGGGGAGATAGACACAAAGTGCTGGAGTAACTCAACGGGTCAGGCAGCATCTCTGGAGAAAAGGAATAGGTGATGTTTTGGGTCTGAAGAAGGGTCCTGACCCAAAACGTCACCTATTACTTTTCTCCAGAGATGCTGCCTGACCCGCTGAGCATACTCCAGCATTTGGTGTCTATCTTTGGTGTAAACCAGTATCTGCAGTTCCTTTTGGTGACTTTTCGGGTTAGGGCCTTTCTTCAGACTCTATTTATTATCCTGTAAAAAAGACTGCGCCTTTAACAGTGCAGCACAACTGGGAAGTACTTAATCAATGTGTCAAAACTCTGAAGGAGGACTCGAACTTGCAATCTTCTGGGGCAAAGGTGAAAATGGGACCAGAAGATGGAGTGATGGTCAGTGCTACGATCAATTGAAACTTACCGATTAGTGAAAGGCCTGGACAGATTGGATGTGGAGAGGATGTTTCCACTAGTGGGAGAGTCTAGGACCAGAGGTCACGGCCTCAGAATAAAAGGACGTACCTTTGGAAAGGAGATGAGGAGAACTTTCTTTCTTCAGAGGGTGGTGAATCTGCGGAATCCATTGACGCAGTCGGCTGTGGAGGCCAAGACAATGGTATTTTTAAGGCAGGGATTGATAGGTTCTTGATTGGTAAGGCTGTCAGGGGTGATGGGGAGAAGGCAGGAGAATGGGCAAGATAGATCAGCCATGATTGTATGGCAGAGTCGACTCACTGTGTGAGATGGAACTGCAGATGCTGGTTTAAACCGAAGATAGTTCCCCTTATCCCTAACCAGTCTGAAGAAGGGTCTCGACCCGAAACGACAATAGACAATAGACAATAGGTGCAGGTGTAGGCCATTCAGCCCTTCGAGCCAGCACCGCCATTTAATGTGATCATGGCTGATCATCCCCAATCAGTACCCCGTTCCTGCCTTCTCCCCATATCCCCTGACGCCGCTATTTTCAAGAGCCCTATCTAGCTCTCTCTTGAAAGCATCCAGAGAACCTGCCTCCATCGCCCATTCCTTTCTCTCCAGAGATGCTGCCTGTCCCGCTGAGTTACTCCAGCTTTTTGTGTCTATCTTCGGTGGAGTAGACTCGATGGGCTGAATGTCCTAATTCTGATCCTATGACTTAAGAACATGATCAAGAAAGCTCAAGGCTAACAGGTGGTGAAGGGAGGAGAAGGTTGAAGGGTATATTTGCTAACCCTTCAAAGCTCTTACACAACTGTCTAATATGGCAGACCAATTTGTAATGTTTAGATTTGCCAGTACATATGTTTTGGACAAGGATATTAGTGCAGGTTAATCATTCCGTTCGGTATCACATATGGAGCCTGTTGCTCGGATATTTTTTTCCAGCAGCCTGTGTGTCAGTTCTTCTAATGCAGAAAATCAATTTTACTGGGACAAAAAGATTCCGGTCTCATTGCTTTTCTGTTTGGATAATTCGATCTGGCAGGCTCAATTAATATCGCCTCATAACCCGCTAATTTAGTGTGACCCACTTATTTATTGGCTGCCAGCTTCCATTCCAGAGATCCACGTCCGTTTTGGAGACCGGGAAGCCTTCAAAAGCGCGAGGAGCTGCAAAATGGAGAGACCAATGTGCTTGGAAAATGGACACAGAATGCTGGAGTAACTCAGAGGGTCAGGCAGCATCTTATTGTTATTGAGCTGAATGCATAGATTTGATTTGATTTGATTTGATTCGACTTTATTGTCATTGTCTTCAAGTAAGAGACAACGAGATGCTATTTCCCATACAGTCATACGAATAAAAAAAATAAAAAGTGAAAAAACAGAATACGATAGTCCACAACACAAACATCCCCACAGCGACACCAAAGTCCCCCACTGTGAGGGAAGGCACCAAAGTCCAGTCAACCTCCTCGCTGATCTTCCCCGATGTTCAGATCCCCAAATTACTTTGGACTGGTAATGTTCAGAGTATTTCACTGATTAAATAATACCTAACCTAATTCATGCTTTCTTCTATGTGTAGGAAGGAACTGCAGATGCTGGTTTAAACCAAAGATAGACACAAAAATCTGTAGTAACTCAGCGGGACAGGCAGCATCTCTGGAGAGAAGGAATGGGTGACGCTTTGGGTCGAGACGCTTCCAAGAGACGAAGAAGTCTGAAGAAGGGTCTCGACCCGAAACGTCACCCGTTCCTTCTCTCCAGAGATGCTGCTTGCCCCGCTGAGTTACTCCAGATTTTTTTTGTCTATCACAAAAAATCTGGGTTTGAGTTTGAGTTTAGTTTATTGTCACGTTTACCGAAGTACAGTGAAAAGCTTTTGTCGCCCGCTAACCGGTCAGTGGAAAGACAATACATGATTACAATCGAGCCATCCACAGTGTACAGATACACTGTGGGGATAGGTGGCCGGAGCTGACTCGGTGGGCCGAAGGGTCAGTTTCCACGCTGTATCTCGAAACTAAACATGATAAAGGCAATAACGTGGATAACGTTTAGTGCAAGATAACGTCCTGTAAAGTCCGATCAAAGATCGTCCAAGGGTCTCCAATGAGATAGATAGTAGCTCAGGACTGCTCTCTAGTTGTTGGGAAGATGGTTCAGTCACATAGAAACATAGAAATTAGGTACAGGAGTAGGCCATTCAGCCCTTCGAGCCAGCACCGCCATTCAATATCATCATGGCTGATAACAGCTGGAAAGAAACTGTCCCTGAATGTGGCAGTGTGTGTTTTCACACTTCCGTACCTCTTGCCTGATGGGAGAGGGGAGAAGAGGGAGTGACCGGGGTGAGACTCATTCTTAATAAAGTGTTAAAGAAGGAACTGCAGATGCTGGAAAATCGAAGGTACACAAAAATGCTGGAGAAACTCAGCGGGTGCAGCAGCATCTATGGAGCGAAGGAAATAGGAGGAAGGGTCTGAAGAAGGGTTTCGGCCCAAAACGTTACCTATTTCCTTCGCTCCATAGATGCTGCTGCACCCGCTGAGTTTCTCCAGCATTTTTGTGTACCCTCATTCTTAATTATGCTGCTGGCCTTGCCGAGGCAGCGTGAGGTATAAATGGAGTCAATAGAAGGGAGGTTGGTTTGTGTGATTGAGTCAATGGAAGGGAGGTTGGTTTGTGTGATTGAGTCAATGGAAGGGAGGTTGGTTTGTGTGTGATGGTTGGCATGCGTCCACTGTATTATTGACCTTTCAATTAATCTATGAATATCTCAGTAACTTAATGCTCCCATCTACTCAGTATCTTGCAACAGCAAATTTTATGTTGACACCAATCTCAAATATGTTTCCCCTGTCTGTTATGCACATCATTAAAGAATCCAATAACGTCGAAACTTGGAAATTATTTCACTGGTTACTTTCAGTTCTGTTTAATTTAGAGAAACAGCATGGAAACAGGCCCTTCGGCCCACCGATTCTATGCCGACCAACAAGTTCACACAACTTCTATTCTACACACTTGGGACAATTCACGGAAGGCAATTAGCCGACAAACCTACACGTCTTTAGAGATTGGGAGGAAACCGGAGCCATGGAGAAAACCCACGTGGTCACAGGGAGAACGTACAGACTCCATTCAGACAAGCACCCATAGTGTGTGATGGTTAAGAAACAATTCAACAGCTACATGGATAGGACTGATCTCCCTGTGACCACAAGGGTTTTCTCTGGGTGCTCCGGTTTCCTCCCAAATTCCAAAGGCGTGCAGGTTTGTCTTTTGCTAATTGCCTTCTGTAAATTGTTCCAAGTGTGTAGGATAGAACTTGTGTGAACTTAGAGTCATAGAGTGATACAATGTGGAAACAGGCCCTTCGGCCCAACTTGCCCACACCGACCAACATGTCCCATCTATACTAGTCCCACTTGGCTGTGTTTGGCCCGTATCCCTCTAAACCTGTCCTATCCATGTACCTGTCTAATTGCTTCTTAAACATCAAGATAGTCCCTGCCTCAACTACCTCCTCCGGCAGCTTGTTCCACCACCCTTTGCTGGTCGGCGCGGACTCACTGGGCTGAAGGGCCTGTTTCTGCGCTGTATGTCTAAACTAAACTATATTAAATTATTATTTATATTTATATTTTTAGAAATTTCCTCGAAAAGTTTAATGAGACCAAATGGACACACAATGTCCTTTAACAATCTATGCATATTCTCTTAAAGTTAATTATTCCTAATAACTTTCCCTGAAAGATCTGTAATTATCCGATGTCCCACTCATGGTTTTCTAAAACAATAGTATTTGTTATACCAATCTATTTCATTTCTTTAACTTGTTGAGAAGTGGGTGGTACTGAGAGAACTTACACTTTGTTCATCCAAAATTGCCTTTGAGACGTTGGTAATGAATCACTTTCTTGAATAGCTACAGTTATAGAGTCATAGAGTGATACAGTGTGGAAACAGGCCCTTCAGCCCAACTTGCCCACACCAACCAACATGTCCCAGCTACATTACACCCACCTGCCTGCATTTGGTCCATATCCCTCCAAACCTGTCCTATCCATGTACCTGTCTAACTGTTTCTTAAACGTTGAGGTAGTCCCAGCATCAACTACCTTGTTACTGTATGTCATGTTGTCACTTGTGGGCGGAGCACCAAGGCAAATTCCTTGTATGTGAATACTTGGCCAATAAACTTATTCATTCATTCACTCCTCTGGCAGCTTGTTCCATTCACACACCACCCTTTGTGTTAAAATGTTACCCCTAAGATTCCTATTAAATCTTTTCCGCTTCACCTTAAACCTATGTCCTCTGGTCCTCGATTCCCTTAGTCTGGGCAAGAGACTCTGTGCATCTACCCGATCTATTCATCTCATGATTTGATACACCTCTATAAGATTAAGGTTGTCTCAGTAAAAGCAATCCCACTATGTTGCTAAGTAGGAGGTCTCGGGGGATAAAGGAGCAAGTGATGGTCAGTGCTACGATCAATTGAAACTTACGGAATAGTGAAAGGCTTGGCTGCGTCCACAATTCGCTGCAATTCCTTGCTGTCACGGATGGAGATGTTCCCAAACTATGCTGCGATGAATCCCGATAAAACGCTTTCTATGGCACTATGTTTGGTGAATGGTTCCCAGCGTCTGATCTTCACTGAAGATCGACACAAAATGCTGGAGAAGGATCTCGACCCGAAACGTCAACCGTTTCCTTCTCTCCTGAGACGCTGCCTGTCCCGCTGAGTTACTCCAGCGCTTCCTGTCTGCCTTCGGTGTAAACCACCATCTGCAGTTCCTTCCAACACATTTCGTCTGATCTTCCCTTGTGGCCAAACTAATTACATGACATGACTGCTCCGATTCAATGGTGAACCCAGGATTTTGATGTTGATGGCAATGGCATTGAATTTTGTGGCCAGGTAGTTAAATCTTGTCTGAGTTGTCAGTGGCATGAGTATTCTGAGCTGCCTATCTTCTCCAGCTTATATGGTGTCTACATCTGTCTGCACTTAGACCAGAGCCGCTTCATTTCCAAATGGATTTGCAGATGGATTTGAATTGAATGGAGCCTTCCAATCAAAAGATATAATACCTTAATCCTTCAAAGCTCTTTCTATTAAGTTTAAAGCATCTGCAATTTCCTCACCTACTTTTGTCATTAGTATTTTGCTAATAATGTTCCCTCGCCAAAGTTAGGGTTCTAGTTTTTCATATTAGTTTAGTTTAATTTACAGATACAGTGTGGAAACAGGCCCTTCGGCCCACCGAGTCAGCTCCGACCAGCGATCCCCGCACACTGACTCTATCCCACACACACGCTAGGGACAATTTACATTTATACCGAGCCGATTAATCTGCAAACCTCGACATCTTTGGAGCGGGGGAGGAAACCGAAGATCTCGGAGAAAACCCACGCGGTCACGGGGAGGACGTGCAAACTCTGGACAGACAGCATCCCGTAGTTGGGTTCGAACCCGGGTCTCTGGCGCTGTGAGGCAGCAACTCTAAAACATTCCCTGGAATGTCAGGTGCATTGTCTAGTTATCACTGATGCCAGGGGATTATTCAAAGAGCTCTGCGATTTTGACAGCTCTTGATTGATGAGTCTTACATCACCGTAGACTTGGCAAGATTGCTTCTTCCGTAACTTTCCATCTCTTGCGATAAAATCACAGATGCTTCTGAAAGAACAGATTGAGGTTGTTTTTTTTGGGTGTGTGAGGCAAAATCACTGCTATTTTCATGGAGCTGTCAAAAACAATCAAGGAGCTTCAATGTGCAATCCGAGTCTTCAACGTGTTCACATTCATACCTTTGTCATTTCCTGAGCAGAAGTAACATTCAATGACAACAGGACATTTCATTGACATCAGGGATTTCCAAAGTTCCGTGCCATGCAATGACCCTTGCAATGATTCAATGATAATTTATTGTCACTAGACACAAGATGCTGGAGCAACTCAGCGGGACAGGCGGCATCTCTGGATAGAAGGAATGGGTGACGTCGAGACCTTTCTTCAGACTGAGAGTCAGAGGAGAGGGAGACTATCTTCTCTCTATTTTCGGTGCAAAGCAGTGTATAAAACCGTTGTATAAAATCCCGAGTGGAATAGATCGGGTAATAATAATAATAATAATGGATTGGATTTATATAGCGCCTTTCTAATACCCAAGGCGCTTTACATCGCATTATTCATTCACTCCTCAGTCACACTCGGTGGTGGTGAGCTACTTCTGTAGCCACAGCTGCCCTGGGGCAGACTGACGGAAGCGTGGCTGCTAATCTGCGCCTACGGCCCCTCCGACCACCACCAATCACTCACACACATTCACACACATTCACACGCAGGCAAAGGTGGGTGAAGTGTCTTGCCCAAGGACACAACGACAGTATGCACTCCAAGCGGGATTCGAACCGGCTACCTTCCGGTTGCCAGCCGAACACTTAGCCCATTGCGCCATCTGTCGTCCTGTCGTAGATGCACAGAGTCTCTTGCCCAGAGTAGGTGAATCGAGGACCAGAGGACATAGGTTTAAGGTGAAGGTGAAAAAGATTGAATAGGAACCTGAGGGGTAACTTTTTCACACAGAGGGTGGTGGGTGTATGGAACGAGCTGCCACAGGAGGTACTTGAGGCAGGGACTATCCCAACGTTTAAGAAGCAGTTAGACAGGTACATGGATATGTCGGGTTTGGAAGGATATGAACCAAACGCGGGCAGGTGGGACTAGTGTAGCTGGGACATGTTGGCCGGTTTGGGCAGGTAGGTCCAAAGGGCCTGTTTCCACACTGTATCGCTCTGTGACTGTATAGACCAGCATCTGCAGTTCCTTCCCACATACTTTATTGTCACATGTACCTAGCTAGAGTGAAATGCTTTGTTTTGTGTACATCCCGGTAACATCACGTAGCGGGCCTCATCTAGGCGGTACACAAGTGGCGCCACGTTTTGGCACCGACAGAAATTACAGCAGTTCCATCTACTGCCTGCCGCCGCACAAATTCACCACCCTCAGACAAAAGAAATTCCTCCTTATCACATAGAGTCATTGAGTGATACAGTGTGGATACAGGCCGTTCGGCCCAACTTGCCCACACCGGCCAACATGTCCCAGCTACACTAGTCCCTCCTGCCTGTGTTTGGTCCGTATCCCTCCAAACCTGTCCTATCCATGTTCCTGTCTAAATGTTTCTTAAACGTTGCGATAGTCGATGCCTCAACTACCTCCTCTGGCAGCTTGTTCCATACACCCACCACCCTTTGTGTGAAAAAGCTACCCCTCTGATTCCAATTAAATCTTTTCCCCTTCACCTTAAACCTATGTCCTCTGCTCCTCGATTCACCCTCTCTGGGCAAGAGACTCTGTGCATCTACCCGATCTATTCTTCCACTGATATTATACACGTCTATAAGATCACCCCTCATCCTCCTGCGCTCCAAGGAATAGGGTCCCAGCCTGCTCAACCTCTCCCTATAGCTCAGACCCTCTAGTCCTGGGAACATCCTCATAAATCTTCTCTGTATCCTGAATCATCTTTCTAAAGGTACGTCCTTTTATTCTGAGGCTGTGCCCTCTGATCCTAGACTCTCCCACTAGTGGAAACATGTGGAAACGCGTCCCGACGTCGGAGTTTGGATCATCCCAATGAGAGGGCCTGTACATCTGGCCGTCTGTAGCGGCGACTGCGGAGGGTTCATGGCCCCGACCAGGGGTGAACAGGGGAGGAGGACTGACTGAACTTTGTTGCCTTCCACCACAGTGAAGAATACTGTGGTGGATGTTTGTGTTAAATCTTATTGTGTATCGTGTGTTCTTTTCAAGTGTGTCGCTGCTGGCAAATTCATTTCACTGCACCTCCGGGTGTTTGTAACGAATACAATTGACTTTGACTTTGACATCCTCTCCGCATCCGCTCTATCCAAGCCTTTCACTCCTCGGTAAGTTTCAATGAGGTACCCCCCCACCCCTCATCTTTCATTAAAAAATATGTTGCTCCAGGGGCCTTCAGGTAATAGTTAACTTTCTCGAACCACGAGCTTGCATTCAGCCACAGATTGTGATATCAACTCCCCGTGGATGATCTCTCAGCTTGATCTCCGCCGGGTCAAAAGGTTTTGATTAGCCCTTGGGTGAAGAGCTGGACGCAGCGGCTAGATGACGTGGTTGACTGTGCGGCAAGGGAAAGGCAAAATGAATCCTTATCACCGCTGAAAGTCAACAACTGGAGGAGATAGTTGAGGCAGGGACTATCCCAACGTGTACCCCAGCACACGTGACAATAAAACGAAACTGAACTGAACTCATCTATCCTCCATCATTCAAGAGTCAAGAGTGTTTTATTGTCATATGCCCCAGATAGAGCAAACAAAATCCTGAGCTACAGGGAGAGGTTGAGACGGCTGGGACTTTATTCCCTGGGGCGCAGGAGGTTGAGGGGTGATCTTATAGGGGTGTATAAAATCATGAGAGGAATAGATCGGGTCTCTTGCCCAGAGTAGGGGAATCGAGGACCAGATTTGTGTGCAGTTTTGGTCCCCTAATTTGAGGAAGGACATTCTTGCTATTGAGGGAGTGCAGCGTAGGTTTACAAGGTTAATTCCCGGGATGGCGGGACTGTCATATGCTGAGAGAATGGAGCGGCTGGGATCGTATACTCTGGAGTTTAGAAGGATGAGAGGGGATCTTATTGAAAGATATAAGATTATTAAGGGTTTGGACACGCTGGAGGCCAGAAACATGTTCCCGATGTTGGGGGAGTCCAGAGCCTGAAGAAGGGTCTCGATCCAAAACATCACCCATTCCTTCTCTCCAGAGATGTTACCTGTCCCGCTGAGTTACTCCAGCATTTTATCTGTCTATCCGGTTCAAACCAGCATCTGCAGTTCCTTCCGACACATCCAAGCCAGGATAGTCAGATTAAGAAAGAGTTAAGGGCCTGTCCCACTTACGCGACCTTTACAGGTGACTGCCGGCACATGTCATAGGTCGCCGAAATTTTCAACATGTTGAAAATTCAGCGGCGACCAGAAAGGCGCTACGACTCTTTGGAGACCTCTCACGACCACAGGCTGTATGGTCGTGAGGGGTCTCCTATGGTCATGAGAGATCACCCCCAACATGTCGCCAGGGGTCGCCTGTCTGGTCGTGAGAGGTCTCCAAAGAGTCGTAGCGTCTTTCTGATCGCCGCTGAATTTTCAACGTTGAAAATTTTGGTGACCTATGACGGGTGCCGGCAGTCGCCTGTAAAGGTCGCGTAAGTGGGACAGGCCCTTTAGACAGGTACGTGGATAGGACAAGTTTGAGGGATGTGGACCAAATGCAGGCAGGTGGGACTAGTGTAGTTGGGACATGTTGGCTGGTGTGGGCATGTTGGGCCTGTTTCCAAACTGTATCACTCTATGACTATGACTCTTGTCGATGCCCGGGACAATGGTGTTGCAAAGCTTTTGCCGCACAAACTCCAATTTCACATTTGGGATTTCTTATCTCTTGTAAACAGCGCAACGCGCGTAGTAAGAGGGAATAAAACATAACTCGAATTAATCCCTTCATTACCGCGACTGAAATGCCACGCGCCTCGATTCTTGCTGATGCCGACTGTTTGGAGAGTGTGATTAATCAAATGGGCACCATTAGCATTATCTAACTGCCGGCTGACGTTTAGCACAGGAAAGCAAAGAGGAATACTAACACGGCTACAAGCTGACACTGATCTGTTAAGCAACCCTTCAGTTTCTGGCAACCTTTATATTGGAATCATCGTGACATCCTGACCTTTGCAAGGCTTAGAGCCGCAGCATTGGGCAGTCATGTGCGTCGCTCTCTTCCACCCTCTCACCACCAAAGCTTTGTAAATGAACAAAACTAACACAAACTAATGAAAAATTACAATAGACAACAGACAATAGGTGCAGGAGTAGGCCATTCAGCCCTTCGAGCCAGCGCCGCCATTCAATGTGATCATGGCTGATCATCCACAATCAGCACCCCGTTCTTGCCTTCTCCCCATATCCCCTGACTCCGCTATCTTCAAGAGCCCTATCTAACTCTCTTTTGAAAGTATCCAGAGAACCAGCCTCCACCGCCCTTTGAGGCAGAGAATTCCACAGACTCACAACTCTCTGTGTGAAAAAGTGTTTCCACGTCTCCGTTCTAAATGGTTAAAAAAAAACGTATTCTTAAACTGTGGCCCCTGGTTCTGGACTCCCCCAACATCGGGAACATGTTTCCTGCCTCTAGTGTGTCCAAACCCTTAATATGCAGGGTCATGTTGCCTTAATGTGCAAATGCAGAGCAAAAAACGATAGCCGTCATCTCTGTCCCACACTTCTCTATCACACGCCAGGAACTCTCGATTTAACCATTGAAAATCATTTTAAGTAGACTTAGGAAGGTTGAATAGGACTCAGTATCATCAAAGCAAATCCTCAGAACCAACAACTCACAAGGGGTCATGTCTTCCCTTTGATGTTGATCAATTGTGGACTTCAAACGCGTTCACATTTTAGAATGAGAACCAAAGTTAGATTTTACAGGCACTGAGATCAATAGACATGCCCTGAAGATTTCCGTCGCATGTTCCCAGGACCAATTTATTCCCCGCCACTTTTCTTCACACAGAGTGACTGCCCTTGGAAACAAGGCAGCGCTTGACCGACTGTAATGTTGAAGTCAATGCCGATCAGGACATATCTTGAAGGATAGGAGTAGAATTAGGCCATTTGGCCCATCAAGTCTACTCCGTCATTCAATCATGGCTGATCTATCTCTCCCTCCTAACCCCATTCTCCTGCCTTCTCCCTATAACCTCTGATATACCTGTACTAATCAAGAATCTATCTATCTCTACCTTAAAAATATCCACTGACTTGGCCTCCACAGCCTTCTGTGGCAAAGAATTCCACAGATTCACCACCCTCTGACTAAAGAAATTTCTCCTCATCTCCTTCTTAAAGGAACATCCTTTAATTCTGAGGCTATGACCTCTTGTCCTAGACTCTCCCACTAGTGGAAGCATACTTTCCCCATCCACTCTATCCAAGACTTTCACTATTCTAGATTAAGGGGAGAATATCTTCTATCTTAAGACACATGGTATGGGCGGTCACGGTGGCACAGCGGTAGAGTTGCAACGAATGTAACGCCAGAGACCCGGGTTCGATCCCGACTACGGGTGCTGTTTGTGCGGAGTTTGTACGTTCTCCCCGTGACCTGCGTGGGTTTTCTCTGAGATCTTCGGTTTCCTCCCACACCCCAAAGACGTACAGGTTTGTAGGTTAATTGGCTTTGGTAAATGTAAAAATTATCCCTAGTGGGTGTAGGATAATGTTAATGTGCGGGGGTCGCTGGTCGGCGCCGACCCGGTGGGCTGAAGGGCCTGTTTCCGCACTGTATCTCTAAACTAAACCAAAAGAAACACACTTCGGAAAGTGTGCCCAGGTGGTGCCCAATTGTGAGCAGTTTTGGGCCCCATGTCTGAGGAAGCATGTGCTGGCTCTGGAGAGGGTCCAGAGGAAGTTTACAAGAATGATCCCTGGAATGAGTAGGTTAACATATGATGAACGTTTGTCGGGCACTGGGCCTGTACTCGCTGGAGTTTAGAAGAATGAGGGGGGAACCACATTGAAACGTCCAGAATAGTAAAAGCCTTGGATAGAGTGGATGTGGAGAGGATGTTTCCACTAGTGGGAGAAGTCCAATATTAGAAGTCGTAGACTCAGAATTAAAGGACGTTATTTTAGGAAGGAGATGAGGAGGAATTTCTTTAGTCAGAGGGTGGTGAATCTGTGGAATTCTTTGCTACAGAAGGCTGTGGAGGCCAAGTCAGTGGATATATTTAAGGCAGAGATAGATAGATTCTTGATTAGTACGGGTGTCAGGGGTTATGGGGAGAAGGCAGGAGAATGTGGTTAGGAGGGAGAGATAGATCAGCCATGATTGAATGGCGGAGTAGACTTAATGGGCTGAATAACCTAATTCTGCTCCTATTACTTATGAACTTATGAAAGATGATGATGATTTGGATGCTGGCCATGTCAGCGTGGGGGACAGGGCTGTGGGACTGGTGGGTGCTGCCCACAAACCGTGAACTCTGAACCCAGGCCCGAACCATCAGCCTTGACCAAGAACGAGGGGGGAGTTGCGACATCGAGGTCAGAGTCCCTGGGTCCCGAGGTGGCGAAGAACAAAGGGGGAGCCTGCGTGCGGGAGGGGGGAGGCGGCGAGAACAAAGGGGGAACCTGGCGTGGGGGGTCCCAGGTGGCGAAGAACAAGGAGAAACCGGCTTTGTGAGGGGGGGGGGGGGAAGGGGGGTTGGTGTGCTGAGAACAAGAAGGACCTGTGGTGGTGGTGTGGGTGAGTAGGGTCGCCAACTTTCTCACTCCCAAATAAGGGACAAAAGGTCAAAATAAGGGACAAATTACCGCCGGCAATTAGTTGACCGACTCGGCCGTGGCTGGGTGAATGATGAGTTGGCCCCGGGTGCTGGACTGCACACAAAGCCCAGGCGGCGGGCCAGCTGAGGAGTTATGGCCCGGTGCCCCGTCCAACTGATGAACCGATGATCGGCCATGAGAAGGAGGGGTGGTGGTGGTGTCGGCGGTAAGTGAAGGTCCGAAGGTCGGACAGCTGGCCGGGCTGCCGACCGACGGGGCCACGGGCGAGGCGCTGCTGCTGCTGCACTCCATGGGCTGCACTACGTTGGGACGGGTGAGGCGGGGGCCGGCACGACAGTCCCCTCGACCCGAGTAGTAGCAGTCAAATACGGGACAAGGGCGGTCCCGTATGGGACAAACCTATTTAGCTCAATATACGGGATAGTTGGCAACCCTAGGGGTGGGAGCTGGGGGGGATGAAGAAGGGACCAAGAATATTTTATTTAAGGCCACTTTTGTAACTTTGTCTGTGCCTTGTGGCAACACTTTTGCGTACCGTGCGTGCAAAAACAAAGAATTTTGCTGCACCTTCACGGTACATGTGACAATAAAATATCTATCTATCTCTCTGTCGATCCATCCACAGGGCAGTGTGCTGATACCAGCACATTTCCAGTGGCTCCACCGCCGACCTTCCTCCGGTCAGAAGACGAGACGTGGGGATGTTTTCTGACAGAGTGTCTGCTTCTCGTCACAACGCATCACACAGCCGAAGGAGTCACGGGTCATGCAGGCAAGCCGGTCAAAGGTCGACCAGTGCCAAGACAGGTGCACATCACCCAAGCACCAGGCAATGCCATCTCCGACACGGAAGACTCAAACTGGTCCTTGAATTCTTTTGAATACTAATCTGCTTCCAAGACCCTTTGGGAAATGGAGATACATTCACCCGGAGATGGAAATATTTGTGTGGATGTGTAGGAAGGAACTAAAATCTTCATTCAGGATAGACGCAAAATGCTGGGGTAACTCAGCGGGACAGTCGGCATCTGTGTAGAGAAGGAAGAGGCGACGTTTCGGGTCGAGACCCTTCGTCAGACTGAGAGATCCAGTCTACATTTTCTTCGATCTCCTTCCGCTTTGATCTGTCCTTTTCACACTTCACCCTGCCATATCTCTCGTTTCCCTCTCCCCCGACTCTCGGTCTGAAGAAGGGTCTCGACCCGAATCGTCACCCATACCTTCTCTCCAGAGACGCTGCCTGTCCCGCCCTCTGAGTTCCTCCAGCACTTTGTGCCTTTTTCTGTAAGACTAGCATCAGCAGTGCCCTGTGACAGCACGGGCCTGGAGAGGATAAACAACGCAGGCCGGATAACAACGCCAAATTATTTACCCATGAATGAAACAGATGGAGTTTCCGGAGATGGTCGTTTTGTTTCTCCAAATGCCATCTTTATTCAATTACTGGGATCCATATGTTCAGGCAGCTGAGGGATTCGAACTCGTGTGTCTGGATCGCTGGGCCAGAACCCTGGCTGCTGTACTAACTCAGCCACCCTAGCCCGCGATGCCACAGAACAAGGTGGGAGGCAGCTTCTAATGGCGTAGCTTGCAATTGGTAATTACATCTCAGATGCAAACCGATAGTCAGACATCTGGGCAGCAGGCTGCTGCAATGCTGTAAACAACACTGAATTAGGGTTGATTTTTAAACACAAGCAGAGAGGTTCAAAACTGCAATCCTGATGCTGGGTAGATTTCCAAATGACGGCAGTTACAACCAGGGTGTGCAGAGTGCAGAGTGCGTGCGGCTGGGCTTGTATACTCTGGAATTGTACAGGGCCCTAGTGAGACCACACCTGGAGTATTGTGTGCAATTTTTGTCCCCTAATTTGAGGAAGGACATTCTTGCTATTGAGGGAGTGCAGCGTGGGTTTACAATGTTAATTCCCGGGATGGTGGGTATGTCATATGCTGAGAGAATGGAGCGGCTGGGCTTGTACACTCTGGAGTTTAGAAGGATGAGAGGGTATCTTATTGAAACATATAAGATTATTAAGGGTTTGGACTCGCTAGAGGCAGGAAACATGTTCCCGATGTTGGGGGAGTCCAGAACCAGGGGCCACAGTTTAAGAATAAGGGGTAAGCCATTTAGAACGGAGACGAGGAAACACTTTTTCACACAAAGAGTTGTGTCTGTGGAATTCTCTGCCTCAGAGGGCGGTGGAGGCCGGTTCTCTGGAAACTTTCAAGAGAGAGCTAGATAGGGCTCTTAAAGATAGCGGAGTCAGGCGATATGGGGAGAAGGCAGGAACGGGGTACTGATTGTGGATGATCAGCCATGATCACATTGAATGGCGTTGCTGGCTCGAAGGGCCGAATGGCCTACTCCTGCACCTATTATCTATTGTCTGTTGTCTATTGTCCATTGATACGATACGATACACTGAGTTGTGAATCTGTGAATTCTCTGCCACAGAAGGCAGTGGAGGCCAATTCTATGGATGTTTTCAAGAGAGAGTTAGATTTAGCTCTTCGGGCTAAAGGAATCAAGGGATATGGGGAGAAAACAGGAACGGGGTACTGATTTTAGATAATGAACCATGATCACATTGAATGGCGGTGCTGGCTCGAAGGGCCGAATGGCCTACTCCTGCACCTATTTTTCTATGTTTCTATGTTTTTATGATACAATACGTTATTACTTTATTTATCCCAGGAGGGAAATTGATCTGCCAACAGTCATAAAAACACAAAATACATGAAACATGAAATTAAAGTGACGAGTGGAAAAGGATTGGGGGGGGGGGAGGATAATCAGTCTCAGTCTACCCCACGACAGAAGGGGGAGGAGTTGTACAGTTTGATAGCCACAGGGAAGAAGGATCTCCTGTGACATTCTGTGCTGCATCTTGGTGGAACCAGTCTGTTGCTGAAGGTGCTCCTCAGGTTGACCAGTGTGTCATGGAGGGGGTGAGCAGTTTGAGGAGCATCCTCCCCTCCCAGACCAACCTCCCGTGAATCCAACTCCGCCCCCAGGACGGGTCCAGCCTTCCTGATGAGTTTTTTAATCCTTCTCTGGCTGAGAGTGGTGAATCTGTGGAATTCATTGCCACAGAGGGCTGTGGAGGCCAAGTCGATGGATATTTTTAAGGCAGAGAAAGATAGATTCTTGATTAGTGTGGGTGTCAGGGTAATGGGGAGAAGGCAGGAGAATAGGGTGAGGAGGGAGAGATAGATCAGGCATGATTGAATGTTTAAGAAGGAACTGCAGATGCTGGAAAATCAAAGGTAAACAAAAATGCTGGAGAAACTCAGCGGGTGAGGCAGCCTCTACGGAGTGAAGGAAATAGGCGACGTTTCGGGTCGAGACCCTTCTTCAGGCACGATTGAATGGTGGAGTAGACTTGAAGGGCTGAATGGCCTAATTCTGCTCCTATCACATGACCTTATGAAGTAAAGCCTGCAAATTCGCTCTTCCCCACCCAAGTCGTGGTACTAGGTTCAAAGTCGTCTTGCTGAGTCTCATTGTCTGCAACTCGTTTTCACCTAGCCCACAGCTCACAATGGCCTGTTTCCTTTATTATCGTTATTTTTATGCATATCTTTCATTCATTTGTTCTACATCTCTCTATGTCACCGTCTATATCTCTTGTTTCCCTTTCCCCTGACTCTCAAGGGTCACGACCAGAAACGCCACCTGTTCCCTTTCTCCAGAGATGCTGCCTGACCCACTGAGTTACTCCAGCTTTTTGTGTCTATCCAACTGTGTACAACCTTTCCTTTGAATTAATATTCCGTAATCCAGGTAACATCCTCTTCTCCACCCCCACCAGAGAGATTTGCAGCATGGAAACAGACCCTTCAGCCCATCGAGTCATAGCCTCAGAATTAAAGGAGGTTGTTTTAGGAAGGAGATGAGGAGAAATTTCTTTAGTCAGAGGGTGGTGAATCTGTGGAATTCTTTGCCACAGAAGGCTGTGGAGGCCAGGTCAGTGGATATTTTTAAGGCAGAGATAGATAGATTCTTGCTTAGTACAGGTGTCGGGTGTTGTGGGAAGAAGGCAGGAGAATGGGGTTAGGAGGGAGAGATAGATCAGCCATGATTGAATGGTGGAGTAGACTTGATGGGCCGAATGGTCTAATTCTACTCCTATTCCTTATGACCTTATGACCATTCGGAGGAAGCCCAGCCCTGTTTCCGCGCAGTATCTCCAAACTTAACTGAACTGAAACTAAACTAAATTTTCATTCAAGACAGACACAAAATGCTGGAGTAACTCAGCGGGACGGGCAGCATCTCTGGAGAGAAGGAATGGGTGACATTTCGGGTTGAGACCATTCTTCAGACTGAGAACCAGGGGAGAGTGAGACACAGAGATAAGGAAGGATACGGTGTAACATGCAACATCAAAGCGGAAGAGGTTCAAGGACAAAGTATAATAGATAGATCAGGGGTACAGTGAAACTGGTCGGTGCACTAGGATGGGGGAGGGATGGAGAGAGGGGGAAAGCAAGGGTTACTTGAAGTTAGAGAAGTCAATGTTCATACCGCTGGGGTATAAACTGCCCAGGTGACATATGTTTAAGAAGGAACTGCAGATGCTGGAAAATCGAAGGTAGACAAAAATGCTGGAGAAACTCAGTGGGTGGGGCAGCATCTACGGAGTGAAGGAAATAGGCAACGTTTCGGGCCAGCCCGAAACGTTGCCTATTTCCTTCGCTCCGTAGATGCTGCCTCACCCGCTGAATTTCTCCAGGATTTTTGTCTACCAAGCGAAATATGAGGTGCTGTTCCTCCAATTTGCACTGGGCCTCACTCTGACAGTGGAGGAGGCCCAGGACAGAAAGGTCAATATGGGTCGGAAGGAACTGCAGATGCTGGTTTAAACCGTACACACAAAAAGCTGGATTAACACAGCGGGACAGGTAGCATCTCTGGAGAGAAGGAGTGGGTGATGTTTCGGGTCGAGACCCTCCTCCAGACTGGGAGGGGGAATGGAGGAGATCAGCTAGGAGGTCCAGGCGGACTGAGCGGAGGTGTTCAGCGAAACGATCGCCGAGCCTGCGCTTAGTCTCACCTCCTTTGCCGACGAATATGCCAAGATGACACTTGAGGCTGTCACAATCTCCTCCAGTGACAACCACGCCACTGACACAATGCTAACCGGTCGAGAGCTTGTCCTTTGCAGCCCTTCTCAAATCTCATTACTCACCTTGTTTTATTGATGCTGAGTACACATTTTTTCCCCATTTAATATTGGCATTGGAGGCAAGGCTGACATTTGGTCCACATTCTTAAATTCCCTGCAAATATATCCCTAAAGTACTTTTAGTTTGTGCAATGTATTGGCATAAGAGTTTATTTCAATAGACTAAAGGGGCCTGTCCCACTGTACGAGCTAATTCAAGAGTTCTCCCGAGTTTCCCCTGATTCGAACTCGGAGAATTACAGTAATAGCCGCTCGTAGGTATTCGGGGCTCTCATGGACGTTTTTCAACATGTTGAAAAATCTTCACGAGTCTTCACGAGCTTACCGCGTTTCCTGAGTACCTGCCGTTAGCGTTACGAGCCGCTAAGAGACGTCCCGAGCTCTGACGTACCCGCTACGTACATTCTACGTGCTTACCACGAGTTTGATTTATTTTTAAACTCGGGAGAGCTCTTGAATTACCTCGTACAGTGGGACAGGCCCTTTACATTGCCGCAGACTGCTGCGGTGGCCGTCAATGGATATTTTTAAGGCGGACATTGACAGATTCTTGATTAGTACGGGTGTCATGGGTTACGTGGAGAAGTCAGGAGAATGAGCTTGAGACTGAAAGCTAGATCAGCCATGATTGAATGGCGGAGACTCGATGGGCCGAATGTCCTCATTCTGCTCCTAGCACCTATGAACGTATGAAGTTTCTATGTTTGACAAAGAACTGCAGATGCTGGAAAAATCGAAGGTAGACCAAAATTCTGGAGAAACTCAGCAGGTGAGGCAGCATCTATGGAGCGAAGGAATAGGTGATGTTTAGGGCCGAGACCCTTCTTCAGGGGGGGGGGGGCGGGAAAAAGTGGGGGGGGGGGCGGTGGTTTCCACGTCATTAAAAAAAAAAAAGGCAGTTAAGATACAGCCACACTTTTCATGGAATCAAGAATGAGGGGGGATCTTATAGAGGTGTATGAGGTCATGATAGGAATTGATCGGGTAGATGCACAGAGTCTCTTGCCCGGAGTAGGTGAATCGAGGACCAGAGGACACAGGTTCAAGGTGAAGGGGAAAAGATTTAATAGGAATCCGAGGGATAACTTTTTCACACAAAGGGGTGGTGAGTGTATGGAACAAGCTGCCAGAGGAGGTAGTTGAGGCTGGGACTATCCCAACGTTTAAGAAACTGTTCAACAGGTACATGGATAGGACAGGTTTGGAGGGATATGGACCAAGCGCAGGCAGGTGGGACTAGTGTAGATGGGACATTGTTGGCTGGTGTGGGTGAGTTGGGCCGAAGGGCCTGCTTCCACATTGTATCATTCTATGACAGGGGTCGACAACCTTGTTCTGTATAGGGGCTGGGACGCATGTCTGTGAGCGGATGGCGGGCCACATCTATCACATGTACACACGGATCCTGCCCTCATCCCGCCCCAGATGGCAGGCATCAAATCACGTGTTCACAGAAGGTAGACAAAAATTCTGGAGAAACTCAGCGGGTGAGGCAGCCTCGTGCCACCCTTGCAGTCCCTGATTAAATACACCATGCATGGAAACAGCCTGAGTCCATAGGCAATAGTCGCAAGATTATGGAGCCATTTTACACAATCCAAGCATGCATACCCTTGGACTATCTTTAATCGGACTTAACTGGATTTTATCTTGCACTAAACATTGGACCCTTTATCCTGTATCTGTACACTGTGGATGGCTTTATTGTAAACTTACATGGGGCGGCACGGTGGCGCAGCGGTAGAGTTGCTACCTCAGAGCGCCAGGGACCCTGTTTCGATCCTGACTACGGGTGCTGTCTGTACAGAGTTTGTACGTTCTCCCCGTGATCTATTCTCTGGTTTCCTCCCACATTCCAAAGACGTCCAGATTTGGAGGTTAATTGGCTTGGAGGTTAATTGTAAATTGTCCCTTGTGTGTGTAGTATCGCGTTAGTGACCGGGGTGCGCAGGTCCGCACGGACTCGGTGGGCCGAAGGGCCTGTTTCCGCGCTGTATTTCTAAACTAGTCTTTCGGCCGACTGGATAGCGCGCAATAAAAAGGATTTTCACTGCACCTTGTCACACATGACATTGATAAATGAAACTAAACAATGGATTCCATTCCACTCCCTCCCCTGTCCCTTAAAAATTCCTGGGATGAGTTGAGTATAGGAGCAAAGAGGTCCTTCTGCAGTTGTACAGGGCCCTAGTGAGACCACACCTGGAGTATTGTGTGCAGTTTTGGTCTCCAAATTTGAGGAAGGACATTCTTGCTATTGAGGGAGTGTAGCGTTGGTTCACGAGGTTAATTCCCGGGATGGCGGGACTGTCATACGCTGAGAGAATGGAGCAGCTGGGCTTGTACACTCTGGAATTCAGAAGGATGAGAGGGGATCTTATTGAAACATATAAGATTATTAAGAGTTTGGACACGCTAGAGCAGGAAACATGTTCCCGATGTTGGGGGAGTCCAAAACCAGGGGCCACAGTTTAAGAATAAGGGGTAAGCCATTTAGAACGGAGATGAGGAAACACTTTTTGGTCTGTGGAATTCTCTGCCTCAGAGGGCGGTGGAGGCCGGTTCTCTGGATACTTTCGAGAGAGAGCTGGATAGGGCTCTGAAAGATAACGTAGTCAGGAGATATGGGGAGAAGGCAGGAACGGGGTACTGATTGGGGATGATCAGCCATGATCACATTGAATGGCGGTGCTGGCTCGAAGGGCCGAATGACCTACTCCTGCACCTATTGTCTATTGTCTATTGTCTAAATATTTATCTAATTTCATTTTGAATGCCTCGGCTGAGATAATTTCCTTAACACACTTTCAATCAGCGCATCTCTGGATCTGTGCGATGAAACAAAAACTCTCATCTCCCTTCTGTTCTGCCATCAAATATGTATCTTCGGACTTCGGTTCATTCATTTACCCACTCGGGCTGTCGAAGCAGATTCCCCTCACCTCTCGCAAGACCTCCCGGAACCTTTGGACCTCTGCTAAGTCTCTTTTCAATCTCCGTTCAAAGAATAACAATCTCAGCTTGTCGCCACATGGTGCCAACACTGGGTGACCTGGAGACCGAAACCTTTTGTGACCTCCCGCAGCTCAGTGTGATGAATGAAATCAGAAAAACGTACAGGAAGCAAGCAGAGGAAAATGCAGGATGAGAAGATGAAAAATGTTTTGCAAATATATTTTTCACCACGACCTTTCATCAAATGACGGATTAACACAGTTCAACTGAGCCTCGCAACCACAACAATCTTTCTCAGCCATGGGAAAGCGCACATATCTATATTCAATTATCTGCAGTTGTGATTGCTGGCTACGGTCTTCATGGGATGGAGAACTGCACCACGTAATCCTCATTCCGTAGCCTTCCAAAGTCTAATTTTCAAATGACTGACGAAAATTGACCTTTTCGGCCCGAGAAGGCATCATTTTCAACAGCACCTGTCGATGTTGATCAGGAGGAATTCCTTTAATAGACAATAGACAATAGGTGCAGGAGTAGGCCATTCGGCCCTTCGAGCCAGCACCACCATTCAATGTGATCATGGCTGATCATCCCCAATCCATACCCCGTTCCTGCCTTCACCCCACATCTTTAAGAGCCCAATCTGGCTCTCTCTTGAAAGTATCCAGAGAACTGGCCTCCACCGCACTCTGAGGCAGAGAATTCCACAGACTCACAACTCTCTGTGTGAAAAAGTGTTTCCTCGTCTATGTTCTAAATGGCTTTACCCCTTATTCTTAAACTGTGGCCCCCTGGTTCTGGACTCCCCCAACATCGGGAACATGTTTCCTGCCTCTAGCGTGTCCAAACCCTTAATAATCTTATGTGTTTCAATAAGATCCCCTCTCATCCTTCTAAACTCCAGAGTATACAAGCCAGAGGATGGTGAATCTGTGGAATTTGTTGCCACAGAAGGCAGTGGAGGCCAAGTCAATGGGTATTTTTAAGGTGGGGATCAACAGATTCTTCAGTAGTACGGGTGTCAGGGGTTATGGGGAGAAGGCAGGAGAATGGGGTTGGGAGGTCACTTCAGTTTAGTTCAATGTCACGTGCACCGAGATCGAGTGAAATGCTTTTGTTGTGTGCTAGCTAGTCAGTGGAAAGACGATAGATGATTACATGATACATGGAAACAGGCCCTTCGGCCCACCGGGTCCTCTCCGACCAGCAATCCCCGCACATTAACACCATCCTACACCCACCAGACACAATTTTTACATTTACCAAGCCAATTAACCTACAAACCTGTACGTCTTTGGAGTGTGGGAGGAAACCGAAGACCTCGGAGAAAACCCACGCAGGTCACGGGGAGAACGTACAAACTCCGTACAGGCAGAACCCGTAGTCGGGATCAAACCCGGGTCTCTGGTGCTGCATTCGCTGCAAGGCAGCAACTCTACTGCTGCGCCACCGTGGCCGCTCAAATGACAAGGGAATAACGTTTAGTGCCAGAAATAAGCCATTAACGTCTGTTCAAAGATTGTCCGAGGGTCCCCGATGTTGTGGATAGTAGTTCAGGACTGCTCTCTAGTTGTGGAAAGATGGTTCAGTTGCCTGATAACAGCTGGGAAGAAACTGTCCCTGAATCTGGAGGGAAAGACAGATCAGGTTTGTAGGTTAATTGGCTTGGTAAATTTGCATAGATGCTGCCTCACCCGCTGAGTTTCTCCAGCATTTTTGTCTACCTTCGATTTTCCAGTATCTGCAGTTCCTTCTGTAACAATAGCGTTGGACTACTATCTACCTCTTTGGTGACACTCGGACTATCCTTGATTGAACATTGCTGGCCTTACCTGGAACTCAACATTATTCCCTTATCATGTATCTGTACACTGTAAATGGCTTGATTGTAATCATGTATTGTCTTTCTGCTGACAGGATAGCACACAACAACAGCTTTTCACTGTTTCTTTTCACAAGACCTTTCTTCAGACTGACAAAGGGTGCTAGTGGCTGCTAGTCTGAAGAAGGGTCTCGACATGAAACGTCACCTATTCCTTTTCTCCAGAGATGCTGCCTGACCCGCTGAGTTACTCCAGCATTTTGTCTCTATCTTCGGTTTAAACCAGCATCTGCAGTTCCTTCCTACACATTTGCTTTGTAGTTAGATACAGACATCTAGATTCTCCCACTACAAAGAAATCCATTTGGTTAATGGCGGAATGATTATAGGAATATTTTAGTGAGCTTTTAAGGGCTGTTTTGCGAAAGTGTCCCTATTATAGAAACATGGGAACATAGACAATAGGTGCAGGAGTAGGCCATTCAGCCCTTCGAGCCGGCACCGCCATTCATATGATGATGGCTGATCATCCCCAATCCGTACCCCATTCCTGCCTTCTCCCCCATATCCCCTGATTCTGTTAGCCTTCAGAGCTACATCCAACTCTCTCTTCATTACTTATCTTCTTATGCAAGCTAATCAATCAGCTGTATTTAATTAACAATTTCAATGGATTGAGAAGCAAACATTTCTCGTATTGAATCTGACCTTTCTGTCCTGGGCCTCCTCCATGGCCAGAGTGAGGCCCACCGTAAATTGGAGGAGCAGCACCTCATATTTTGCTTGGGTAGTTTACACCCCAGCGGTATGAACATTGACTTCTCCAGTTTCAGGTAGTCCCTCCTTTCTCCTTCTTTCCTCTCCCCTTCCCAGCTCTCCCACAGCCCACTGTCTCCACCTTTTCCTTTCTTCTTCCCGCAACCCCCCCCCCCCACATCAGTCTGAAGAAGGGTCTCGACCTAAAACGTTGCCTGTTTCCTTCGCTCCATAGATGCTGCCTCACCCACTGAATTTCTCCAGTATTTTGTCTACTTTCTCATATTGATGATGCACTTTAAAGGAGATCAGGGCAGATAGCGGATATTGGCAGCTGTATTACTCAAATGTTGTGTAGGTCTCCAATGACTGAAGATAGACACAAAATGCTGGGATAACTCAGCAGGACGGGCAGCATCTCTGGATAGAAGGAATGGCCGACGTTACGGGTCAAGACCCTTCGTCAGATCCACAAAGTGCTGGAGTAACTCAGCAGGACGGGCAGCATCTCTGGATAGAAGGAATGGGTGACGTTTTGGGTCAAGTCCCTTCTACAGAAACATCACCCATTTCCCTTCCATCCAGAGATGCTGCCTGTCCCACTGAGTTACTCCAGCATTTTGTGTCTATCACCAAATACTGATGTGTTTAGCCAGAGCATCGAATCTTGCTTTGAACAGCACCAATACATTGGGTATGATGGACTTTGAGATGTATTAAGATGTAAGATGCACAAGGAATAGTCTGACGAAGGGGCTTTTCCTCCTTTTCTCTAGACGTGCTGCCTGTCCCGCTGAGTTACACCTGCTTTTGTGTCTATCTTCGGTGTAAACCAGCATCTGCAGTTCCTTCCTACACTAAAAATAGTTCCGTTTATTTTAGTTTAGCAATACAGCGCATGAACAGGCCCTTCGGCCCACCGAGTCTGCACCGACCAGCGATCCCCGCACGCTCAAAGTAT
Organism: Malacoraja senta; assembly: GCA_038087875.1. NCBI lineage: Eukaryota > Metazoa > Chordata > Chondrichthyes > Rajiformes > Rajidae > Malacoraja > Malacoraja senta. The sequence goes on along the minus strand of CM075977.1, from coordinate 286,330,238 downwards.
CCTCCACACATTAGGGACAATTTACAATGTTAACAAGCCAATTAACCTACAAACCGGTATGTCTTTGGAGTGTTGGAGGAAACTGGAGCTCCCGGAGAAAACACATGCGGTCACGGGGAGAACATACCGACTCCGTACAGACAGCACCCATAGTCGGGATCGAATCCGGGTCTCTGGCCCAGCAACCCTACCGCTGCGCCAACAGAACAAAATAGGTGGAAAGTCCGATAAAATCCTCAGGATGAAAGAAGCCAGGAAACATGTTCCCGATGTTGGGGGAGTCCAGAACCAGGGGCCATAGTTTAAGAATAAGTGGTGAGCCATTTAGAACGGAGACGAGGAAACACTTTTTCTCACAGAGAGTTGTGAGTCTGTGGAATTCTATGCCTCAAAGGGTGGTGGAGGCAGGTTCTCTGGATGCTTTCAAGAGAGAGTTAGATAGAGCTCTTAGGGATAGAGGAGTTAAGGGATATGGAGAGAAGGCAGGAATAAATAAATAAATAAATAAATAGAAGATATTGGATGGCGGTGCCGGCTCGAAGGGCCGAATGGCCTACTCCTGCACCTATTGTCTATTGTCGAATTAGGATGTTAATTTTGAATTGGTTGCCGCCAGCCTGAAGAAGGGTCTCGACCCGAAACGTCACCTATTCTTTTTCTCCAGAGATGCTGCCTGACCCGCTCAGTTACTCCAGCATTTTGTGTCTATCTTCGGTTTAAACCAGCATCTGCCGTTCCATCCTACACATCTCGTCTGCCACCAGCCTTTCTGGATTGCAATGACTTGCTGGTAATAAGGTAGGCTGTTTATCTTCCATCTTGTTCTTTGGCCAATTAGCTTAAATCTCTGGCTTTTGGTTATCAACCTTCCCCGCCAGCTAAAACACATGATGAAACGCTATTATTCATCCAAGTAACACCAGCAATCTTTCACTGAATTTGAGTTGGACTCTAAGATGACCTTAATTTAATCAGTTCCTAATTGGCTCCCTAGACAATAATTATAAACAAGCTTATTTATACAACAGATATAATCAACGCAGGTCAATGGGGTCCAGTATTGGAACAAACAATGCAAGCTTTTATCAGAATAAAGCTATTCGGAATAATAGTCTCAAAACACACACTAATGCAACAATGCCTGAGGGCGGCACGGTGGCGCAGCAGTAGAGTTGCTGCCTCACAGCGCCAGAGACCCGGGTTCGATCCTGACTTCGGGTGCTATCTGTACGGAATCTGTGCATTCTCCCCGTGACCTGCGTGGGTTTTCTCCGGGTGCTCCGGTTTCCTTCCGCACTCCGACGACTTGCAGGCTTGTAGGTGAATTGGCTTGGTATAAATGTAAAATTGTCCCTAGTGTGTGTGGGGTAGTGTTAGCGCGCGGGGATCGCTGGTCGGTGCGCCGAAGGGCCTGCTTCCGCGCTGGAACTAGGACACGGACATGGAACAAAGGGAGGGCCATTTAGGACCGAGTTCAGGAGAAATTTCTTCAGTTTTAGTTTAGTTTAGAGATACAGCGCGGAAACAAGCTAGACTAAAACAATGGAAGGATTAAGCTGCAGCCCCTCCAACTTTGTCTCCTCCAGAATCTTATTAACAGTGAGTTTGGAGATGAAAGTGTGGCGACACTGTACTCCCAGTGGAACATTCAGTGTTTATTTGCTTCTTACCAGAATAGGTCAACTTCAGGCAACTGGCCCGTATCTCATTTTCTCATTCCTGCTCTCTCACCCTCAGATCCATTTTAATGTATCCATCACCGCAGGGATTGCTTTGCTGAAGGTCAGAGTAAGGGACTTTGTTGACACGGATAAAATGGAGTTTTACGTGTAAACACACTGCAGTGTCGCTGGTGGCGGGGGGGGAGAGGGGGATCACACAGCTGGGGAGCATGAAGGAAAGGCAAGGGGTCAGAAGTCTGATTGAAAAAACTGATTAACTGAAAGACACTGCTTGGAAACAGGCCTTTCGGCCCACCGAGTCCATGCTGACCACTGATCATTGCACTTGTTCCATCTTTTCCCACTTTCTCATCCACTCCCTACACACTGGGGACAATTTACTGAGGCCAATTAAAGGACAAACACACACATCTTTGTGATGTTTAGTTTAGTTTAATATGCAGTATAGTAAATGTTTTGTTTGGTTTGCTATAGTTCATTTCATTTTAGTTTAGTTTAGTTCAGTTTAGTTTGATTCGGTTTGGTTCGGTTTAGTTCAGTTTAATTTAGTTCAGTTTATTGTCTCCTGTACCGAGGTACAGTGAAAAGCTTTTTGTTGCGTGCTATCCAGTCCTCCCCGTTGGATTGCAACCTTGTCGTGGTCGGGGAGCTTGTGTGTCTCAGTGACCCCGAGAGCTGCGCCAGCGGGAGATTCGTCTCCTGTTAGGGTCTCCCATGCTGGACAGGTCGAAGGGTAGAGGCGAGACGAAGAGCGATCCACTGGTCCTCCAGGTTGGAGGTTGGGCACAGGGCTAACAACCCTGTCTCGTAAAACAAAGATGTTACGGAAACAGCAACTGAAGGAATCAACACTACTGGGCGTATCAGGAGTGGATGACCTTTGTTGCTGCCCCACATGCCAGGAGGCATAATAGGCAGTAAGGTAAGGTAAGGTATCCAGTCAGCGGAAAGACTATACATGATTACAATTGAGCCGTCCACAGTGTACAGATACCGGATAAAGGGAATAAAATGTTGAGTGCGAGATAATATCCAGTAAAGTTCAATTAAAGATAGTCGGAGGGTCTCCAATGAGGTAGATGGGAGGTCACGACCGCTCTCTAGTTGGTGATAGGATGGTTCAGTTGTTTGATAACAGCTGGGAAGAAACTGTCCCTGAATCTGGAGGTGTGCATTTTCACCCTTCTGTACCTTTTGCCCGATGAGAGAAGGGAGAAGAGGGAGTGACAGGGGTGACCTTAAACTTCTGCAGGTGTACAGCAGAGGGCATGTTGAGTGGTTGCTTCACGGCCTGGTTCGGCAACTCGAACGCCCAGGAACGAAGGAGATGGCAAAAAGTCCATCACGGGTACTGACCTCCCCACCATGGAAGGGATCTACAGTAGTCGCTGCCTCAAAATGGCAGCCAGCATCGTCAGAGACCCACACCACCCTGGCCGTGCTCTCATTTCACCATTGCCATCGGGAAGAAGGTACAGGAGCCTGAAAACTGTAGTGTTTAATAGTCTGATGGCTGTAGGGAAGAGGCTGTTCCTGAACCTGGACGTAGCGTCCAGGTTCAGGAACAGCCTCTTCCCTACAGCCATCAGACCTATTAAACACTACAACCTCCAAATAGGCTCTGAACGACACAGACTTAATCACAATCAATCACACTCACAATAATACTTTATTAGCCAAGTATGTTTTGCAATATACGAGGAATTAGGGACACTATATTTGCACTGTTACTGTATATTTATTTGTGGTTTAAAAAAAAAAAAAAATGTACTGAACTTCATTTTTGTAGTTTAAAGGGTTTTACAGATGTCTATGTTCCTTTATCTGTTGTGCTGCTGCAGGTAATAATTGTATTGTTCCGTTTCAGGACATAGGGTAATAAAACACTTGATGTTTCTCCTGGAACCAGGACACGGACATAGAACAAAGGGAGGGCCATTTAGGACCGAGTTCAGGAGAAATTTCTTCAGTTTTACTTTAGTTTAGAGATACAGTGCGGAAACAGGCCCTTCGGCCCACCGAGTTCCGTACCGACCAGCGATCCCCGCACACTCGCGCTATCCTACACGCACTGGGGACAATTTAACATGTATACCAAGCCGATTAACCTTGACGTCTTTGGAGTGTGGAGGAAACCAAAGATCTCGGAGAAAACCCACGCAGGTCACGGGGAGAACGTACAGACTCCGTACAGACAAGCGCCCGTAGTCGGGATCGAACCCGGGTCTCCGGCGCTGTGAGGCAGCAACTCTACTGCTGCGCCACCGTGCCGTCCCACTGTGAGAGTGGTGAATCTCTGAAATTCTCGACTCTGAAAGTAGTAGAAGCTTCGCTATTGAGTTTGTTCAGACTCAAGAGCAATAAAGACTGTACAGTTCAGACTGAAGAGCTATTTTACTGAGGGAATTAAAAAATATGGGAAAATAGAACAGTCATATCTTGATGAATGTTGTAATGAGCTCAATGGACCTTCTGCTCCTAATTCTTATGTTCTCATGTTTTAATTAAGTGCTGTTTTAAGATTCGGCCTCAAGGCGATTAGAATCACGGCCATAACTACTGAAACTTAGATTATACACATTTCATAAAAAATATCAAGAAAAACCCATTCCCAATCAGCTGCACAAACCTCACAGTAACTGTAATATGTTCAATTTCGTTTAGTTTAAAGATACAGCGTGGAAACAGGCCCTTTGGCCCTCAACGACCAGCAATCCCCGCACATTAACACTATCCTACACACACTGGGGATAATTTTACATTTACCCCAAGCCAATTTATCCCGGCGCGTCTTTGGAGTGTGGGCGGAAACCGGAGATCTCGGAGAAAACCCACGCGGGTCACGGGGAGAACGTACAAACTCCGTACAGACAGCACCCGTAGTCGGGATTGAACCCGGGTCTCTGGTGGTGCAAGGCAGCAACTGTACCACCCCGCCACCGTGTTGTATTTAGCTTTCACAATTAAGCTCCAGAAAAAAAATACATTTGGACAGGTCTAGAGTCTTGCAGCACATAAACGGGTGTTTGGCCCAACCTTCCCATGCCAACCAATGCGCCCCATCTAAGATAGTCCCATTTGGCCCCTATAACTCCTATCCATATGCCTATCCAATTGATTTTAAATGCTGTTATAGTGCCTGCCTCAACTATCTCCTCTGGCAATAGACTGAAGAAGGGCCTCGACCCGAAATGTCACCCATTCCTTCCCTCCAGAGATGCTGCTTGTCCCGCTGAGTTACTCCAGCTTTTTGTGCCTATCTTCGGTTTAAACCAGCATCTGCAGTTCACTTCCTACACATCTTCGCTGGCAGCTCGTTCCATATACCCACCTCCCTGACACACGTGCCCCTCTGGTTCCTATTAAATCTATCCCCTCTCACCTTAAACCTATGTCTTCTGGTTCTTGATTCCCCCAACCTGGGTAAAAGCAGAACAAATCAGGGCCGGCTCAGATGACGTCAGGAAGGGTGGAGCCCACAATGGACCATTGTTGGCTGGGAAAGATGTGCTAACAAGAGGGTACTAGGGTGCGAACAGTGGAACTGGTAGGATGTCTAGGGTGGGAGATGACGGGTGAGAGGGGAGGGGAGGGAATGCAGGAGTTACTTGAAATTACTGAAAGCAACGTTCTTACATCTGGGGGTGTAAGCTGCCCAAGCTAAAGCCCCTGTCCCACTGTACAAGGTAATTCACAAGTTCTCCCGAGTTTTCCCCTGATTCGAACTCGGAGAATGTCTGTAGCGGGTCCGTAGGAGTTCGTGGATGTCTCGTAGCGGCTCGTAATGCTAACGGTAGGTACTCGGGACATCCGGTAAACTCGTGACGTTTTTTCATCCGTGCAAAAAATGTCCACGAGTAAAAAAATACTTGTGATGAAAAAAATGGTTACTTTTTATAGAATTAGCATTAGAATCAGGGGGAAACTCGGGAGAACTCTGGAATTACCCCGTACAATGGGACAGGGGCTTAAATATGAGGTGCTGTTCATCCACTTTGCGCTGGGCCTCACTCTGACGGTGGAGGAGGCCCAGGACAGAAAGGCCAGCGTGGGAATGGGAGGGGGAGTTGAAGTGTTTGGCAACATCTGTTTGGATAGCATGCAAAACAAAGTACTTCACTGTACCTTGGCTCATGGGATAATAATAAAACTAATCCTAATTAATGCTCTTAGTTTCAGTGACGCTGGACCAAAGTCTAAAGGCCCATTATCTAACATCTTTGCGGGAGCAGGCACGGTGGTGCAGCGGTAGAGTTGCTGCCTTACGGCGCCAAAGACCCAGGTTCGATCCTGACCACGGATGCTCTCTGTATGGAGATTGTACCTACTCCCCCTGAACTGCGTGGGTTTTCTCCGGGAGCTCCGGTTTCCTCCCACACTCCAAAGACGTACAGGTTTTTTAGGCTAATTGGCTTGGAATAAATGTAAATTACAATTCTGTGTGTAAGATAGTGGTTAGTGTGCGGGGGTCGCTGGGCCCGAAGGGTCTGTTTCCGCGCTGTATCTCCAAACTAAACTAAGCTTGTTCACCATACAAGGGTTCATCGTACATTAAAGTGGCTCCATCTCCAGCGCTTTCTCAAGCATGTGTAAGAATAGACACCTAATGCTGTCTTACACTCTGCCATGCATAATGAATGAATGAATGAATGAATGAATGAATGAATACGTTTATTGGCCAAGTATTCACATACAAGGAATTTGCCTTGGTGCTCCGCCCGCAAGTGACAACATGACATACAGTGACAGTTAGGAATGACACATAAAACATTAAACATTAATAATAAAACATTATCGATTAAACATGTGAATGAAATAAAGTACCAGAGCAAATGGAGGCTACAGACTTTTGGTTATTGAGTAGAGCTACTACTCGTGGAAAACTCGTTTTTATGTCTGGCTGTGGCAGCTTTGACAGTCCGGAGTCGCCTTCCAGAGGGAAGTGATTCGAAGAGTTTGTGGCCGGGTGAGAGGGGTCAGAGATGATCTTTCCCGCTCTCTTCCTGGCCCTTGCAGTGTACAGTTCATCAATGGAGGGAAGGTCGCAGCCAACAACCTTCTCGGCTGATCGGACGATTTGCTGCAGCCTCCGGATGTCGTGCTTGGTGGCTGAGCCAAACCAGACCATGATGGAGAAGGTGAGAACAGACTCTACGATGGCCGTGTAGAATTGGACCATCATTGCCTGTGGCAGATTGTGCTTCCTCAGCTGCCGCGGGAAGTACAGCCTCTGTTGTGCAGAAACTAAGGTTCTCTTTTTCTATGTGTGGAATGGAACTGCAGATGCTGGTTTACACTGAAGATGCCGGGGGAGATTTTTGAGGCAGGGACTATCCCAACGTTTAAGAAAGAGACTGGTAAATGAATAGGTCAGGTTTGGAGGGATATGGGCGAAATGCGGGCAGGTGGGATGAGTGTAGATGGGACATGTTGGTCAGTATGGGCAAGTTGGGCCAAAGGGCCTGTTTCCACGCAGTATGACCATGATTCTAAGACTCTAAAATGCTGGAGTAACTCACCGGGTCAGGCAGCATCTCTGGAGAATAATAATAGGTGACATTTTGGGTCAAAACCCATTTTCAGACCTCTCTCGCTGATTGTGGTATTGAAGACATTCAAGTCCCATGGAGTGAAAGGTTTATATTTAAACCAGCAGAGTATTAAATGTGCAGGAAGGAACTGCAGGTGCTGGTTTATACCAACGATAGACGCAAAATGCTGGAGGAACTCAGCAGGACAGGCAGAGAGAAGGAATGGGTGACGTTTCGGGTCCAGTCTGAAGCGTCACCCATTCCTTCTCTCCAGAGATGGTGCCCGTCCCGCTGAGTTACTCCAGCATTTTTGAGTAAACTATTTGTTTAGTTTAGTTTAGAGATACAGCGCGGAAACAGGCCCTTTGGCCCACCGCGCCGAGCAGTGATCCCAGCATATTAACACTATCCTACACACTAGGGACACTTTTGACATTTACCAAGCCAATTAACCCGTAACCCAGTACAATAGACAATAGACAATTTATTTTCCCTTTTTCCTTTTTTCCTTTCTTCTCCCCACCCCCTATTAGTCTGAAGAAGGGTTTCGGCCCGAAACGTTGCCTATTTCCTTCGCTCCATTGATGCTGCTGCACCCGCTGAGTTTCTCCAGCATTTTTGTGTACCATAGACAATAGGTGCAGGAGTAGGCCATTCAGCCCTTCGAGCCAGCACCGCCATTCAATGTGATCATGTGATCAAAGTAGACAAAAATGCAGGAGAAACTCAGCGGGTGAGGCAGCATCTATAGAGCGAAGGAAATAGGCAACGTTTCGGGTCGAGACCCTTCTTCGAACTTCATCTTTCGAAGAAGAAGGGTCTCAACCCGAAACGTTGCCTATTTCCTTCGCTCCATAGATGCTGCCTCACCCGCTGAGTTTCTCCAGCATTTTTGTCTACCTTCGATTTTCCAGCATCTGCAGTTCCTTCTTAAACAAGTGATCAAATTACGTCTTTGGAGTGCGGGAGGAAACCGAAGATCTCGGAGAAAGAAAAGCCACGCATGACACGGGGAGAAGGTGCAAACTCCGTACAGACAAGCACCCGTGGTCGGGATCGAACCGGGGTCTCCGGCGCTGCGAGCGCTGTGTGGCAGCAACTCTACCGCTGCGCCACCGTGACCGCCCAGATCCACAGATTGAATTTGTTGAGCATCATGGATGTACTCTCCCACTACGGGGACCACAGACCCTGCACGGTGCTCACTTCATCTTAGGAAGAGACTTAATTAACAGGTCTTTTTGCGCTTAGCACCCACCAAGTGAGTTTGGAAAGTGATGAGATAAATCAAGTGTTTAAGTAGTGTCACATTTGGAATTGGGTTGTCTATCGGAGCATGGGTTGCTTTATAATATGGGATTTACGTCCGAATCTCAGGCACTGCTTTCCAGAGATTTATTTTTGTTATAGTTAGCGGGCGTTGGTTGACACAGACGTAAATGGCAAAATCCAGGGAAACCAGGATAGCAGTGTCGTGGGAAATGCGGTCTCACCAACAAGAACATAACAGCAATGATGTTCAGGGCAGCATAGTCACGCAATGGTACAGTTGCAGTCTCACAGCGTCAGAGACCCGGGTTCGATCCTGACTATGGGTGGCGTCTGTACGGAGTTTGTAAGTTCTCCCTGTGACCGCGTGGGTTTTCTCCGGGAGCTCTGGTTTCCTCCCGCACTCCAAAGGTGAAGAGGTTTGTAGGTTAATTGGCTTCGGTAGAATTGTAAATGGCCCCTGGTGTGTGTAGGATATTGTTAGTGCAGACAGTGTTAGTCTACAGGGTGATCGCTGGTCAGTGTTGGCTCGGTGGGCTGAAGGGCCTGTTTCCGCGCTCTCTTTCTAATGTCTAAAAGTTTTTTGCCTGGACACAAAATGCTGGAGTAACTCAGCGGGACAGGCAGCATCTCTGGAGAGAAGGAATGGGTGACGTTTTGGGTCGAGACCCTTCTTCAAACGTTGCCCATTCCTTCTCTCTAGAGATGCTGCCAGACCCGCTGAGTTACTCCAGCATTTTGTGTCCACCTTTGGTTTAAACCAGCATCTTCAGTTCCTTCCTACACAGTTCAAGGCTCCCTGGTACATGGGAGATATTCTTTTCTGGACATTACTTGGGTATCAGGGAAAGTGTTCGGATCAAAAAGAAAGTGAATGTTCACCATAAACTCTTACTGTATTTAACATATCGCTAGTTGGTTCTAAAAAAGGGCGGCACGGTGGCGCAGTGGTAGAGTTGCTGCCTCACAGCATCGGAGACCCGGGTTCGATCCTGACTATGGGTGCTGTCTGTATGGAGTTTGCACGTTCCCCCTGTGTACGCGTGGGTTTACTCTGGGTACTCCAGTTTCCTCCCACCCTCCACAGACGGACGGGTTTGTAGGTTAATTGGATTTGGTAAAATTGAAATTTGTCCCTGGTGGTCAGGATCGTGCTACTACATGAAGGAAACAAAAAATGCTGGAGAAACTCAGCGGGTAAGGCAGCATCTACGGAGAGAAGGAATAGGCGACGAGATCCTTCTTCAGACCAATGTCGGGGTTGGGGGTTGGGGGGGAAAGAGAAAGGGAGTAGGCGGAGACAGTAGGACTTGTTGGAGAACCTGGAATGGGGAGGGGAAGGAGGGAGAAAGCAAGGGCCATCTAAAATGAGTGAAGTCAACGTTCATACCGCTGGGGTGCAAAATACCCAAGCAAAATATGAGGTGCCGTTCCTCTAATTTGAGCTGGGCCTCACTCTGGCAATGGAGTAGGCCCGGGACAGAAAGGTCAGATTGGGATTGGGAGGGGGAGCTGAAGCGCTGAGCAACCGGGCGATCAGGCTGGTTACCACGGACTGAGCGGAGGTGTTCAGCGGAGGATCACTGAGCCTGCGCTTGGTCTCGCCGATGTAGAGATGCTACTGCATGGCTGATCGCTGGTCCGCGTGGACGCAATGGGGCCCTGGTGTGTCGCTAAACTAAACTAAACTAAACTGCAGTGATGCCAAGGCCTGTGAAACTTTCCTGCGAGAAATGGGGGCCAAATTTGAGGGTCTACAGAACAGAACACCTAACGAAGACCATAACAAGCATTAATGCAAGTTAATTAAGAACATGTTTGTGGTTCCTCATTTAACAAGGTTGAGCAGCATGACAAGTGAGAATAACAGCCTACAGTGAATGAGTCTGATCTGCTTCACCGAATCTTTGTTCAACTTTTGATCCAAACAATCTTCAACTCGCAAATTGTGTTGAACTTTCTCATAGGTCTCATTAATATATACACCCTGCTTATGTTTTTATCAGTTCTTTATTCCTTGTAAATAAACAGTGCTGGTTTCTTGAGCAAAACACAGTGCTGGAGGAGAGACACAGTAACCTCTGACACCCGCACTAATCAAGAATCTATCTATCTCTGCCTTAAAAATATCCACTGACTTGGGCTCTACAGCCTTCTGTGGCAAAGAATTCCACAGATTCACCACCCTCTGACTAAAGAAATTTCCCCTCATCTCCTTCCTAAAAGTAAGTCCTTTATTCTGAGCCTGTGGCCTCTGACCCTAGACTCTGCCACTAGTGTAAACATCCTCTCCACATCCACTCTATCCAGGGCTTTCACTATTTTGTATGTTTCATTGAGGTCCCCCCTCATTCTTCTAAACTCCAGCGAGTACATGCCCGGTGCCGACAAACGCTCATCATAGGTTAGCCTACTCATTCCTGGGATCATTCTTGTAAACCTCCTCTGGACCCTCTCCAGAGCCAGAACATCCTTTCCTCAGATATGGAGCCCAGAATTGCTCCAAAATCAAATCAACCACCTCCTTACTAAATAGTGCCAAGAGCTCAGAGCCATTTCTATCCCTATTTTAACGTGTGTTTGTGTTCTCAGATCCAAGTGATAAACCGTAAATCTCATGCAAAAAGCACAATATACAGGAGGATCCAGCGACCCATGAGTTAAGCCCCTGTCCCACTTTCACCACCTAATTGGCGACTTCTGCCGTGTTTGCCCTTGACTCATACTCGCAGCATGGTCGCCACGAGGTCGTAGGAGGTCTTCGTAACTGTTCCTTATGCTCGTGAGTGGTCTCCGCGTATTCATGTTCGCGGCGTTTTTTTAGCCTGATAAAAAAGCTCCACGAGTAAAAAAAAGGTCGGCATGGAAAAAATTGATACTTTTTACTCGTAGCTAGGTCATAGGTAGGGTGTAGCAGGTCGTAGATAGTCGTAGGGAGTCGTAGGTCGGTAACTGGCCCGAGAAAAAAAAATGCAAACATGACATCATTTTATGATGTGATCATTTTCCACTCGTAGCTAGTCGTAGTTGGTCTTAGGTGTGGAAGACTGAGGTCGAGGGGGTCATAGGAGGTCGTAGACATAGTCGTAGGAGGTTGTAGACATAGTCGTAGGAGGTCGTAGAAATAGTCGTAGGAGGTTGTAGACATAGTCGTAGGAGGTCGTAGAAATAGTCGTAGGAGGTCTTTTACTTCGGTGAGTCAACACGACCTTGCCATTTTTTTCAACTCGTCTAGGGTCTTCTAAACTCGTGGATTAGGTCGTCCAAGTGGGACAGGCCCTTTAGTTATGTTTCCGTTATGGACTTGTTGGCTAATTCCTTCCGCTAACTTCCAAGATTGGCACAAAACAAAAATTGTCATTTTAATAGTTCCACCCTAGTCTTTGCAATCAATTGTCTCAGCTGGGCGTATCTGCTGAAATTAGACCGCGATTCCCAGAAGATGACATGCCACACGCACAGAACTGCCACATTCATTTTGTGCCACCAGAATGATGTTGAGAATTAGAGGCGGTTACTACGCAGTCAGAAGGCTTTAATCTAATCAAGGAATTTGGGATTATGTGTTCTGTCACATGGATGCCACGTGTATAAATCAGGACCACTTACGCAGACCAATTTCCATTTTCCAGTTTTGCAATAAACTCATGTCGAGCATATCGCAACACGGACAAATAAAAAAAAAACCTTTGTGATTGCTTGCTCTATGAAGGAATGAGTACAACCTATCCATTAACACAGGCAGTACATGCAAAATAATGTCGGAGGGGATGCTATCCTGTATTGCAAGGGAGATTCAGTCCTGCTTCCAATATTAAGTTCTTTCAACTTCAATAGATTTAGATTTAGGTCGGGTCGGGGAGAGTTCCCCCTGCCACGGGTACCATGTAATCCCGTGCTACCTGCTCCGTGGTCTGATAGTCGGCGACTAAACCGTCTCCCCCACCTGGTTTGCCAGGCGAGGAGGGGGCTGTGGACCCCCAGCAGGACCAAAAACAAGACCTGTCAAAGGGCGGATGAGCTTCTAGCGAGCCAACGGCCATCCACACTTCAGTAGAAGTTGCGATCACTGTCGTACACGGCATTGTAAGGAACGATGATGAAGCACACACACACAACAAAATCCTATACTTCCAGCGGCGGAAGTCCACAGGAACTGGAGGACAGAGATGTGTGGTGCGTCCGTCAACGTTCCCGTTGAAAACCAGCACCACTTAGATTACAGCTACAGTGTGGAAACAGGCCCTTTGGCCCACTGAGTCCGCACCAACCAGCAATCCCTGCACATTAACACTATCCTACACACACTAGGGACAATTAGTCCCCAGGCAACGAGGGACAACTAGGGACACTAGTATGGGTGTCAGAGGTTATGGGGAGAAGGCAGGAGAGATAGATCAGCCAAGATTGAATGGCAGAGTAGACTTGATGGGCCGAATGGCCTAATTCTACTGCTAACACTTATGACCTTATGACCTCACAACAATTTACAATTTTACCAAAGCCAATTAGCCTACAAACCCGTACGTCTTTGGAGTGTGGGAGTAAACCGGAGTGCCAGAGAAAACCCACGCAGGTCACGGGGAGAAGGTACAAACAGACAGCATCCATAGCTAGGATCGAACCCGGGACTCTGGCGCTGTAAAGCAGCAACTCTACCGCTGCGCCACCGTGCCGCCCCATTTTGCTAAGAGTCAGCACAGGTAATGAGATAAGTGGGGATTATGATTGTCATTGAAGCCTTCATCCAACCTGACTTAGAATTTTTTAATATAATTGTTATTGGGTCAAGAAGGAAGAAGCACTTAAATACTATGGTGTATCTTCAGCAAAGGAACCAAATGTGTCGGAAGGAACTGCAGATGCTGGTTTAAACCGAAGATAGACACAAAGTGCTGGAGTAACTCAGCGGGACAGGCAGCATCTCTGGAGAAAAGGAATAGGGGCCTTTTCGGGTCGAGGCCCTTCTTCAGACCGAGAGTCAGGGGAAAGGGAAACAAAAGATATAGATGGTGATGTTGAGAGATATAGAACAAATGAATGACAGATATGCAAAAAGGTGACGATGATAAAGGAAACAGGCCATCGTTAGCTGTGGCCTAGGTGAAAACGAGTTACAGACAATGAGACTTAACAAGATGACTTTGAAGCTGGTAATACTTGGATGGGGGAGGGATGGAGAGAGGGGGGATGCAGGGGTTACTTGAAGTTAGAGAAATCAAATTCATACGGCTGGGTTGTAAGGTGCCCAAGCGGAATATGAGATGCTGTTCCTCCAATTTGCATTTGGAACCAAAATGTTGCATTTGGTTGATCGGCTGTTGTTGAAAATTCATTGAAAGGGACACCCGAGTTAATTCATCTCCTGCTGAACGCACTAAACATCAGATGTTATCAATGGAGCTGGATTTCAGACAGCAGAGTGGTATATCATTGTTAGAGAATGTGAACATCTATATTGTGGGGAGCGTGTGCCCACCATTTACACTCGTGGTACTGCACTACTCACACAGTGTCACTATGGATCCATAGAGTTATGCAGTATGGAAACTGGCCCTTCATCCCAACTCGTCCACACTAACCAAGATGCCCCATCTACACTCCTCCCATTTTGCCCATGTTTGGCCTAATCCCTCTATATCTTTCCCCTCAATGTACTTTCCAACTGTCTTTTAAATGCTGTTTTACTTCGGAGTCATGTGAGTGACTACGTGAAGAGCCCGCCAGGGCGCATGCGCGACATATAGCGTCTAGCGCATTGCGAGCGACAGGCGGGGAGGAGCGTTCCCCGCAGCGGTAAGGTTAAAACCGGAGACCTACAGGGAAGTTACTTACTCTGAGGTCATTTTTGGCGTTGTCTTTCTGTATTACAGGAAGGACAACGATGGACAAGACCCGTACTAAGTCCAAACGGGCCGCTAAAAAACTGGCTGAGGAGGACCGCGAGAGTACCGGGAGCCAGCAGCGGCCGACTGCAGCATCGCTATCTATGCGATCAGCAGTCTCTGTCCCGGCACCTGTGCAGTCTGGGTCGCCACAGGCTGACAGGAACGCCAAACGGAAGAGGGGACACGCACATGGACTCCATTGTATCGGGCCATGAGCAAACACCGCCGGCAGACAGCGACAGTGGTCGCATATCACGTCTGGAGCGGCTAGTGGAGCAATTGCTTCACCGTGACACACTCCGGGAGAAGGAGTCACGTCACTACGGGCCTCCTAGGATGCCCATGGCAGCACCTTTTTTCAGGGCTGCACAATGTATCTCCCTCGACAGAGGGGAGCATTGGGAGTCATTTCTGGGGTGACTCTGAACAAGGGTTGGCTGAAGATACTTCAAGTGTGCTGGGGGTGCCAGAAGAGAAGATGCTGGGAATGGTAACGAAGTTTGCGGTGCCTCCACAGTCAGGGCAGTCGCTGAAACCAGAACTAGCAGCCAGCATTGACTACCTTTCCACCCATCAATTACAGGAACAGGCGCTCAATGAAACCACTGCAAAATACCTGGCACCAGGGAACTGTATCTCACTCAATGTCCCAGCAGTGAATCCCTCCATCTGGGGACATATTGGTGCAGGTATAAGGGCACAGGAGGTGCAGATGCAGAAGATCCTCAAACTTCTAGCTTCGGGGATTACAGCATTTGCCCGGTCGGTGGATGACTCGGAAATGACAGAGGCTCAGCAGGATGCTCTGGCGCTCCTCTGCAATACGCAGTTTGAAATCAACTGCTTCCGAAAGAACTCCATCCGCCCAGCCTTGAACCCCAAATTTGCGTCTCTGTGCAAGAACAACACCACACCGCCGCCAATTTTGTTTGTTCGGGGGCAACCTTTCCAAACAGGTTAAAGAGCTGGATGAAGAGGCGAAAGCCGCTGGGCTCATCAAGGCTCCATCGGGCAAAACACCTCAGCGACAGCACCCCTACGCATCCACCAGCAGGCCGCGTCACGTCGAAGCTGGTGAAAGCTCGAAGGCCGCAACTCAAGGACAGAGGTATTTTTTAGACCGCGGCCCAGAGCGACCTTCGTGGAAGATGCGCCAACCCCGAATTCCAGCATCTCAACCGGCCAAGAAACAAAAGAAGAAGAGATGAACACCCCACTGGTAACCATGGAGGTAGGTGGGTCTGGTTCCTCCCAGGACATAGCAGGTACAATAGATACACTTGTTGGGGGTAGGTTACACTGGTTTTGTGAGGCATGGAGCTCTATAACCACTGATTCTTATATACTGCATAGTGTTCAAGGATATGAAATTGAATTCGTAAACAAATACCTTCCTCCGGTTCAGCATGCACCCATCAGATCATTTATTCTATCACAACAAGAGAAGTTGGATGGTCATGCTGAAATTAAGAGGCTTTATACTAAAGGTGTAATTGAGAGATCTCAACATGACTCTCTAGAATTTGTGTCAAACATTTTCACAAAAAAGAAAAAGGATGGCGGGTGTCGCATCATTATCGATTTGACAAAACTGAACACATTTGTGCAGTATACTCACTTCAAAATGGAAACCTTTGTCACGGCCAAACAATTGATTTCCGAAGGCTACTTCATGGCATGCATCGATTTAAATGATGCATACTATTCGGTGTATACACAAGGATCACTGCCGATATCTGAAGTTTAACTGGATGGGGCAGCTTTGGCAGTACAAAGCACTGCCTAATAGATTGACCTCAGCCCCCAGACTATTCACCAAATTACTGAAACCAGCTCTGGCGTTTCTTCGGAAACAAAAACATATTGTCATGGCGTATTTAGATGACATACTAATCGTGGGTAAAACCTACGAATTAGCCAAATTAGCTGTTACAGCTACCATATGTCTATTTTAAGAAACTGGGGTTTATCATACATCCAGATAAATCAAAGTTAACACCATCCATGACTATGGACTATTTGGGATTCACCATTAATTCAGTTCACATGACTGTGACTTTACCTAGGGGCAAGGCAACTGAATAAGTTTGCAGCAACCTTGCTGTCATCAGTCAACCATCTATCAGACAAGTAGCAAGGGTGATTGGCAAAATCGTAGCTGTTTTTCCAGCGACACACTTTGGACCTTTGCACTATCAAAATTTACAGAGAGCAAAGGTGCAAGCACTTAAACATCATACTGGTCATTTCGATAGACCAATGCAATTACCAACAAAAGCTATTTTGGAACTCCGATGGTGGATGCATAACATTCGGCGTTCCTTCAGCTCCATTATTATTAGCAACCCATCAGTTGTATTACAGACTGATGCCAGCGCTCAAGGTTGGGGTGCCACCAACACCATCTCCAGTTGTGGGGGCAGATGGGATGCGCATGAATCATCTTTGCTTTATACCCTTGGTATAAATTTATTGGAAATGTTGGGAGCATTCTATGGTCTGAAGGCGTACTGTTCAAAAATGCATCATTTGCATGTTCGCCTGCAAATAGATAATACCACTGTGGTGGCTTATATTAATCACATGGGTGGAATCAGATCGATATCATGTGATGATCTGGCCAATTCAATCTGGCAATGGTGTATCAAGAGAAACATTTGGATATCTGCTATTTACCTACCAGGTAAACTCAATTCAGTGGCACACACCAGGTCACGAAAATTTAATGACAACACTGAATGGATGTTGGACGCCAAAGTGTTTGCAGACATCATAGCACGATATGGAACACCAGATATCGATCTATTTGCATCTAGGCTTAACCACCAGTTGCCGACATATGTTGCGTGGGAACCAGACCCTGGGGCAGCAGCAATGGATGCATTTTCGCTGCACTGGGGAAATTTGTTTTTCTATGCATTTCCCCCCTTCTGCCTCATCAGTCGGGTCTTACGCAAAATACAACAAGACTCTGCGTCAGGTATTTTGGTAGTACCCGACTGGCCTACCCAGCCATGGTTCCCTGTGGTTCTCGACATGGTTTCAGAACCATGTATGGCCGTCACCAAACGACCAGACTTGATGGTCCATCCTGTAACAGGTGAAAGTCATCCATGCCATGACAGGACTAATCTGTTAATTTGCAGAATTTGAACAGGCCACTTCTGGATCTTGGACTGACGGATGGAACCATCACAAAGAGAGTCTACCAGGAAACAGTACCTGACTTACATCAGGAAATGGGAACGATATTGTTCCAGGACTTATGTTGAGTATAACTCAGCCACCGTAACAAATGTCCTGGAGTTCCTCGCTAACCTTCATTTCGATGAAGGACTTAGCTACAGTGCCATCAACAGCGCCAGGAGTGCCCTATCGACCTATTTGTGGCGGGGATTCGATCACCATTCTCTGGGGTCTCACCCCTTGGTTTCCAAATTAATGAGGGGTTTATTCAACTCGAATCCCCCTAGGGCCAGATACTCTCACATTTGGGATGTGAGTATTGTGTTGACGTTGCTTCGGGGTTGGTCACCAGCAATGTCCCTGTCCCTGGAGAAACGTACCCTTAAATTGGTAATGCTGATGGCACTGGTCTCGGCCCAGCGGGTGCAATCTTTACACAAATTACGACTGGACTCGATGGCCAAAGGGACAAATGGTATAACATTTTATATTCATGAACTGGTAAAACAAAACAGGCCTGGGTCATCCGGCCTTAAACTAGAGTTTCGAGCATACCCTACAGATGTTCGCCTATGCGTCATGACACATCTGTTACTATACATTGAGCTAACAGCTAAAGTAAGAGGCCAAGAATTGCAACTATTAGTGAGCCACAAAAGACCTCACAATAGGGTATCGGCCCAAACTATATCTAGATGGCTTCGACAGGTTTTGGGGGCTGCAGGGGTGGATACTGATATTTTTATATCTCATTCCACCAGGGGTGCAGCCACATCGGCAGCACGGCACATGGGGGTTCCAATGGATCACATCTTGGGTACGGCAGGATGGTCCAGGGAGAAGACCTTCCAAGAATTTTATAATAAGCCAGTTGCCAAGCCTGTGACTTTTGCAGAGACTATTTTGAGTTCTGTTTTATAATACACCCCGAAGGACAGGGGGTCATTATTATAATTTGTGTTAATAAATCACTCATTGTTTCTTTTTTAACAATTGATTCATGTCTGGATTTGTTAACATACTTCCTCCTCACTCTACGACAGCAGGGTGTGAAGCATGGACTCGTTCCGTGGCATGAAATCACAGAGCTTTAAAATCTTCACGTAGTCACTCACGTGACTCCGAAGTAAAATAGTAAGATTAAACGAGAACTTACTAGTTTGAAGTTTGATCTTTATTTTATGAGGAGTTACGTTGAGGGATTACGTGCCCTCCACGCCCACCCTCTAATATAAAGGTCAGCTGGTATTATTGTTCTTATCTTACTATGTTAATTCGACTACCGTATCTGTGATTTCACACCACTGCTTTGAAATTATGTCGCGCATGCGCCCTGGCGGGCTCTTCACGTAATCCCCCAACGTAACTCCTCATAAAATAAAGATCAAACTTCAAACTGGTAAGTTCTCGTTTAATCTTACTATTATAGTCCCTGCCTCAACCACACGCGCTGGCAGCTCATTCCATTACACTCACCACCCACTGTGTGAAAAAGTTGCCCCTCAGGTTCCTATTAAATCTATCCATCAGCCCCATCTAAGCTAGTCCCATTTACCAGCATTTTGCCTATATCCCTATTTTCCTATCCTTATACATAAGGTCATAAGCCATAATTGAGAGCAGTAGAATTAGGCCTATTGGCCCATCAAGCCTGCTTCGCCGTTCAATCGTGGCTGATCTATCTCTCCCTCCTAACCCCATTCTCCTGCCTTCTCCCCATAACCTCTGACACCCGTACTAATGGAAAATCTATTTATCTCTGCCTTACAATTATCCACTGACTTGGCCTCCACAGCCTTCTGTGGCTAAGAATTCCCCAGATTCACCGCACTCTGACTAAAGAAATTTCTCCTCATCTCCTTCCTAACCGAACGTCCTTTAATTCTGGGGCTCTGACCTCTAGTCCTAGAATCTCCCACTAGTGGAAACATTCTCTCCACATCCACTCTGTCCAAGCCTTTCACCATTCCAAGTGTTCTTACTAGATCTGCCTCAACCACTTCCACTTGCAGCTCCTTCCATATCTCCGCCATCCTCTGTATGAAAATAGTTGCCCCTCAGGTTCCTATTAAATCTTTACCCTCTCATCTTAAATATGTGCCACGAGTTCTTGATCCAACCTACCCTGGAAAAATACTTGGTGGATTCACTCTATTCCCCTTATTATTTTTATGCGCCTCTATAAAATCAATTTAACCACTGCATCTCCATTCCCATAATCAAGCTTCACATTTCAGTGCTGAGGGAATGTTGTGCTGGCGGGTGGTGGGTATGTGGTACGAGGTGGCAGAGGAGATAGTTGATGCAGGTAATATAATGGCATTTAAAAGACACTCGGGCAGGTACATGGATAGGAAAGGCTTTAGAGGGATATGGGCCAAATGTAGGCAAATGGGACCAGCGTAGATGGGGCATCTTGGTCAGCATGGACGGGTTGGGCCGAAGGGCCTGCGTCCGTGCTGCGTGACTGCAAGCCTATTAGAGCAACTGATACGTTCTCCCGGAGTTTGTACGTTCTCCGCGTGAGTTTTCTCCGAGATCTTCAGTTTCCTCCCACACTCCAAAGACGTACAGGTTTGACATCCCCCCCGATGCAGGAGCATCATGATGACCTCGACGCGGAGGGCCAAAACGCCGCCGGCTACGGGGGTCAAGATCGTCCCGTCAACGGGGGCTCGAGGCCCACGACCGAGGAAGAACCAATGGAAGGACTTGAACTTTATTTCGCCTTCCATCACAGTGAGGAATGTGTAGGAGTCACTGTGGTGGATGTTCATGTTAAAATGTGTATTTTGAGTGATCTGTTGCTTTTAATTGTATGACTGACCTGGCAAAATGAAATTCCTCATATCTTGCAAAACATACTTAGCGAATAAAGTGTGATTCTGATTCTGATTCAGATTCTGGTTTGTGGGCTAATTGGCTTGGTGTAAGTGTAAATTGTCCCCTAGCGTGTGCAGGGTAGCGTTAGTGTGCAGGGATCGCAGGTCGGCGTGGACTCGGTGGGCCGAATGGCCTGTTTCCGCTCTGTATCTCTGAACCGAACTAAATGAAGCAGTTGAGCTATAAAGTCAAGTGTCGGACTGAAGTCCTGGGTAACTTTGCAGGTGAATGCAAACAGTCTCGTGGAGCTACTATTTCAATTAGGAACGGCGGCATTCTCCATCTGGAAACCTGACCAATATTGATTCCTTATTCAGGAGCACAGCGAGGATGATTGTTTTTATTGCTGTTTGTGGGAGTTTCGTCTACACGCTTCCGTGCTTTGCTGCACAAGAGGCTAATAGGCCACGTTGTGCTAAACGGTTTCTGAACATCATAAAAGGTGCATGGCAAGTACAAGTTATATCTCCTGCTCTACTACCATCACAGCCTCGGGAGCTCCCAGTTAGCATCCTCTCTCCGCAGCCCACAAACTCAGTCTCAGCCTTCTCACCACCTGTCCAAGACCTGTGTTTTCTTTTAGCGATACAGCGCGGAAACAGGCCATCTGGCCCACCGAGGCCCCTCCGGCCAGCGATCCCCGCACACTAACACCATCCCACACACACTAGGGACAATTTACATTCACACCAGGCCAATTAGCCTACAAACCTGCACGTGTTTGGAGTGCGGGAAGGAAACCGGGGCACCCGGAGAAAACCCACGCAGGTCACGGGGGGGAACGTGCGAACTCCATACCGTAGTCAGGATCGAACCAGGGTCCCTGGCGCTGTAAGGCAGCAACTCTACCGCTGCGCCACCGTGCCGCCGTTCACAATTCCACGCAAGCACATCATAGAGGACCCGTTCGGCTCCAAAATGACTGGTCCCGATTCAGTCATCTTACCAACTGATGATTAAACTTCATGCGGAAATTAAGCTTCGGCGCTGCGCTGGAAATTATTCCGAAATTACAGCGAATAAATCGGAACTAAAAATAGAGAATGATCTAAACATTCATCAGGTTTGGCAGCATCTGTGAAACAAGAACAGCGAACAGTCAGGGCGGCACGGAGGCGCAGCGGTAGAGTTGCTGCCCTTTGGCGCCAGAGACCCGGGTTCGATCCCGACTACGGGAGTTTGTACGTTCTCCAAGTCACCGCGTGGGTTTTCCCCGGGTGCTCCCGTTACCCCCCCACGTTCAAAAGATGTACAGGTTTGGGTAGATTAGTTGGCTTCGGTAAAACAATTATAAATTTGTCCCTAGCATGTAGGATAGTGCTAATGTACGGGAGCAACTGACTTGGTGGGCCGAAGAGCTTAGAGTCATAGTGTCATGGAGTGATACAGTGTGGAAACAGGCCCTTCGGCCCAACTTGCCCACACCGGCCAACATGTCCCAGCTACACTAGTCCCATGGTCCACATGCCCCAGCTACACTAGTCCTACGCTTGGTCCATATCCCTCCAAACCATTCCATGTGTAAGAAGGAACTGCAGATGCTGGTTTAAACCATAGAGACGAAAAGCTGGGATAACTGAGCGGGACAGGCAGCAACTCTGGAGAGAATCATTGGGTGACGTTTCGGGTCGAGACCCTTCTTCGGACTGGTTAGGGGTAAGGGAAACGAGAGGAATAGACAGTGATGGGGAGAGATAAAGAACAATGAATGAAAGATATGCAAAAAAGTAACGATGATAAAGGAAGCAGGCCATTGTTTCAGGGTGAAAACGAGAAGCTGGTGCGACTTAGGTCCTCGATTCCCCTACTCTGGCCAAGAGACGCTATGCATCAGCCTGAAGAAGGGTCTCGACCCGAAACGTCACCTATTTCCTTCGCTCCATAGATGCTGCCTCACCCGCTGAGTTACTCCAGCATTTTTGTCTACCTTCGATTTTTCCAGCACCTGCAGTTCTTTGTTAAACTATGCATCTACCCGATCTATTTCCTCTCATGTTCTATAAGATCAGGCTATAAGCCTTGTTTCCATGCTGTATCTCTAAAGTCTAAAGAAGTGGAATGAACATTTTGGGTTGTGCTGTTTCCACGCTGTGTGACTCTACGACTCTCTGCATCCTGAGCATTAGCGGAAGTTAATGGAAAAATCTGCAGCAGTTCAGTATATGGGTGATTTAGCTGGTATCATATGAGGTGTCTCTGGCATTCGCAATGTGAATTAACGCTGCTGATTTAATCGATGGCTGCATGCAGCTAACTTTGATTTATGAGCCTGATCTGCGAGTGTCATTTCATTTCATTGTCAATTAGCCTGGTGGAGCTGGGTGTGTGCTGAAGAAATGGAGGCTGGTAGGCAGTTGGCAATGTGTCCTGATCCCTAATTTAACTCCTGCTGATCGGGCAGAGGGAATGATGAGATGCCAAGAACAGGCACAGCTATCAAATGAGTGCAGGAAGTAAACTGCAGATGCTGGGTTTACACCGAAGATAGACACAAAATGCTGGAGTAACTCGGCGGGACAGCCAGGCAGCATCTCCGGAGAGAAGGAATGGGTGACGTTTCGGGTCGAGACCCTTCTTCAGACTGTCTCGACCCGAAACGTCACCCATTCCTTCTCTCCAGAGATGCTGCCTGTCCCGCTGAGTTACTCCAGCATTTTGTGTCTATCTTCAGCTATCAAGAAGCCCAAATGAAGAGAAACAGTTGGGATCCAACAATGGTTCAGCTGGTAGAATTGCTGCCTTTACGTCAGAGGCCTGGGTTTGATACAAAACTCAGGTTTAGACCTCCGCTCAGTCCACCTAGACCTACGCCAAACACTTTAACTTCCATTGCCACTCTGACCTTTCTGTCCTGGGCCTCCTCCACCGCTGGCTTGAAGGGCCGAATGGCCTACTCCTGCACCTATTGTCTATTGTCAGAGTGAGGCCCAAAGCAAATTGGAGGAACTGTACCTCGTATTTCACTTGGGCAGCTTACAACCCGGCGGTATGAATATCGATTTCACTAACTTCAAGTAGCCCTAGCTTTCCTCTCTCTCCGTCCCTCCCCCACCCTCGTTCTCCGACTAGTTTCACTGTCCTCCTGCTTAATTATACTGTTTGTACCAAAGATCCTATAGCGAGCAAGATAGACCACTCGACGAAAAATACGTAGTACGGTCATGGGCAGATTCATGGGTAATTTTCGGCCCCATTTCCGTAACTGCCTTCCGTCTCTGCACCAAAGATCCCATAGCGGAGCAAAGATAACTAGTGCAGAGACGGAAGCCGGTTACGGAAACATCCTCGTAAAAATAAAAGTTATTTGGGAAAAATCTTCTCCTCATTTTCAGAATGAGGGGGTGGGGGTGGGGGCTGGGGGATGGGGCAGGGGGAGAACAAAGGGGGACCTGGCGCTGATTTGTAACCTTGTCGGCGCCCTTTACATGGCGACTATTCTCATACCTTGGGTATACAAGCAAAGAATTTCACTGTGACTCATCACATGTAACAATAAATTAGTCATTCATAAAGTATTCATTAAAGAAGAGCCTGGTCAAAACTGCACCTATTCACATAGGAGTGGAGGCCTAATCTGATAAAGTCTGTGTCAGAACTCTGGAGAACATGCAGGAGATTGGGTATGGTAGTGTGGTGGCTTCATGTAGGACCTTACAGAGCTATATAGAATCATTCAGAGTCATCGATAAGGTGGATGTTCACAATCTTTTTCCCAGGGTTGGGAAAAACTTAAGGACAGCGTAGGTTTACAAGGTTAATTCCCGGGATGGCGGGACTGTCATATGCTGAGAGAATGGAGCAGCTGGGCTTGTACACTCTGGAGTTTAGAAGGATGAGGGGGATCTCATTGAAACATATAAGATTGTTAAGGACCTTGGACACGCTAGAGGCAGTAAACATGTTCCCGATGTTGGGGGAGTCCAGAACCAGGGGCCAGAGTTTAAGAATAAGGGGTAAGCCATTTAGAACGGAGACAAGGAAACACTTTTTCTCACAGAGAGTGGTGAGTCTGTGGAATTCTCTGCCTCAGAGGGCGGTGGAGGCAGGTTCTCTGGATGCTTTCAAGAGAGAGCTGGATAGGGCTCTTAAAAATAGCGGTCAGGGGATATGGGGAGAAGGCAGGAACGGGATACTGATTGGGGTTGATCAGCCATGATCACATTGAATGGCGGTGCTGGCTCGAAGTGCCGAATGGCCTACTCCTGCACCTATTGTCTATTGTCTATTGTCTATTGACAGGTAGATTTAAGGTGAGGGGAGAAAGAATTAAAAGGAAACCAAGGGGAACCAATTTCAGGCAGAGAGTGGAGCAAACATGGAACCATCTTCACAGTGGCACAGCGGTAGAGTTGCTGCCTCACAGCGCCAGAGACCTGGATTCGATCCCGACTACGGGCGCTGTCTGTCCGGAGTTTGTACGTTCTCTCTGTGTCCAGCGTGGGTTTTCTCTGGGTGCTCCAGTTTCCTCCCACGCTCCAAAGATGTACAGGTTCGTAAGATAATTGGCTTTGGAAAAAATTGTAAATTGTCCCTAGTGTGTAGGACAGTGTTATTGTGCGGGGATCGCTGGCCAGCGTGGACTCGGTGGGCCAAAGGGTCTCTTTCCGCGCTGTATCTCTAAACTAAAATAACTAAACTAAATCTCGTCTCTTGATAACAAAAAAATTTTTTTCAATTAAATGTTTCTCAATTCTCAATGGCATCTAAATTTAATCTGGAATTATCAAAAAATATTTGTCTCAACAATTGTAACAACAGGAAAGAAAACCTTTTGTATTTCAGAGACGGAGATCTACTGACTGAAGAAGGGTCTCAACCCGAAACGTCATCCGTTCCTTCTCTCCAGAGATGCTGCCTGTCCCGCTGACTTACTCCAGCATTTTGTGTCTAGACAAAAGACAATAGACAATAGACAATAGGTGCAGGAGTAGGCCATTCGGCCCTTCGAGCCAGCACCGCCATTCAATGTGATCATTGCTGATCATCCCCAATCAGTATCCCGATCCTGCCTTCTCCCCATAATCCCCTGACTCCGCTATCTTTAAGAGCCCTATCTAGCTCACTCTTGAAAGTATATCTTCAGTTTAAACCAGCATCTGCAGTTCTTTCCTACACAAACAGTTAACAATGGCCTGTTTCCTTTATCATCGTAACTTTTTTGCTTGTTCATTGGTCTTTATCTCTCTACACCATCGTCTATATCTCTCGTTCCCCTTTTCCCAAACTAGACTGAAGAAGGGTCTCGACCCGAAACGTCACCCATTCCTTCTCTCCAGAAATGCTGCCTGTCCCGCTGAGTTACTCCAGCATTTTGCGTCTATCTTCTTGTTCCAATACCTTCACAACACTGGAATCTACCCAGTAATGGGGAAAATTGCTCAAGTATGTACTATTTACGAAAAACAGAACAAATCCAATCTCGCTAATTGCCACCCAATCAATCGACGGCGTCATCAATAAAGTGATGGATGGTGTTGTTGTCATCGCTGTCAAGTGACATTTTGCCACTTACTTTCCCCGAAGCAACTAATCAGAACAAAAAGAAGGGAAACTCAGCCGGTCAGGCAGTGGGAATAAAGACACAGAGTGCAGGAGTATCTCAGCGGGTCAGGCAGCATCTCTGGAGAACATGGATAGGTGACGTTTCAGGTTGGGACCCCTCTTCAGCCTGAAAACAGGAGCCTTCTTCAGCCCAGAGACAGCCCCCAGCAAGCCGCGGAGAAGCTGAGGCCAGAGACCGCGTGACTTGAGTTGACGGAGCCCCCGGCTGGGGCCCGGGTCGGCATCACGGAGGAGTTGTCTATTGTCTATTGTCTATTGAAAGGCTTGTGAAACTGAAATTATAAGTACACGTAGGGGTTTTTTTCCCCCAGAAATTAAGGGGGATTCTTTTAATTTCACAAATTGTAGTCCTCGATTCTGCAATAGGAAAGGTTGGCATTCCGTTTATTTAGCAGTGACAGAGAAATTAAGACTGCCACTCAACTCTGCCGTATAACGGATGACTTGCTGTTGAGCGTAGAGAGAGAGAAACACATTATTTTCCACGGGGGGAAATTGCAGCGCTCAGTCCAAATTAGTCACTGCAGATTCGGTGACATACGAGGGAAAGTGCTGACACAGCGGCATTTAATCATGCGATGTGCTTCAAGTGCATTTGCAACGATGCTTTGGAGGCACGGTGGAATATCTGCAGCCACACTTGGGGAATAGTGGAAGCATCTCCGATGGAAACTGCAGCAATACCTGGCATCTGTTTCATCCTTCGTGTCAGCCCGGGAGTTTTTTTTTTGGCGTTTGGCGTGCGATAACACGGGGAGATACACGAGACGAAACCGTCGCAAAAGCGACGTGTCTCTGCCGCAGAACGTCGCAAAACAACCGCAAATCACTGAAATGTCCTTGAAGTGTGTTATGTCTATCTATTACATACTCTGCTATGCTGCTGTATAGTGAGAATTTCATTGTTCTGTCTGGGACATATGACAATAAAATACTCTTGATCCTTGACATGACCCTTGATTCTTGAAGGAGTCAGTCTGAAGAAGGGTCTCGACCCGAAACGTCACCCATTCCTTCTCTCCAGAGATGCTGCTTGTCCCGCCGAGTTATTCCAGCATTTTGTGTCTACCCTTGATTCTTGACCCTTGACACTTGACACTTGACCTTTGACTCTTGACCCTTGATTCTTGACTCTTGTAGTTTAATCACAGTGGAAGTTTAAGAAACATGGCTGCCCATTTATCACACGGCCGGTTCCCATAAACGGCATTGAGATAGTGACGGGATTATCAGTTTAAATGAAGTGAGTACAAATAGAAAGACATTTCAGCTAGGTAAATGGGGAGAAGTCCCCTCTCCCGTCTTCTTTTGAGTGGCGTAAGATGACCGATTCAGCTCAACATCAACGTAGCAGGGATGAGAGGGCTGCCCCATTTGGACAGTTTTGGTCCATATTGCTTGAAGAACGAGGGTGACATTCGGAACGTAGAAACAAAAATACTGCAGGGTCTCGGGTACATCCTGAGAAGATTACGGAGAGTCGGCACGTCAAAGAGGAATCTCTTGAACTTCTACAGGTGCACAGCAGAGAGCATGCTGACCGGTTGCATCGTGGCCTGGTTCGGCAACTTGAACGTCAGGGAGCGGAAAAGATTACAAAAAGTTGTGAACACTGCCCAGGCTGTCACCGGCTCTGAACTCCCCACCGTCGAAGGGATCTATCGTAGTCGCTGCCTCAAAAAGGCTGGCAGCATCATCAGAGACCCGCACCACCCTGGCCACACACTCATCTCACCACTGCCATCGGGAAGAAGATACAGGAGCCTGAGAACTGTAACGTTCAGGTTCAGGAACAGCATCTTCCCTACAGCCACCAGGCTATTAAACACGACAACCTCATATCAGCTCTGAACTACAATAGACTATTATTATTATTGCACTGTTATTGTTTGTTCTTTTTTCTGAGTTTTGTTATATTATTTATTATGTTTACATATTCTGTTGTGCTGCAACAAGTGAGAATTTCATTGTACTATCTGGGACACATGACAATAAAACACTCTTGACTTGGTTAATACACAGAAGGGCACAAAGTGCTGGAGTAACTCAGCAGGTCAAGCAGCATCATGGATGACATGAATACATGACGTTTCGGGTTGAGACCCTTCTTCAGACTAATTGTAAGCTGGGGGGGAGGGGGGGTGGGAGAGAGAAGAAAGTTGCAAGAAGAAAGTGCAACTGTTGTGCTGTTGCAAGTGAGAATTTCATTGTTCTGTCTGCGACATATGGCAATAAAACACTCTTGACTATAATCCAGGTGAATTTGAGGGCGTTAGTGCTGAAGTCCACTCTGGACAAGAGATGTTGGGTGTCTAACTAATCTATTCCTTTCACGATTTTGTGCACCTCTATAAGATCACCCCTCATCCTCCTGCGCTCCAGGGAATTGAGTCCTAGCCTGCTCAACCTCTCCCTGTAGCTCAGACCCTCGAGTCCTGGCAACATCGTCGTCAGTAAAGTTCTGCACAGGTGCAGGAGGCAGCCCTGATGCTTTCCTTGATGTAGTGGAGATTTTTTTTAAATTTAGGTTAGGTTAGTTTAGAAATACAGCGATCCCCGTACACTAATACTATCTACAGTCTCATACTTTCTTCAGTCTGAAGCCAATTAACCGATAAACCTGCGTGTCTTTGGAATGTGGGAGGGAACTGAAGGTCTCGGAGAAAACCCACGCAGGTTGTGGGGAGAACGTGAAACTCTGCACAGACAGCACCTGGAGTCAGGATCGAAACCGGGTCTCTGGCGCTGTAAGGCAGTAGCTCGATCGCTACACCACCATGCCGCCACTAATTGGTTGGTTACCAGTAGGGGGATAGAGCCAGCATACACCTGAAACAAGGATTGTTCGACGGAACTGACAAAAAGGCAGGCAAAACTGGGACCCATGCTAGTGCCCATGGCTACACCTTTAACTTGGAGTTAGAAGAGAAGTTTTTTTTTTTTTTTTTTTTTTTTTTTTTTATAATTTATATTTTATTAGAAGTACATTACATTACAACCACATACATTAGTACTTGTCATTTATATCTTCTTACAATTAATGTACTCCATTTATTTTTTACACTAGAAAAGGAAAAGATTGAAAGAAAGAAGAAAGTGAAGGAAAAAGTGGAAGTGTAGGAAATGTGACAACAAAAAAGGACGAAGACCCTATAAGAGCAAAATTAAAAACAAAAGAAAAAGAGTTAAGAAATAGACCCTAGGAGAGAAAAGAGAAAGAGAAAGAGGAAAAAGAGAGAAACAAATATTTTTATGAGCATTACGTAAATGGGACATACCAACTCTTCAACTATCATCCCCCCTTACCTGACCTCAATTTTTTTTTTTAAAGTACTTTTGCACCTTATGTTTGTAATAATTCTATAAATGAAGAGAAGTTGTTGAGGGTGAGGACACGTTCCTGATTCAAACAGTTAACATCGAAAGGGGAATTGACAGGGTGGAATTTTTTCACTGGTAGGCCAATTACTAACAAGAGGACATTGGTATAAAATGATGTTTCCACTGGCGGGAGAGTCTAGGACCAGAGGTCATAGCATCAGAATAAAAGGACGTTCCTTTAGGAAGGTGATGAGGAGGAATTTCTTTAGAGGGTGGTGAATCTGTGGAGGTCAAGTCAATGGATATTTTTAAGGCAGACATAGATAGTTTCTGGATTAGTACGAGTGTCATGGGTTATGGAGAGAAGGCAGGAGAATGTGGATAGGAGGGAGAGATAGATCAGCCATGATTGAATGACGGGGTAGACTTGATGGGCCGAAAGGCCTAGTTCTGTTCCTATCATTTATGAACTAAATTAAGTTACAGAGCCGAAGTATAAAAAGGAAATTAAAACATAATGTTAGGGATGTATTCGTCAAGATTTTCACCAGGACATAGAGCGAAACAGAAATAAATACATGCAGTCCATCCGTGATAAACATTCACGATGACTTCATATCTCACCCCAATTTAATCACACGCAATGCTGTCAACCTAACTGGTGCTGATTCATTTGGTTTAGTTTAGTTTAGTTTAGAGATGGGGAAACAGGCCCTTCGGCCAACCGAGCCTGCGCTGACCAGCGGAATCCCGAACATTAATGGGCCTGTCCCACTTAGGCGATTTTTCAGGCGACTGTCAAGTTTGTCGGCAGTCTCCTGAAAAACCGGGACCTGGAACGGCGACTGTCAGAGTGGAACACACACAAACACATCGCAAAGGCGGGGGCCAGGGCAAGTGGGGGGAGCGCTGTCTGAAATTCACACGGTGCAAAGCCAAGGTGATACAGACACACCGCGATGAACAAGCAAGGTTGGCACTGTAATTAAGAGCTAAAGCACAGTGTACGTTAAGTCCTTTAAAAGAGGGGGGGGGAGAGGGAGAAGGGTGGGGGGGGGAGAGAAGGTGGGAGAAGGAGTGGAGACAACTGTTAAGAAGCCAGACAACTTTTAAGAAGCCAGAGATACACGGCTGTGAAGCTCGGCGGACATTTAACGTTACCGGTCGGTTATCCTTGGTTCTGAAAACTACTGCTTACGTTTTACGTTTTTTTCCCCTCAATGAGCCAATGAAATTCAACCGGTCAGCACCGGCTACAACCTACGAGAACCTACGAGAACCTTCGACCTCCTGGTGACCCCACCTACGGCACGAGAATTCTCGCTACTCTCCATAGCAGCTTCATTCTGGTCGCCGCTAAGTTTTCAACATGTTGAAAAATTCACGGTGACCATAATGAGGCCGCGACCAGTTCCCAGATTGCGGGAATCCCTCACGACCATGAAAGCGACTCCCCGGCAACCACCCGCGAACATGTGGCGACTGCATAGCCTCCTGCAGTCGCCTAGAAAGTCGCCTCAGTGGGACAGGCCCATTACTCTATCCTACACACACTAGGGACAATTTTTTTTACAATTACGCCAAGCCAATTAACCCACAAACCTGTACGCCTTTGGAGTGTGGGAGGCAACCGGAGTCCCTGGAGAAAACCCACGGGGTCACGGGGAGCACGTACAAGCTCGGTACAGACAGCGCATGCAGTCAGGATCGACTCTGGGTCTCTGGCGCTGGGAGGCAGCACCTCTTGCGCTGCGCCACCGTGCCGACCTATTTTACTCTATTTATTATTCTCCGAGTTGTTCCAGTGGGCCAGCACATGCTCTCCAAGTACATTCTGTTCATAAATCAACTCTAAACGCCTCTGCTCTCACTGTCTGAGCATCTACGGTTGTGGGAATAACATATGCAAACATTGCTTTCGCGGGACAGAAGAATTACGATCGGTAACAAATTTCCTTCTTATGTAATTGACAGATTGCTTGTGGTAAAATCCCAGAAATAATTATTCACTCGCCAAGCGTACCAATTAGGAAACATAATATCAGCAATGTTGAGAAAATTACTCAGGAAATGATTCACAGTTTGAATCTCAAGTTGTCTGCTTGTCTTTAGTGGAAGATGTATGTTTTTCCATATTTATGCTGAAAACACCACTACAATCGATGGTTACAATCTTCTCTTTCAATCTCTCTAGATCTCCGCCTGTCTCCCTTCCAATTAAGTACGCCTTAAAGCCCCTGTCCCACTTTCCCGAGTTACTCACCAATTCTCCCGACTTTTCCCCTTGATTCCAACTCGGGGAATGTCCGTAGCGAGTCCGTAGATATATCAATAGACAATAGACAATAGACAATTCTCCCCCTCTACTCCATTCAAGGACCCAAGCAGTCGTTCCAGGTGCGACAGAGGTTCACCTGCATCTCCTCCAACCTCATCTATTGCATCCGCTGCTCTAGATGTCAGCTGATCTACATCGGTGAGACCAAGCGGAGGCTTGGCGATCGTTTCGCCAAACACCTCCGGTCGGTCCGCAATAACCAACCTGACCTCCCGGTGGCTCAGCACTTCAACTCCCCCTCCCATTCCGTATCTGACCTCTCTGTCCTGGGTCTCCTCCATGGCCACAGCGAGCAACACCGTAAATTGGAGAAAATGCACCTCATATTCCGCTTGGGCAGTCTACATCCTGGGGGCTTGAACATTGAATTCTCCCAATTCTGCTAGCCCTTGCTGTCCCCTCCCCTTCATCAGCCATCTGGTTGTCTCCTCCCCTCCCCCAGCCCTCGGGCTCCTCCTCCGCCTTTTTCCTTTTTTCCTTTCTTCTCCCCACCCCCTATCAGTCTGAAGAAGGTTTCGGCCCGAAACGTTACCTATTTCCTTCGCTCCATAGATGCTGCTGCACCCGCTGAGTTTCTCCAGCATTTTTTTGTGTACCAGACAATAGACAATAGTCAATAGACAATAGGTGCAGGAGTAGGCCATTCGGCCCTTCGAGCCAGCACCGCCATTCAATGTGATCATGGCTGATCATCCCCAATCAGTACCCCGTTCCTGCCTTCTCCCCATATCCCCTGACTCCACTATTTTTAAGAGCCCTATCTAGCTCTCTCTTGAAAGTATACAGAGAACCGGCCACCACCGCCCTCTGAGGCAGAGAATTCCACAGGCTCACCACTCTCTGTGAGAAAAAGTGTTTCCTCGTCTCAGTTCCAAATGGCTTACTCCTTATTCTTAAACTGTGGCCCCTGGTTCTGGACTCCCCCAACATCGTTTCCTGCCTCTAGCGTGTCCAAAACCCTTAACAATCATATGTTTCAATGAGATCCCCTTCTCATCCTTCTAAACTCCAGAGTGTACAAACCCAGCCGCTCCATTCTCTCAGCATATGACAGTCCGGCCATCCCGGGAATTAACCTTGTAAACCTAAGCTGCACTCCCTCAATAGCAAGAATGTCCTTCCTCATATTAGTCTACTAAAGAAGAGAAACCTACTGCCTTGGAACACAGCTGTTCACCTCTGAAGCCACAGTGAGAACAGGCCTGGAAATAACATGAATGGAGATGCCTTTAAGATCTACTATTGTTACAAGATGACTTGGAGAAAAGCCAAAGGTGTTCAACTGTAATTCAAGGACATGTACCAGCTTACAACAATATAGGTACATTCAATTCTGTCACCTTCACTATAATGCTGTCTTCACTTCCTGATAGCCTGCTGGATATTTTACTTATCACGCTAAGTTTGTTTATTTCCCTTGTTCCAATTCCTTCATTTTAAGAGTGACCACACGGCAACATTACTTCTCTGGCTGTGAGACCTGCTGAGATGGCCTGAGGATGCGAAAGGTGCTGCATTAATGTAGAAACTCTCTCTTCCTCTCCATCTCCATAACTCCATCCCCCTTTCCCCCTCCCTCCCTCTCTCGCTTTCTCTCCCCTGTCCCTCTCCCCCTCTCTCTCCCTCTCCACCTCCTCTCGCCTCTCTCTCTCTCTTGTCCTCTCCCTCTGCCCCTCTCTCTCTCCCTCCCTCTCTCTCTCTCGTCCTCTCCCTCTCCCCCCCCTCTGTCCCTCCCTCCCTCCCTCTCTCCCTCTCCCTCTCCCTCTCCCACCCTCTTCCCCCTCCCCTCTGCCCTCTCTCTCTATTTCTCTCCCTTTCTGCTCTCTTCCTCTCCCTCCCTCTGCCCCTCTCTCCCTCCCTCTCTCTCTCGTCCTCTCCCTCCCTCTCCTTCTCCCTTTCTCTCCCTCTTTCTCCCTCTCCACCTCCCGCCTCTCTCTCTTTCTCTCGTCCTCTCCCTCTGCCCCTCTCTCCCTCCATCACTCTCACTCTCCTTCCCTCTCCCCCTCCCTCTTCACCCCCCCCTCCATCCCTCCCTCCCCCTCTCACTCTCACTCTCTCTCTCACTCTCTCCTCCCCTCCCCTCTTCCCTCTCTCATCTATCATCTCTCTTCTCCTCTCTCCCTCTCCCTCTCTGCCTCTCCCACTCTTTATGACACTATGACTCTATTATACTGAGTTAGTTGGGGCCTGTTGGTCAGCATGGGTGAGTTGGGCCGAAGGACCTGTTCCTGTGCTGTATGACTCCGTGACACAACTTTAACTTTGATTCCTGCCTGATTCTCTCAGCTATTGGAAATGAATATTCGGGGGAAGTCAGTGGGAGGTTAATGGAAGCTCTGTGTGATATAATTGAAATGTACGCCCCCACTGTGGCGTTTGGCACATAAAATACATCAAATTGCACCTTGTCTATTAAACAGAAATTGCGCGCATCAAGGGGTCCCAAGATGATGGATGATTGCCTGGTTGACCAAGCTAGGCTTTACCTCACAGGGAGAGAGGGATTAACGCAGATGGGCCGAAGGGCCAATTTCTGTGCGGTAGACACTTACAATTTCATGATTCAAAAATACGTGCTTTATTCAGTAGAAACATAGAAATATAGAAAAATAGGTGCAGGAGTAGGCCACGGCCCTTCGAGCCAGCACCATCTTTCAGTATGATCATGGCTGATCATCCAAAATCAGTACCCATTCCTGCTTTCTCCCTACATCCTTTGATTCTGTTAGCCCTGAGGGCTATATCTAAAAGCCCTGTCCCACGGTACGAGTTCATTCCAAGAGCTCTCCCGAGTTAAAAAAAAATCAAACTCGTGGTAAGCACGGAGAATGAATGTAGCGGGTACGTCGGAGCTCGGGGACGTCTCTTAGCGGCTCGTAACGCTAACGGCAGGTACTCGGGAAGACTTGCTAACGGCAGGTAAGCTCGGGAAGACTCGTGAAGATTTTTCAACATGTTGAAAAATGTCCACGAGAGCCCCGAGTACCGACGAGCGGCCATTACCGTAAATCTCCAAGTTCGAATCAGGGCAAACTCGGGAGAGCTCTTGGAATGAACTCGTACCGTGGGACAGGGCTTTAACTCTCTCTTGAAAACATCCAGCGAATTAGCCTCCACTGCCTTCTGTGGCAGAGAATTCCACAGATTCACAACTCTCTGGGTGAAAACGTTTTTCCTCATCTCAGTCCTAAATGGCCTACCCCTTATTCGTACGGTTTGCAGTATCTAAGTGATTTTACACTGCTTCTGGTTGTTGAGAGTTGTGCTTTAGTGAGTTGATTTAAATGTCAACCTGCCCTTTATGCTGGCAATCAGAATCCAATTTTTCTGAATAGGAAGCCCAATTAAGTGCCTATGGATATTCCAGTCCTGCAGTTTCTCACTTCCAAACCATCTAAACGATTCCCCTTGATTTTGTTTGCTTTTAATCAAAATACTGATACACCAGTGGAGACTCAAGAAACTGCAGGTCCTGGATTCTTGAGCTAAACACAAAGTGCTGGAGGAACACAAACAGGTCAGGAACTCAACGGATCAGTGTCGAAGGAATGGACAGATGACGTTTTGGATCGGGAATCCTTCTTCAGACTGATACAAAAGTATATGTTGGTGTCATTCAGCTCAGTTTTGCTTATTGTCACGTGTACCGAGGTACAGCGAAAAGCTTTTGTTGCGTGCTAACCAGTCAGTGGAAAGACCACTCATGATTACAATCGAGCCATTTACAGTGTACAGATACATGATAAGGGAACCGCAGTTAGTGCAAGGTAAAGCCAGTAAGGTCGGTGGGGGCGCTGCAAGCCCACAGCCCTGCTAGCAGCATGTTAGTTTTTTTCTACTTTTTAAATTTTTTTAGTGTGTCCTAATGTGTGTTTTTGGTGTCTCTCTGTGTGTCTTGTGTGGGGGGTGGTGAGGGGGGCTTAAGGGGGAAACCGTTTTGGTCGCCTCCTCCACGGAGAGGCGACTTTTTCCATATCGCCTCCCCCGTGGCCTAACTTCGAGGATCGGCGCGGCCTTTCCCGGAGAAGTGCCCGGGGCTTCAGCGGCGGGCGCAGCCACGGTCGCCGGAGTGGAGCCGGAGTGGAGCGCTCCGTTCGCGGCAGCCTGAAGCCACGGTCTGCGGAGCTCCAGCTAGCGCAGCATCCGCAGCCTGGGGTCCCTCGTTGGGGACCCGGCAGGAGAAGAGCTCCGACCGCCGGCCCGCGGCCTACTTCTACCGCGGGCGCGGCGGGGACTTACCATCAGGAGCGGGGTCCCTCGCCGGGGACCCCTGGAGAAGAGCTCCGACCACCGTCCCTGCGGTCTGCGGTGCTTCTGCCTGCAGTGTGGCGGGGACTTTAGATCTTCGACCGCCGGCCTATACCAACTTGAAGCCGCGGTCTGGACCTACCTGGACTTTATCTGGACTTTACCTTGTCTACACATCTGGACGCCCGCAGCGGCGGCTGCAGAGGGTTGAGGTCCCGTCCACGGGGTAAATGGAGGAGGACTGGCCAAATTTTGTGCCTTCCACCACAGTGATGAATGCTGTGGTGGATGTTTGTGTTAAATTTTTATTGTGTTTTTGTGTGTTCTTTTTTCATTGTACCGCTGCTGGCAAATTCATTTTACTTGCACTTTATGTGCAATGTGACGAATAAAACTGATTGATTGATTGATTGATTGATTAAAGTCCAATCAAAGATAGTCCGAGGGTCTCTGATGAGGTAGATAATAGTTCAGGACTGCTCTCTGGTTAAGGGTGGATGGTTCACCCTTGCCTAATAACAGCTGGGAAGAAACTGTCCCTGAATCTGGAGGAGTGCGTTTTCACACTTCTATGCATGAAAGCTTTGCAAAAAGCTTCGATCAAGGAAAGGTGGAGCCCACAATGGTCCCTTGCTGGCTGTGTGGTAGGTGATAACAAGTTATACAAACAGTGAAACTCAGCAGGATGACAGTGAAGTAGGGTCTCGATCCAAAACGTCATTTATTCCTTTTCTCCAGAGAAGCTGCCTATCCTGCTGAGTTACTCCAGCATTTCGTGTCTATCTATGTTTTAAACCAGCATCTGCAGTTCCTTCCTACCCCATTCACCCTGCTCCTTTTCCCTCCTTGTTACGATTATCTCCAAGTCCCTCAGTTGTCTTTTACCCTCCATTCGGCCAACCCTATACAGATGCACCATAGAAAAGCATTTTATCGGGAGGCAACACAGCTTGATTTGGGAACAGCTCCATCCAAGACAGCAAGAAATTGCAGAGAATTGTGGACGCAGCCCAGACCATCACACAAACCAGCCTTCCTTCCATTTACTTCATTTATACCTCACGTTGACTCGGCAAGGCCAGCAGCATAATTAAGGATCAGTCTCTTCCCGGTCACTCCCTCTTCTCCCCTTTCCCATCAGGCAAGAGGTATAGAAGTGTGAAAACGCTCACCTCTAGATTCAGGGACAGTTTCTTCCCAGCTGCTCTCAGGCAACTGAACATTCCTACCACAACCAGAGAACAGTGCTGAACTGCTATCTGCCTAATTGGTGATGCTTGGACTATCTTTGATCAGACATTATCGGCTTTACCTTGCACTAAACATTATTCCCTTATGATGTATCTGTACACTTAGAATGGCTCGATTGTAATCATGTATTGTCTTTCCGCTGGCTGGTTAGCGCCCAACAAAAGCTTTTCACTGCACCTCGGTACACGTGACAATAAACTAAACTGAACTGAACTGGAACGATGAAGAAGTGGGCAGTTCCGCCCATGTAATTATCATTCAACCAAGATCATTAACGCTTATCTGGTCAGCATCACATTGGTGTTTGTGAGTCACAGAGTAATTGAGTCATACAGCGTGGAAACAGGCCCTTCAGCACAAACTTGCCCACACCGGACAACATGTCGCAGCTAAACTAGTCCCACCTGCCTGCGTTTGGTCCATATCCCTCCAAACCTCGCCTATCCATGTACCTGTCTAACTGTTTCTTAAACGTTGGGATAATCCCAGCCTCAACTACCTCCTCTGGCAGCTTGTTCCGTACACCCACCACCCTATGTGTGAAAAAGTGACCCCTCTGATTCCTATTAAATCTTTTCCCCTTCACCTTGAACCTATGTCCTCTGGTCCTCGATTCCCCTACTCTGGGCAAGAGTAGGGGAATCTACCTGATCTATTCCTCCCATGATTTGATACACTATAACATCACCCCTCATCCTCCTGCGCTCCAAGGAATAGAGACCCAGACTGCTCAACCTCTCCCTATAGCTCAGACCAATCTAGTCCTGGCAACATCCTCGTAAATCTTCTCTGTACCTTTTCCAGTCTTGTTACCTCCCATCCAACTGTGGTAACGTTGCCACTTTGCAAACATAATGTATTAAATTATTAAATTCCATTTGCATTAGTATAAACAAGTTAGCGTTGTAATTCAGAACAGAAGACGATGGTTAATTTACCAGACTTTTAATTAGGAATTCCATTTCTTAGATCCCAAAACATAATTTGTAATTAACGCATGAAGCGTTGCTGAGGTAATTGATTCCCGCTTTTCTTTTTTTTTTTTTGAAATTATTTTTTATTGGAGGTAGATACATATCATATTAAAATCGACACCAGTCTTACATTTTTAAATTACTAATATCGTCCATTATTATTACAATGTCTCCAATACTTTTTTTTCCTTTTAAAAAAAAACTAAATAGAACTAAAAAGATATAGATGAAATAAAGAAAGAAAGAGAAAAAAGAGAAGAGACAAAAAAACAAAAAACAAAACAAAAACAAAACAAAAAACAAAAACAAAAAACAAAAACAAAAACAAAACAAAAAAAAGATAATAAAGAAGAATGGAATAATTTACTACGATAAAAAACTTCATTCGAGATATATTCGTACATTTCC
This sequence comes from Malacoraja senta, assembly GCA_038087875.1. NCBI lineage: Eukaryota > Metazoa > Chordata > Chondrichthyes > Rajiformes > Rajidae > Malacoraja > Malacoraja senta. Next base: position 286,291,697 of record CM075977.1, on the reverse strand, counting down.
CGCTTTTCGAGGCAAAGTTAGCGTGATAAAATTAGAACAAAGTAATCAGTCTTCGAATAGGAAATACAAGGCTTTTTGTTTAATTTTGACAATTTTGATTAGATTTCGGTTTTTTTCCTGCTATTAACTAGAAAGCTAAATCTAATCAAAAATGGCAAAAATGAAACAAAAATTTTAGACCTCTCGACGGCCGTGTTATTTCATGTTTGTAAGTTATTGGGGCAAATCCTGCAAAATTATGGAAGGTGAAGGGGAAAAGATTTAATAGGATAAGGACCTGGACATTTTTAAAACAGACATGCTGGCTGCAAAAAAAACAACCAAGGGGTCACAAAGGAAGAACCAGTTCAAAACCTGTCTGTGGGCCTGGGCAGCCACATGACTATGCGAGTGGTGAGAACAGGAAAGGCCGGGACAGAGATAACGAGATTATCTTGGAAACACAAAGGAAGGAACCGAGCCCAGCAGATGGGGTAAATAGCCCAGCAGCAAGACAATCACCATCGTAAATGGCCCATCCATCGGGACAAAGGGAGCCCATCCAGGTGATGGGATGACGATTAGGACGATGCATCATGACATCGGCAAACCCATTATCATCGGAAGCCTATTGTTTATGCCAGATCGAAACTGGGAATCATCGAAAGACTCTTTTGTCCAGAGGATCCCCTGGGAGTTTTCAAGGGAGAAACTCGGGTATAAAAAGGAGCAGGCAAGCAAGGGTTCTCTTTTTTTCTTCTTCTGCTCTGTTGGACGGCTCCTGACCCTGCATCGATCTAGCTGTAAGTACCCCAGACGACCTGGTGAAGTTCCCGAAATAGGATAGAGGTTGAGAGAAAAAGAGGACAGGGGGTGTATTTGTAATTAAAATTGTGTAAAGTAAGTTATATACGACATGCCCGATAATTTTCTTTCCATAGTCTTAGTTTAAAGCATAAGTTTAGTCACGTGTTATGTAGAGTTGGTGAGATTCGATTTCTCATTTGTTCAATAAAGCCTGTAAATTTTAGACTTGCTTTGAGTCCGTCTTGGTTTCTGTTTTCTCTGATAAGCACGCTCTGGTCAAGTCAACCTTTTATCATATCCCACCATAATTCCAAGGTCTAGAACCCAGGGGAATCCGGGCGACTCGAAACGCCCACTCTCCCTTTTTTTGTATTCTCTCTCTTGGGAACCGCTCGAGTGGAGTGGTGGCCGGGGTGGCCGTTTGACCCACCGACAAGGGAGAGAATCACTCGGGCAGTTGGGCCCGAAGTGGAGCAAAGGGAACTAAATCCCTACATGTTTCATGTATTTTGTGCTTTTATGATTGTTGGCAGATCAATTTCCCTCCTGGGATAGATAAAGCTCTAGGTAGACAAAATGCTGGAGAAACTCAGCGGGTGCAGCAGCATCTATGGAGCGAAGGAAATAGGCAACGTTTCAGGCCGAAACCCTTCTATCGTGTCGTATCGTATCGTTAGTTGGAAGATCAGTCACGGGACAGCAAGATGGGGGATTGCTGGTGAACCTCTTGAATCTCTCGAATCAAGGCAATAGTCATTTGAAGAAAGGGTTACAAGATAGACAATAGACAAGAGACAATAGACAATAGGTGATGGAGTAGGCCATTTGGCCCTTCGAGCCAGCACCGCCATTCAATGTGATCATGGCTGATCATCCCCAATCAGTACCCTGTTCCTGCCTTCTCCCCATATCCCCTGACTTGGGGATATCTTTAAGAGCCCTATCTAGCTCTCTCTTGAAAGTATCCAGAGAACCGGCCTCCACCGAGGCAGAGAATTCCAAGATAGGGGTGGAGAATGGAAATTGAACACATTTTGTTTGCTTCAGTGATCAAAGAGTGCATTGACAATAGTCAAGTGGATAGGAAAGTTTATATGGATAGGAACGGTTTGGAGGGATATGGGCCAAGCAGGCAAATGGGACTAGCTTAGATGGGAACCTTGGTCGGCATGGACCAGGTTGGGCCAAAGGCCCTGTTTCCATGGTGCAAAATAGATGGCTTTCACACTCCCTAAGCAACATTCTTTAGACTTTAGAGATAGAGTGTGGAAACAGGCCCTTCAGCCCCACCGAGTCCGTGCCGACCAGCGATCACCCCATACACTAGCACTATCCTACACACTGGGGACAATTTTACAGAAGCCAATTAACCTACAAACCTGCATGTCATCGGAGTGTGGGAGGAAACCGGAGCACCCAGAGAAAACCCACTCGGCCACAGGGCGAACGTACAAACTCCGTACAGACAGGGCCCGTGGTCAGGATCGAACCCGGGTCTCTGGCGCTGTGAGGCAGCGACTCTACCGCTGCTCCACCGTGCCACTCTTGGCTTTGGCTTGAATCTTTAAATTGCAGTCTGACAAAGGATCCCGAACCGGGGACATCAGCCATTCCTCCCATCCAGAAATGTTGCCTGTCCCGCTGAGTCACTCCAGCATTTTGTGTCTTATATTCCCTGAATTGCGTCTCAAACTTGGCTAGCAGAGAGCTTAAGGATATAGCAAATAGGAGCAGACACAGGACATTTGGGCCCTCAAGACTTCTCTTCCATTCAATGAGATTATGGCTCATCTGATATTGGCTTCTATTTTCCTACTCGATCCCCCTGATCTTCAAATCACTTAAAATGTAAACGTTTGTCCACATCAGCCTTGAGTGTCTCTTGATCCACATCTCTCAGGGATTTGTGTTCCTCTCAGAAAAGAAATTTCAATTCCACACCGTCTTAAATGGGTGACCCTCATCTTCTAGATTTCCAGGTGAAGAGAACCATTTTCTTGACATTCACCTTGTAAAGCCCTCTCAGAATCCCATAAGCTCCAAGTAAAATTGCCTTTCGTTCTTCCAAAGCCCAATTGGTATTGCCCCAATCTCCTCGTAGCCCTCTGCACATGTGAACTGTTCACTTGACTCTGTTTTTAATACACTCGTTGTTCCCTGGAGGACACAAACACTGTTTGATTGGCATGAATCATCACCTGGGGGTGCACGGTGGCGCAGCGGTAGAGTTGCTGCATTACAAGAGCAGAGACGCGGGTTCGATCCTGACTACGGGTGCTGTCTGTACGGAGTTTGCGCGTTCTCCCTGTGACCCCGTGGGTTTTCTCCGGTGCTCCGGTTTCCTCCCATACTCCAAAGACGTGCAGGTTTGTAGGTTAATTGGCATTGGTAAAAATTGTCAATTGTCCCTGGTGTGTGTTGGCTAGTGCTTGTGTGCTGGGTGATCGCTGGTCGGCGCGGTGGGGCCGAAGGGCCTGTTTCCGCGCTGTATCTGAAAAGTCCGAAAAAAAACCTGACCTTTTTGTCCTGGGCCTTCTCCATTGACAGAGCGAGGACTCAGAATGAGATACAATCTACCTCATTGGTCACCCTTAGACTCTGAAGAATGGTCTCGACCCGAAACGTCACCTGCTCCTTCGCTCCATAGATGCTGCCTCACCCGCGGAGTTTCTCCATCATTTTTGTCTACCTTCGATTTTTCCAGTATCTGCAGTTCTTTCTTAAACACTCGGACTATCCTTGATCGGGCTTTAATGGCTTTACCTAGCACTATACGTTCTTCCCTACCATGCGTCTGTACACTGTAAATGGCTCGATTGTAATCACTATTGTCTTTCTGCTGACTGGTTAGCACGCAACAAAAGCTTTTCACTGTACCTCGGTACACGTGACAATGTACTAAATAAACTAAGCTGAACATGCAAGCTGGAGGAATTGGAGGAACAACACCATATATTCTACTTGAATAGCCTTCAACCAAGCGGTATGAACATGGAATTCTCCAAATCTCCAAACCCTCCCCTCGCCTTTCTTCCCCCATACAACACCCGCCCTCCTTCCCCCCCCTTTGCCCCACCTAGACTATCACTTAGTTTTCCCCTCCCACTCCAATTCCACCCGCATTCCTTCCTCCAGCTTCACAATTTGCAACTCTTCGATCCTTTTGTCTCGTGCCTTCCGTCTTTTCATGTCTGGCCTTTGCCCAGCCATCTGCTCAACAAAAAACCCCTCCTCATCCGCATCAACATATTACCTGCCAGTCTTTGTACTGCCCCTCCTCTCGTCCAGCTTTCTTCCCCTCCTACAATCAGTCTGAAGAAGGATCGCGACCCAAAATGTCGCCTATGCACATCCTCCAGGGAGGCCGCCTGAGCCGCTGAATTGGTCCAACACTTTGTGTCTTCCGTTGAACTACCCCAATCGCATTCACTGTAAACTGTAGCTATACGGAACAACCATCATTCTCTCAATGTCAGTAAAACCAGGGAACTGACTTTAGAAGAGGCAGACATAGGATCCACGCACCTGTCTTTAGGGTGGGCATGGTGGCGCAGCGGTAGAGTTGCTGCCTTACAGCGAATGCAGCGCCGGAGACCCGGGATCGATCCCGACTACGGGTGCTTGTCTGTACGGAGTTTGTACGTTCTCCCCGTCACCTGCGTGGGTTTTCTCCGAGATCTTCTGTTTCCTCCCACACTCCAAAGACGTACGGGTTTGTAGGTTAATTGGCTTGGCAAATTGTCCCTCGTGGGCATAGGATGTTGTTAATGTGCAGGGATCGCTGGTCGGCGCGGACCCGGTGGGCCGAAGGGCCTGTTTCCGCCCTGTATCTCTAAACTAAACTAAACTAAAAATCAATGGGTTGGTGGTGGAGAGAGTCGGCAATTTCAAGTTCCTGGGCATGCAC